>JARFJB010002201.1:745000-845000 GCA_036346205.1 Vesta saturnalis | reverse complement strand
AAAAGTCAAAGTTTATAGTCTGGTTTTTAAATAATGTTGTTAATAATGAAAAAAAATTTTTTTAAACAAACTAAAACAGTTGATTGCATTAAATAAATTAAAGATAATTTTCCCTGATTTGTTTGTTCATTCTTTTAAATCAATCATTGGTAATATTATAATGAAAGAAAAAAAAAGAAAAGTGTGGGAATGATTTGGAAGCTATTGTACCTACGTTAAGAAATTCAAGAGTGATTGTATATGGTGTCCCAGAAGAATTAAATATTGATACATTTTCAGAACAATCGTGTCAGCAAAATTATGAGCTGAATATAAATAAGGATGATATTAAACCAAGATTTCTATTTACTGATAGAAAGAAACATAAAAATAGTATTATTGAGGTTTCACCAGACGCCAGGAAAAATGTTAGATATTAAGTTAAAATGGGATGGAAATATTTAAAGATTACGTTTCAATTAGTAGGTGTTTCAAATGTATTTAAAAACCCATTTCAAAAGACTGTCACGGAAAATTTTTAATTTGTTCTGAAGAACATAAAGTTAAAGAATGGTCAGCAGTTAAAGAAGCATTTAAATGTAAATTTTTCTTTAATAATTACAATGGTAGAAAAATTTAAATTCATCTTTAGACAAAAATGTTCATGTTATTTAAAGGCATTAAATGTATAAAAAATTATTAATAATGGATCATATTTGAAATCAAAACATTAAAATCAGACAAAAAAAAGTTTGATTACCAACAGTAAATTTTGGACATCTAATATGCAAATCAATTTTAAACCATTCAAATTGCACCTAAAACTTAATTTTTGGAAAGAAAACATAGATGTTGCTTTTATTCAGGAACCTTATAAGAAACAATAAAATGTTTCATATAGGAATTTTGCTCAATGATAATTAAAAATCTACTATTGTTAAAAATCAATTTTTTGAATATTTTTTATTAACTTTCGGAAGACGATTTGATTGCAATAGAAATTTTTATAAAAATTTAAACTTTTTAGCAATATGATCTGGACATTTGACGATGAAAAAAATTAAATAAAATATGCAGAATTTTAAGTATGAAAACAAACCATTTTGATAACAATGGATTAAATTTAATCAGTAATGTGGCACGATAGCTTAATGCATGAAAATGGAAGAGTTTTTAATCAATAATGAGTATATTTTAAATTGGAATCTGATTACTACATTTGGAAGGGGGCAAACAATATCGATTTAACCAAATAATTTATTAAAAATTTAATCAAAGAATGAAAATTAAAGAAACAAAAGCTGTTCCACCACAAATGTAAGTTTCTGAAATTTAAATAAAGGTAAATCAGTAAATGAGAATCACAGAAAAACTTTTTAGTGCAGGAAGTAGGTAAGATTGGAGACTTTTGGAACACCCACATTTCAAGGTCCTACATTTCCAAGGTTACCAAATCTCAAGGTCCCCCGGGTTACCAATAAGTAGGTCATGTTTATAGAACTTTCCCAAGGTCGTACATTTCTAAGAATACCACACTGTAAGGTGTAAAAATACGAAGGTCACTAACACTCAACACATTCACAGGGCTTTTCGTTACCCCAGATAGACATCTCACTTTTTCAAGGCTTCTCATGTAATTTTTACACTTCTCTGAACCACACTTAGAACCAAATTAAAAAGGATAAGTAATAATATTTATTTGTTGTGTACAAATGTATCATTATTCAGATATATGTTTTTCTAGGAATAAAACATTTTGATTTAGCACAAGTGCAATAGGTCATTTCCACTTCTGTATCATTACACCTGCTAGGACGTGGTGCAAGTAATTGAGCGTACGTGCAGTACAGCCTACCGGAGATGCTCCTGTAGCGAAGTGTGAGATGATCGGCATTGGTTTATTCGAACTCCACACATGAAGGATTCAACCGTATCTTCTGAAGATGCTCCCCTAGAGGACTAGCAGATTTCATCAGCGGTACGTGATGGTATACCATCGCAGTATAATGGATATATTTCAGCATATACATCGTGTGGTGTGTATCTGTCTATTTGCCCGTCTCTCTGTATGCCTGTCTGTCTGTATGTCTACCTGTTTGTTTGTCTGTCTATATAGTAGTCGCCGCGCTGTCAGTTAGTGTCGGTCTGTATGGGGGGTCCCTATTGGGGTTGACGTTTTCTGGAAATATATCATAAGTAGAAGAGCTCTTCAGTTATACTTACTATGCTGTCTCGATCACTTAGACCACTTTGAAGAGCTCATTACGAACTCGATGAGTTCGTAAAGTCCAAATCTCTTCACAGTTTCAGTATCATCTCCAGATGTACAATGGCGTGATCATACCCATTTATAAGGGCTTATAACACTATGCCAGTCAAGGTATAATGTTACAAGCCTAGTGGGGGTCGAGCTTTTTCTAGAGAGCTTCCGTAATCACAATCATAATTCCGGACGAATGGCACTATGGTTGTCAGCTGTAATGAAAGAAAGAATTATAAATATAAATAAAGTAGTATTTAGAATACATACCGTGAACGTGAGACGGTCCCATGTGATGATGCAATGTGGTAGAATAGCCAGTACCACCCGGCAATTTAGAAACCAGAATTGCGTTGAGGTACTCTCCGACGCCATCGCACACATAATTTAAAGGGTGGAAGCATAGTGGACCAATGGTCAAATATGTGTACCCAAAACCAGTCATCGTCAAGTTTTTTCGTCGTCATTGCTTGGTCGTCAGCTTTTCGTTATTTCCGTGACCCTGGACCTGCGGAGCGACGTCTGGGGGGTTGTCTTTCTCCGTATGCTGTTATGTGACTGTCCTCAACGCTACTCTCTTCAACGATGATTTCGTTACAAAAGTCAGTTGTTTTCGCGAAGTAGTCGCTGTTGTCAATGCGTCATTGTCATAGTCGTCAGAATCATAGCTGTAGGCAGTTCCATGTCATTAAAGTCGTAGTCACCAGTGTTGAGGTAATCGTTCCCAGCACAGGAAGAAATTCCCTCAACACTGGATGATATGCTGAGGTCATTACTATCATCGTTGTTCGTTCAATAGGTGGGTGTGTCCTCGTTGATAGTAATTTTCGGCATTGGTCGTCAAGTTGTATCCACCAGGATTTAATCGGGAATCCAGGACTACGGTCGTCAGTTCATAAATTTCGTCGTCGCTGGATTGGGCGTCCACGATAATAGGAGGGATGCAGGGGCGGGATATACAGAACCTCAGGGAAGAGGGGAGGAATCCTGGTGTGCGGCTGAAGGAGTCAATTTGGGGATAGGAAACCTGAGGTAGGAGTTGCGGGACATCGGGAGAGGGTTGAGGACGCTAGCGGGATAAAGTAAAATGGATACAGGAGTTCCCAGGCGATGAAACGGGGGGTAACAGAAACCTGTAAAAAGAAATAAAACGTTAAAATGCCAACCATGAAAAAAAATTAAAAACAAAATTTGGTGGTTTTTGGGAAGTTTGATGTTCGATGTGTCAACTATAGAATCATCTGTACGAATAATTTGTACTGTTTTCGTTTTAAATAAGTGTTTCCCCAAAACAACGTTTTTCGTGTATTCTTAGAATAATTTTCAATAAAATCTTTACGGATTTGTAAAATTTTTCAAAAGGTTTTTAACTTAGAATCAATTTTAAAATCTTTAAGGACTTGTAAAATGTGCAAACGTTATTTTGGGCTTCATTTTTTATTTAATAGTAATCACTTTTAGAACCTGTAACCCAAGTGGTCACCGTGGAGAATACTACGTCAACCGTAAACAGAGGTAAGAAAGCCTTCATGTATTACTGCCACAGATGAGTAATTTAATTTTTTTGCTTTTAGGTAGGTCCGAGCATGTTTATGATCGTTAGCGGTGGGTGGACGAGTTAACATCATAAGTGAAAGGGGATGACACTCCCATCCTGAGGAGGTTGCTGGGCGAACGGCCTCATACGAATCACGCACAGGATGTGATGGAGCTCCCAGGAAGGAGGTGCTGCCTGGGTGGAGAGCAGCAGTATTTCGACCAGGATGATTGTGAAGTAGCGTTGCGGTTTTGGATACACCTCCAGCGGACGAGGATGTATTATCACGCACGTACGAGTACGTAGAATACTGCTCACCCTTCAACCTTACGTGAGCCGTATGAAGGATGCAGTCACCCGTGAGTGAAGATCAGGTAGCATTGCATCATGTTTAAGTCCTGACTGCATTGCAGAGTTTGGGGATGAATGGTCTCCACTTGCGGAAGAGCGTTCATCGTCAAGCTCGTGGCCAAATGCTGGGGAAAGAGGAATCTGATTACTCTGACACCTGCATGCGTTGTAGATGAGCAATCGTCCCATCTGCAAATATCAGAAGAATAGTAGGGAATCCATTTGAAGGTTTGCTGAGCCTGCTTCAACCGTAGAATTTATGGAGGAGTGGTCACAGGTTCTACGGTAGGAGGAGAGGTCAGGGACCCATTTCTGATAGTATCCTGAGACTTGTTTGCAGAGTTCGCTGAAGGGGAGTCCTATGAACTCTTCGATACAAGTGGGCGAATGGATGATTCAAGAGTATCCTCAGTCCTGTGTGTGCTGATTTTATAGATAATGAATGGTCGCTAAATGACTTATCAGCATCTAGGAGTCCTGCCACACCCATACAATACTTACCTGGGCAATGACCGGTGAGGGATATAGTGGAAAATGCAGTATTTTCTCCCCAGAGTGTATTGAGCCCTACATGTGCTGCGAGTTTCTGGAAAACAGGTGGGGAAACCTTGCCCATCCCAAACACATGGGGGTGAGATACAATGCTGGGTAGAATATGTGCTCAGCAACACCCTATCCAGACTATCAATTATTGTTTCTTACACAACCTACCCCTCAACCTGATATATCCATTACATATTATCCTATTCCTGGCGATATGTTACGTTGCGTCCTCGTTCGCATCGCTGGATATAACTTCTTTTCTTAACAGTTGTAAAATGTAATGCCAAATTGGAATTTAAAAAACCGTAACTTACCGTTCACTTATACATTGTTTATACATTCTCTCTGTTACAGATCGCAATAAAACGTTTCAATGTGAATGTCTGAAGAAATTTTCAAGAAAAGACTCTACTGCGACATCAAAAACGGTGTTGGATAAGTATTCCAACTACCCCACCTTCAGAGATGCCGCAGGCTGTGCAAAATCGTACGCACTTAGGAATGTGGGCAACCAAGTACTTCCGATGCAAACAGAACGGAACATAACCATATTGCTGAACGTCTTGCACAACCTGGACCATCAGGTTAAACAACAAGAATAATGTGCAACCAGACATTGATGATTCCTTTGCAAACCAGGACCATCGGGTTTGAACAACTCACGGAAGCGTAAAAGGTGTTGAAATTGTGCACTGCACTGATTGTTTGATTGATGTTCCTCGATATGCTTATCAAGGACACCTTAGAAGCAATAGGTCAAATGTTCTCTCGTTGATACTGGGGTTGAAGTGATTCGCAATGCTTTAAACAACGCATTGTTTCGTATAGACCATCAATGCAATACCCAACGGATGTGCAGACGGGGTGACGTTAAAGGAATGTTTTCTAATACAAATTTAGTTGCAGAAACACGTTTCGTTGAAATTTAATGTGGAGTTGATTGGGTTGGACTTTCTGAGCAGTAGAGAAAGTACCGAAGTAAAGCCCTTTCAAACGAAATATGATATATTGAGTGTCGGGATGGTGTTGGAAGAGTATTTTCAAAGAGTAGTGGAAATCTTGGATGCTAAGCAATCAGAATTTCAGCATGAAGATTCTGGTAAGTGCGAGTTATGGGTATTAGGGTAGTACATTGTTAATATATGTTGTTTCGTAGGGTGGTCGCTGGTGAATTTCGTATATTTAGAGGTAAACATGTTGAAATTTTCTTCCACTACGGGTTCATCCTATATGAATGTCCCGCCTGAAATTTCGCATAAACATGCCATAGTGAATGTGAACAATATTGATGATTGTTGCTTTGCGTGGGCTATTGTATCAGCATTAGTGACACCGACGACTTCTTACCCTGATTTCAGGACGTTATTCAACTGGAACGGTGTAGAATTTCCTGCTAAGCTGCTTAACATCTCAACGTTTGACTCCAACAATAATATCTCCATCTATGTTTATGGACTGGAAGATTCGTATCGTGATGTTCATCTATTCCTGAGGTAGTGGGTCCTCTCTACTAAACAACCTATTCATGTTAATTTGTTGCTATTAGTCAGTAACCAAACGGATAATCAGCATTATGTATGGATAAAAAATTTTCTCGCACCCAAATAAGTCGACGTAATGGGGCAAAATATTTTTGTGATTCATGTATTCATTACTTTAGAACGCAGGAGCAATTAACTCGACACGTGTCTAACTGTAATTTCGTATACACTAAATTACCTGGCGTGATGCAAAGAAAAGACAGAACCGGGAGTTCTATGGGAAAATATACTTGCGCGAAACTATCAAAAACAGATGTTTCTACCGTTCGTAATATATGCAGATTTTGAAGCCTATTAGTACCGGTTCTGAACCCGATCCCGAACAACCGTTCACGATAAAAAAAACATGAACCATACTCATTCAGTTATTATATTAAGTGCGGTGTAAACGATGTTGGTCCAAATTAGAACTTTATAGGGGGGTTAATGCCGAAGAGGTATTCATAACACGACTGGAGAGTAATGTGAAACGGATATATAATGAGCATTTGAAAACTGTTGTTCCAATGTTACCACTAACTAAAGAACAACTGGTGATACATGAGCAAAGTCGTAAATGTTATATATGCGACAAGGTTTTTACGGATGATCTTAAAATTCCAAAGTACGAGATCACTGCCATGTCACTGGTAAATATCGGGGCCACAAATTCAATTTGAACTATCTATTACCTACATTTATCTCAGTTCTTTTCCATAATCTCAGTGGTTATGATGTCCACCTGTTCATCAAACATTTAGCGAGTGAAACTGAAATTACCCTACTCCCTGTTAATAGTGAGAAATATATAACGTTCGGTAAGCATATTTATGTAGACGAATTCATTAATGATCGCGGCTATAGGGAAAAGAAGTACATAAATTTACGATGATCAATGTAGAGAGATAAGGAAATATTTTGTTAATGATAATGACTTTAACTTAGTTAGAAAGAAAGGTAATTTTCCCTACGCGTACGTGGACAAATTTAGTAAATTAGACGATGTCACAGTACCTTCCTACGACAAATTCTACGATGAAATGCGTGATGAAAATATATCCGATGAAGAATACTTCGCGTCCTACTGGTGGGATCACAAGTGTAATACACTCGGGATTATGCTGACATTATTTAAAATCAGACGTGTTGCTGTTGGCTGACGTGTTCGAAAACTTTAGGGTTGTTAGACATGTATGGATTAGAACCAGCGCAGTATGTTAAATACCTGGATTGGCGTGGGATGCCATGTTGAAATGTACTAAAGTAGAGTTAGAATTATTGACTGATATGGATATGTACCACTTTTTAAGAAAGGTATTCGTGGTGGGTGAGTACTTTGTTGGAAGAAGTATTGCTAACAACGAGTTTGTCCCAAATTATGATCCTAATCGTCCAAAAGTCTTTTACAGTATTTAGATGCCACGAATTTATACGGATGGGTTGCGGCAACACCTACCTCAAATGGGTTTATGTGGTTAACTGAAGAGGAAATTCAAACTTTGATGTACTGAAGATTAATGATGATGCTGATATTGGGGTGCTAGACACTATCGCACCACCTGCTGATGAACACAATGATTATCCTTTTGTCCCGAAATGATCTGGCACCACATTCCAAGGAGAAAAATTAATTCTAATTTATGTGATAAGACCAACTATGTTATACATTACCGATATTTAAAACAATGTATACAGCATGGGTTAATTGTTTCATATTCATAGAGTTTTACGGTTTCGTCAAACCTTGGCTAGTACCATACATAGACCTTAATCAACTCTTCGAAATCAAGCAAGAACAAATTCAAAGGATTTCTTTAAATGCATGAACAATGGTGTATTTGGTAAAACAATGGAGAGTGTCGACAAAAGAAGAGTATAAAGTTATTAACACATTGGGAAAATAACGGACGTCGCTTAAGTCTAGCACGGTACGTCGCAAAACCGCAATTTAAGAATTTTATTCAGTTTACTGATAAATTATTTGCAGTGGAATTGTCCAAACAGGTCGTTACTTATGACAAACCCGTATATGTTGGATTTAGTATTTTAGATCTTTCCAAAATTATAATGTATCGATTTTTTTACGATATCTTGCGCAGTCATTACGGTAATAATGTAACGTTGCTCTATACAGATACAGATTCTTTAATTGTCGAAATAACAACTGATGATGTGTATGCCGATATGCGGAATAATGTTGATGAATATGACACATCCAACTATCAAAACGGTCTGCATGGTATTACAACGAATACATCCGTCATCGGAAGAATGAAAGATGAGTATGCAGGGAAAACTATTCAATATTTTAATGGAGCAGGATCAAAATCTTATTGTCTAAAGCTTGCTGATGATCCAGTGGTTAAGAAAGCGAAAAGTGTTAAGAAAATCGTTATTCAAAAAGTGCTGACGGAGATAGACTACAAATCTGTTGTGGAGGTGTCTGACAAACAGTAATGCTTATAATGTTCGTGTTTAGATCAACTTTGCATGATATATACACTGAGATGTTAAACAAAATCCCCTTCGGTCCCTGGATGACAAACGGTATCAATTGCGTGACACGTGTACAACATTGGTGTGGGGGCATTAGCAAATTCCGAAATTGGAGAACGTTGATCCTTTGAGTGGTCTACTAGAGGTTGTTAGGCAAATGCATTTGTATAATGCAGTTAGTAGCTAATAGTTTGGGTACTGATGCTTGTTAGTTTTAAGGGTGTATTATTATCCATAATGAAAATGAACATGTATAAAAAATGTTTTTTAATATCGATAAACCATTCCAGGTCGGCTACTTAATGTAGTAACTTTTTAGTGGAATACATACTTTATTATGCCATTATTATCGAGGAATATATATATATATATATATATATATATATATATATATATATATATATTAAATTAATTATTGTGTGATATATAAAAAAATAAAAAAATATATATTTACAATTTTATTTAAAGTGTTTAATGCATTACGTTAAATCGTACAGATGGTATACATTAGACAGAGGCACATAATGATTTACAAATAATAACAAACTGGTTGCAAAGCAGGAAGAGTAGGATGTTCCTCAAGTTCTATAACGGGGTGTAACAAATTTTCTGATGTAATCCCTTTCTCTACCCCTGACAGATCTGTAGGTTGAATCAAGCGACTGAGAATTCTGCGAAATTGGTGTGTGGTGTATGCCCCTCCCATTTTATACAGTGTTGATTATGAATTAACAAGTAGCTTGACCGACCTCCGCATCTAACATGCCAATACGGTGATTTAAACATGTATTTTGTTCCATTAAAATTGCGAGTTCTTCGGTATAAAACTTTGAAAGTTTAAAGCCTTGTACGTCGACGACGGACATCGTATTACAGCTGTTTACTGCTTTGGTTAACGCGTTATACGTAACTAAGCGATCGAGTATAAACAGTATGCTGTCGAATTCCGGTATGTTGACTGTTTGAATTCTACACGAAGTACTACTGCTTTATGTAATGTTCTTTTGATTCCAAAGTCTACCACTATCAATGGTGCGACTGTCGTAAATTGATTAGGTGAGTAATGGTTGACCATCTCTTTGAAATAGGACATTTGGAATTTAGCAAACATTTCATACAATGAAACAAAGCAATTATTATCGTAATTCCGTTTAAATTGTCATACGGATAACGATCCGTGTTAAGGAATACCCTAATATTCTTTAGTATACATTATCGAATCTGTTCATTCTTGAGAAACATTATTTTTCGATGTTTTGTTGCTCATGTATGTTTTTTCTGTTGTGGGAACTGCTGGATATATTGTGTTTCCCAACCTTCTACTGGAGTATTCACATTTTATCAATGTTTCGTTAACGCCAATTCCTTCGCTAATGCTGGAATGATGTGCGGAACTTTCCAATATATTTTATTTATGTTAACTTTTAGTGCTTCATCTGCAACAGTTGAAATTACCGCATCGGTATCAATGTTACTGCGAATTAAAACCAATCCTTGTCTGATGTTCAAAATCACTTTATTGTAGTCTTCCGCAAAGCCAAGTAGCATTCGCAAAGGGACACAAACATTAAAATACTCTAACGCATTTGTTAGTATGCTATTTTAGGTAGGAAACCAACCTGCGTTTTCATGGCGAGCGAGGTCGTTGGGTGTCAATGATACCAATTCTTTCATTGTAGACGTTAATCCTTCGTCACGGACTCTTCCACTATTCCATTCATTTCGTATCTAATTTCACTGAATAAAAATGCAATGGCATTAGTAACAAACCGCGCGGTGTTAGAGATGGCACCATCCTTCCCTAGAAATCTTTCCTCTACGTAGACATAACTTTCCGATCGTAAAGTGCACATGTCTTCTAGAATGGGTATTCTGATTTCATCATTGTTTCCAAATTCTTTATGGTTGATGGGGTGGAGTTCGGAATTTCTATGGCATTATCAACAACAACTTTTCGTTTACGTTTAATATACTCATTGTATTACTATGAAACCAAGACTTTGGTATGCTCTATTCTGGCTGTCAATGCTTTGAGGTTGACCGACTCTCGCATTTCCACACTTCGATCTTTTTAGTTCACCTTGTTGTGGTTAAACATGTGTTATACGCGTCACCATCTTTTCTTCAAATGTAATCCTATCGTTACGACTTCACCGTTGAAATTGACGAGATCTCCGTGATGGTCTACTATTTTAAGTGTTATGGTTGAAATGGTGGATGTATTTATAGGAAAATAGATGACATGTATAGGGGATTCAATTATTTTGTATCGCTCTGGTACACTGGGAAAAAATTGATGAATAATATGTGACGCCTCCCCATTTTTAAAACTTCCACTTGCTATATTGCATTCGATAATTAACGAATTAAACCTAATAACGTTAATAGGATTTTCAGAGGTATGTAATTCATGACCTTTGTAAACTTTTTTGTTAAATCCCAGCATAGGTCCTATAGAATTTTCTACATTAAAGTTAATATCAATGTTGTTTCATAATTGCTTTCATAGTTATTGTTCCCCTAAATTAAAAATTTATTCGAACTTTTACTGTATCAAATATTATCTTTTTTTTAAATTATACATCTAAACATTTCGATAACACCAGTTATCTTCGTCAGTTATTTTTAAAAATTGGAAATGTTGAAACAATTTTGTCAAAGTTGAAAATTAAAACATAAACATCAGCCTGCTATTAATATAACAGTTTGAGAAAGTATAAATCCAACTTAAAATTTTTTAGTAAAAAAATAGGTCATTAAAAAATTAAATATTTTAAACTGCCTTAAAGATGACAAATCAGAAATTTTCAATAAATTTTAAAAAACACAAAAAAATTTAATCGAGTTTATGAATGTAAAGTTGTGAAAAACTTCAATTTAAAATGATAGAACATTCCAAATCAAACATCACATCAAATAAAATTAAATAAAAAGAATATCTTTATCAATAAGTAAGGTTTTAAAAGAAAAGCATAATGCAGAATTTTTTTTTTTTTTTTTTCAAACCTTTTAAATTATGTGTTGGTAATTTAACAAAATTTTTGCTTGGTTAAAAAAGCAAAAATTCCAAAAGTTAAAGTAAATTAAAATTAAGACGTTTCATTTGCTTTTTTAATTTGATAAAAACCTATTTAAATAATTTTTTTGTCTATTTTTTTGTTTATATATTTCAATGCTCTTGTAAACGAACATAATAATAATTTGTCTTGAAATATTTTCATATTGTCAAATTGAATTCATGATTTAGATTAAATGGTCAGCCACAGCAGATCTGGTTGACCGCTACAAAATCTCATATGTTCTTTGGTTTGTATCAAAGCTACGTTTTGTGGTTGATGAATTTTTTCCACATGAACAAAATCACACCCCGGAAGATGATAAAGGGTTTGGCACATCTTCAGGTGATCTTAAATTTCTTTAATTTTTCTTGTAGGTTTAAAAATAGTAATGCCATATTTAATTGGTTTTTCAATTCTACTTCTAACATTAGCTTAATAGGAAGAAAAAGTAAATATTAAGAACTGGTTTTTCTTTAAGGTTACGCCTAGAATGTAATAATTATTAATATCTGTAAGTGAATATCCATTATCTTGTAAGGTTTTCTTAAATATTTAATTCATCATTCAAAAATTCAGGGTCACAAATTTTTGCTCGATCTACTAAATATTTAATTAACAATTTTTGACGTGGATGGTGGTTGGATAATTTAGAAGGTATCATCAGTGTGTGGCTTTTGTAAACCAAAAAAGGAATTATTATTTTGATATTAATATTAAAATAGTAAACTTATTAGCTTTTTCCATGGTAAACTGTACTAGGATGTATACCATTTATAAAAACCAAAAACTATGCTTCTTCTACTCCAAAACAAATGTGTCATCTACATATCTATACCAAACTGAATTTTTTTAATGTTTCAAATTTTTATATAAAAATTAGCTATAACATTTTCAAATTGAAGTTTTTCACAACTTTTTCATCATAACCATTAAATTTTGTTAAATGTGTTTTTTGACAATTTCATTGTTGGCTTTCCCTAGAAGTGTTCTGATTTGTCATCTTTAAGGCAGTTTAACAATATTTAATTTTTAATTATTCTTTATTAAAATTTTTTATAGTTTTAAACTGTTATATTAATAGCCTGATGTTTATGTTTTAATTTTTCAACACAAAATTGTTTACAACATCTTTAATAATTTTAATAAATATTTGCTGACGAAGATCACTGTAAGTTTATCAAACGTTTTTGTATAAAAATTAACCATTAAAAACTCCAAAAAATAAGTATTTTATGATACAGTAAAGGGTTCAATAAATTTAAATTAAATTTTTTTATTTCACTGTATCATTTATGTTTATTCACATCCGCTTTAATCCTGGTATTTAATTCTAGTTTTCAAATATCAGTTGGTTTTCTTGGAAGTACCTAGTTAGTCCGTTACATGTTCCAGTCATTATCAAAGGGTGGGTTAAAGTTGGCTTAAAATATTGCTTGCATCGGTACGAATTACGATCCAAAACGACTGCTGGAATAAAATAATCCGTCATATAAAATCGTAAGACTAAATAACGGCAATTTATGTTTGAATTTTGAACCTTGGTATAGTAATAGTCAATCGTGTTTCTGCCCATCACTTTTAAAATAGTGAATTAATTTAATGGTGGTTTAATATGTCCTATTCTATCAAAATTAATATTCCATTACGTTTGATGTAAGCCGTCCAGTGTATTCCCTGATATTTTGATCATCCAGATTCCGATACCACATTCATTCGTATGGATTCTGTGGTAATTTATCTCGCATGTATATTCAAAATAGGGATTTTCAATTTCTCAATAGATTTTGATAGAGTCACCAAAATCTTTTCCGTTGTTGAAATTGTTAGAGAGACAAAAACAAAACTTTTAACCCATAATTACAAATGATATATCTATGTTAGTGAAATACACGTTGTTGGGTTGTTAGAACTGGCGAATAAATTACAATGTTGTCAGCTCTTCTGTTTACACATAACTTCTAATTTTGACGTTTTCCACATTTTGAGATTTTCGATTCGTGTGGCTTGCATTGTTCTATTATAAAAACAAATGTTACAATTGCTTAATCATCGCAAAATGATCTAACAACTGTTAAAAGTATTGTTACTTAGTTGAGAACGAGTATTTCCATCAAAAACTAATTTTCAAAATAAATGTAAACAATATAACCTAAGTATTATGTTGACGTCGAATTTCATACGTTTGGCAACAATGTCAAGCGCTGACGTTTATCCCCACATTGGAAAAGAGTTTGCCGCGACTATAGCTCAACGTTGCTTAAGGCGTGACGTAGTAGCTTCAGTGGGAGTTCTTTGGATACGGTTGTAGATATAGGCCTAAACCTCGCTTATATGGTTTTATATATAAGCCTTTTCCTAAGGTAGCTGCTTCTATTGCTTGATTGTGTCATTTGGTTCCTTCTAACGTTTTTGACGCAGTTTTTGCGTCAGTGACCGCTTGTGGAACTGTAGCTGCACCTCCATCCAAAGAACCTAAAGCTCCTAATGCTGCAAATAGGGGAATAAGAGGTATGAATCCCCCACGTTTTGGTATTGGTAATATTCTTCTCTTGGGTGTCAAGAATTTTTTATGTTTTAAAACGTTTAAGACTTGTTGTACCGTAGATTTTAACGATGACCGAAGTTTACCACCAACACGACGTCGCGCTAGAAGCACTGCTTTGTTGAATGAAATTGGTCTGTTTCTTCCTACGTCGTGATTTGCTTCCATTCCCATTGTTCTTTTTCCTTTCATTATACCGGCTATGGTTAATGCAGCTTCTCTTTCTCCAAAGATAGCGTTTGAGGAACCAAATCTATTTCAATATTTTTGTTGCAAAGCCTTGTCAGCTATGTGGCGATGCCTTAAAATCGTTTTCCTGCGAGTATGCAATATCGTGTTCTTTACACGCTTCGTCCAGTTCGTTAATATGTCTGTCACCGCGAGCTAATCGTTCTCGTAAACGGGTACCCGCACCGCAATATTTGTACCCAGGTCTATGCAACTCTACGGGTAATTTATTTATTAAGGTGTTAATTAATCCAGAATCTTTTTAGTACTATTACACGGAGAACTATGCTTCATACCACACTGCCTGACAATTCACTACTAAATTATTTAATGCTATAATATATATATATATATATATATATATATATATATATATATATATATATATATATATATATATATACCATACAAGTTATAGTGCAGTACTACAATGGGTGACATCTGTTTCATTCCACAAGATACTGTATTACCTTATGACATCACTTTTAACAATAATCACTACTCAAAACATAGTGATCTACTAAATAGAGGTTGTAAACAAGGTATAATCGTCCATCAGTTTGCGTAAAAACAAATGTTATGATTACCTTATTAGAACATCCAAAATGGTTTTGAAAATGTTTATGTATACTGCAAATCTTTATATCAACCCAAATACCAGTACCTACGAAATTTACTTGCACCTTTAAGAAATATCGGACATTTCGAATAGTGATAACAGTGACGTTATATCCCTAGTGATTCTCGTAAAAATTTAATAATGATTTTTGATGATTTAGATGCCATAAACAGAATGAAATAAGGGATCATTTCTGTTTTGGCAGACACCAAAACAATGATTGTTTCTATCTGTGCCAAACGTATTCTTCTATTCCAAAACAGCTTATACGTGATAATGCGAATCTACTAGTTCTGTTTCAACAAGATAGCACAAATCTTAAGCATGCGTGTGATGATCACGTTAATGTAGATATGACATTTGATAGATTAAATGACTTGTGTTTCTGTTGCTGGCGTGACAAATTTGGATTTCTTGTGATTGATAAAGAGAGTGCTGTTAATGCAGGTCGTTTCCGTAAGGGATTTGACTGTTACATTGCATTATAAATACTACACTTGTTATGTAAACATGCAGTAGTAATGGGAGGAGCGCTTAGTACAAGACATTTTGCGCGCTCGCAAGAGCGTGCAACAAAAATATGCTAGTTTAAATGAAGATACTGCACTTACAGAGCGTGCAATGGAGGCGCACTTTAAACATATAACACAACTATTGAAACAATTGGTTACTAAGCAAGATGGTTCTTTCGTCAAAGCTGAACCATTTACATCAGAATTCGAGAAAACTGAGCCTGTTGCACATGAAAAGGAAGTTTTTTTACATCATACGCCTAAAATATCTGGAACTCGGAAGGCACCACGTATTCTTGTCCCTGACGCCATTTCACAAGTTTCAGAGGAAACTGTGATTGGTGATACCACACATGATGACGAGAGGAAGATTCCTACTTTACAACAATTGAAATCAGATCTGCTAGCTACTGGATGTCAACCGGCCTTTAAAGTGTACCTTAGTCAGTATGAAGGATTAGCGAAATATTATGTGGAAGGTATATTTAGAGATCCCGAAGACGAGTATGATTTAACATACGGTGTACACTGTCTTTCCGAAAAAGTGAAATTTTTTATTGGTGATGCTGAACTGACTTTGTTGGAGAGAATTTTCGTATCGCTCTTCCTTATGGATCATCATTAGACTATGATGGAACTCCGGGATTACATGAGCTACTACTTAAAAAGGCTCCTACGGGACACAAAAAGAGTGATCTGCAGCAATACAATGACATTTTGTGCCGCACAAATGCTGCTCGACGTAATTATAACCCTATTACGATACAAATGATGCAATAACAAAGCGATCGAATTTGTACTTTGGTTTGGTTGCGGGAGTTATTTGGATCAATGTCGGTAGGAAATACTAGCAATCACAACGAAATAACATATATATATATATATATATATATATATATATATATATATATATATATATATATATGTTGACGAATTACGTAAGGCGAAAGTAATAAGGTAGAATCTCTGGTTATAAACCTATTACTATATTCATTTCATTTCATTGTTACAACAACCATCACTACAGATACTACTACATATCCAGCACTGATGCCAATAGATAAATTTGGTGGACACCTTCATCATCAAATGACAATGGATAAATTTGGTGAACACATTACAAGGTGATATATATTACGAAATTTATTTTACCTTACAAGGTTTATTGCATAAGAAGACAGTAGATATTCCATTGGGTACAGATGGCAAATATTTGTTTCTTTATACAGAGTGTACAGTAGTGCATTGTATGTGGTCACCTCGAGTTCTTCATATTCCAGTGGATGATCTACTATATACGACACCGACTTCCCTAATTAGTCAAACTATACGTAAGGAAGCTATGATTCAACCTATAATACCAGACGGTGACAAATTTACGAAAGAACAACCATTCATCATAGAGATTCTATTAAAATCGAAAGCGATAAAATGAGTAAAGGTGATATTGTTGAAGAACTGCACAAACCAGCAAGGAGAAATTTTCCGCGGCGTTGTGTAATACTAAAAGGTTTAAATGATCTTTTTCAAGCTGATTTAGTGGAAATCATACCTTACGCTCGGGTAAATATAGGATATCGATACATTTTAGTGATAATAAATGCTTTCTCTAAATATGTCTGGGCTTTTCCCATCAAACGCAAGAATGGTAAACTAGTCGCAGATGAAATGAATAAACTTTTGTCTACTTTGCAAAGGACGCCTACACATACACAAAGTGACATGGGAACGGAGTTTTATAATGCTGAATTTAAGAATGTTATGAAAAAACTTAATAGTAATCATTACAGTAGTTATTCCAACTTGAAGAGTAGTATAGTTGAACGTGTAAACTGCACTCTTAAAGCAATAATGTGGAAAACATTCAGTATGCAAGGTTCCTATAAATAGTTATCAATATTATCTCAAATTGTAGTGGATTATAATCCAAGAAAGCATAGAACCACCGGATACATACCTATAGAAGTAACGGAAAAGAATACTGCCTCTATTTTGAAATATTTAAAATGTCATAAAGCTCTTAACCGTAAGACACCTAAATTTAAAGTGATTTTAGTATTAAAAAGAAACATATTCTAAACACCCTAATTGTAGTTTCAAAGTCTTTCGAATATCAGCAGTGAAACGTTCCAGTCCAATTATGTTTCTATGAGGCAGAACTTCAAAGTGTTAACGTCCTGACATTCACCTAGTTTAACGGTTACGACGTCGAAAATATGTCCGTTAAATGGTTATTTTATTTCACAATTCATGGATTTCTAACAAAGACGTTATATAATCCTTGTACGATTTTTTATATTCTGATATTTATGTAATAAAATTTTTTTAATTTTTTTAATATTAAATATAAAATACATACAATAATACTAATAGATAATAATTTGATAATTACATAATACAAATTTAAACAAATAATACATACATAGATACATACATACATTGATACAAAACATACGATTTTACATACGATAATACGATACATACGATACATACATCATACGTACATACGATAATAATACAAATGATAATACATAATAAATTATTAATGATAATACGATACATACGATACATAATACATAATACATACGATACATAGATACATACGATACATAGATACATACATACATAATCATACGATACATACGATACAACGATACAAATACATTGATACAAATACGATACAAGATACAAAGATACAGATAAAGAAATAAGATAAACAAAACGATAAAAAGATACAACGATAATACGATAATGAATACAAAATAATACATACGATACATACTAATAAATGATACAAGATACATACGATACATACGATACATACGATAACGATACATACGATACATACGATACATAGATACATACGATACATACGATACATAGATACATCGATACATAGATACATACGATACATATGATACATACGATACATACGATAATATGATACATAATGATACATACGATACATACGATAATACTAATGATACAACGATACAATAATGATACACGATACAACGATAACATACATAGATACATACGATACATACGATACATACGATACAGATAATATACGATACATAATGATACATACGATACGATACGATACATACGATACATGATATAAACGATAATACGATACAATGATACATACGATACATACGATTGATACATACGATACATACGATACATACGATACATACGATACATACGATACATACATACGATACATACGATACATACGATACATACGATACATACATGATACATACGATACAATGATACATACGATACATACGATACATACGATACATATGATACATACGATACATATGATACATACGATACATACGATAATATTGATACATACGATACATACGATACATACGATACATAATGATACATAGATACATACGATACATACGATACATACGATACATACGATACATACGATACATACATACGATACATACGATACATACGATACATATGATACATACGATACATACGATACATACGATACATACGATACATATGATACATAGATACATACGATACATACGATACATACGATACA
Organism: Vesta saturnalis; assembly: GCA_036346205.1. Classification (NCBI taxonomy): domain Eukaryota; kingdom Metazoa; phylum Arthropoda; class Insecta; order Coleoptera; family Lampyridae; genus Vesta; species Vesta saturnalis. The sequence goes on along the minus strand of JARFJB010002201.1, from coordinate 825,780 downwards.
TGAAACGATACATCGATACATACGATACATAGCGATAGATACATACGATAGATACATACAGATACATACGATACATACGATACATACGATACATACGATACATACGAATAATACGATACATACGATACATACGATACATAATGATACACATACATAATGATACATACGATACATAGATACATACGATACATACGATACAGATACATATACGATACATAATAAATCGATACATACGATAGCATACGATACATACGATATCATGCGATACATACGATACATACGATACATACATACGATAACATACGATACATACGATACATACGATACATACGATACATACGATACATACGATACATACGATACATACGATACATACGATGCATGCGATGCATGCGATGCATGCGATGCATGCGATGCATGCGATACATGCGATACATGCGATACATGCGATACATGCGATACATGCGATACATGCGACACATGCGAAATACAATGCGACACATGACATGCACTAGCATGCGATAGCGACGCATGCGATACATGCGATACATGCGATACATAATGCGACATATACATGCGATACATGCGATACATGCGATACATGCGATACATGCGATACATGCGATACATGCGATACATGCGATACATGCGATACATGCGATACATGCGATACATGCGATACATGCGATACATGCGATACATGCGATACATGCGATACATGCGATACATGCGATACATGCGATACATGCGATACATGCGATACATGCGATACATGGATACATTGCATACATCGATACATACGATACATATGATACATACATGATACATACGATACATAATGATACATACGATACATACGATACATACGATACATACGATACATACGATACATAGATACATACGATACATACGATACATACGATACATACGATACATATACATACATACATACAATACATACACATACATAATACATAAATACATACAATACATACAATACATACAATACATACAATACATAAAATAAATAAATACATAAATACATAAAACAAAAAAATACATAAATACAAAATACAACAAAAATACAACAATACATACAAAAACACATAAATAATACAAATAAAATAAATAAAAAAAAATAAATAATAAAAAAAATACATAAATAAATACAAAAAAAAAATACATAAATAATACAAATACAATAAATAAATAATACAAAACAAAATAAAATAAATTTAAATACATAATAATAAATAATTAATACATAAATAATTAAAAATACATAAAAAATAACCAATTAAATAATAAATACATACAATAATAAATAAATACAAATAAACATAAATACAAATAATAAAATACAAAAACAACAAACAAAATAAAATAAAATAAACAATACAAAACAATACATACAATAAAAACAAATACAATAAATACAACAATACAACAAACACAAATAATAAAAATACATAAATACATAATACATACAATAAATAAATTTAAATTAAATACATACAATACATAAATACAAAATACATTAAAATACATACAATAATACAAATAAACATAAATTAATACAATACATAAATAATACAAAATAAATAAACAAAATACATAAACATAAATACATAAAAAATAAATATAATACATACAATACATAACAATACATTTAATACATCAATACAATAAATACATAAACATAATACATAAATAATAAACAATACATCAATACAACAATAATAAACAACAATACATACAATAATACAATACAACAATACATACAATAATAAATACATACAAACAACAATACAAATACAATAATACATACAATACAATACAAATAATACAAACATAAATACATAAATACAACAATAAATAATAATACATACAATACATACAATACATAATAATACAATACAACAATACATACAAAACAATAATACAAAATAATACATACAAAGCGTTTCATAGATACGTAATCACTATGTTGCCTTTAGGACAGCAAAGTATTTGACTACATCTTTATTCTTTTCCTAAACAGATCTTTTAACTGTTCCCATTCTCCTTTCGCCCCATTCTACTACATCGTGAACTACGTTTTTATTAATGCAGACCTCTTTCTCTTGTCGTGTTGTTATCTGTTGAAATATAATTCGGTAAATGACATTCTATTTCTTGTAAAAATTGTTCCAGAGATATTCCATTCTATTAACAGCTTAAAACAACAAATGCGCTCTACACCATCGTCATACGATAGAAAATATTTCTCACACAGACGTATTCCACTACCATACTTATAAACTAGATTATCTAAATAGTTATTACTAAACGTACCCCGCCCATACACTTTTTCATGTTCAGCATCAAATTCTATTGATTGAAATTGGCATATTAGTCTTTGCACTGCACTAACACAATCCACAGCCTTTGGCCACGACGTCAATATCAATTTTCTGCTTGGAAAATTCTACCATTTCCATAACACATGCTACATTGAGATCAAACATATTTTGTAATGGAACTATTAACCTGCGTATGTCAACATCAGGCATTTCCGTTGCCGCATGTATTATTTTATTATAAAATGTAGGAAATTCCATAGTAGGTACTAAAACCAATCGGTAACAGACTATCTTAAGAAGTCTCCGTAACTGTTCTATAGACTCCCATCCTAAATAAATTTCTGGTTCTTCACAATCAGAGATGCGTATAATTTTATAATTTTCGTCTTGTTAATAGTTTCATACGATATTGTTTTCGAACCCATCTTAGTAGGTAGCCATGTCCCTTCAGGTGTGTAGAAATAATTTGTAATTATCCCTTGATTGCACATAAGTATGTGCCATTCCTCCTTATCAAACACCACTCCATTACTCTTAGATCCACCAAGTTTCACGACTGGTTCAAAATTGAATTGGGGTGACACACCGACACTAACATACTTCGATTTACTTTTATTTAAAAAATACTGCACATTGTTAATTAAAATATCACGACATTCACTTGAATTCATGACACTCACAATCTTCGCCTTTTCTACCGCTTGACGTAATATGCTCTCCATTACATACAATACTGATTTCACGTGTACTCCCTCTGCATTTATATCCTAATTTCCCCACCATTTCTACTGTCAAAGTTACCTGATTCACCTAGACTTCCACACTGCACGTTACTTCAGCAACCCTACCGTTTCAAGGCCTTCATTCGCGGTGTTTCTGCAAGGTTGCCGGGATCTCACCAATCACTTCAAGGATGTCATTTCACAAAGTCATTTCAGCGACATTAGAATGTTTCATTTCAGGAGGTTCAACTCAATTACAAATGTCCTTCATCTCACACTCTCGAAGGTTTCACAACTCCGATACAAGATGCATTCCACATCATACAATGTTCATTACAGGTTTTTCACAATTGATACTCATAGTTCGTTACCACAGTGCCGATATGCAATCATGACATTTGTCAAGGATTACTAACCATATGCTTTTAATAAGTTTCTCATTAAGTAATAATACACATATAGTATCGGTGCAATTGACATTCACACATAGAATGCCAGTATAGTCATGCTGCACAGATACTGAATGTCAACTCTGGGAAAGATATTGCTACTCCATTATCATCTTTTAATTAATGGGTATATAACTATTTGCCTTATATCTTAACTGGATTGCTAGTGCAGATGTGAAAAATTGCACAGTGATACCTAGTATTACAAAGCATTCGATAAAGTGAGATGTCCATCTAGAATACTGGTACGATGAGTTTGCCAACATCTACGATAGATTCGCTACTGTCAGCACAGTGTTCATGGATATATTTTAACATTTGTATCTTCATATTCGTACATCCTATATGCATTTAGTGCATCTGACTGCTTCAGGAGCATGATGGCGAACCAACCGTGAATCTCAGTTATTACAATTACATAACGTGATTATGTAGCTGTACAACATTGGAAATGTTGCTCATCGCTCAGAGCAGTCACTATATCTGCACGAGTACTATGTAGATGATTCATGTGAGTCTCGGAGAAGTAAATGGTATTGATGACGAGCATTAGTTTTAAGTTCAGTGTATGATAAGAAGTGTATAAGTGACATATTGAGTTGTAGTATCTATGTGTTTAGGTGCAGCAAATAGTACGTGATGAATACCTGTTCATTGTACTCATATTAGCAATTGTTTGTAATTTAGCTTACTAGATGGTATTGGAGAATTACTCTGAGCATGCTTGAGAAGTGGTGTCATTAAGTATTAGCGATACCGTTGTGAATGTGTCAGTGTGTGAATTCGATACATACATGAGTGGTATCTGAATGCTGGAGTTCGATGTGACATACCTACGTTGAGGTGTAATGATGGAAGTGTGTGCAAAGTTAATGTACTGAGTGTGTGGTGTGTGATGTGTGAGTATGTGGGGAGTGTGTGATGAGTGTGTGAATGTGTGAGTGTGAGATGTGTGAGTGTGTGATGTGTGAGGTGTGAGTGTAGAGTGTGTGAGTGTGTGAGTGTGGTTGTAGAGTTGTGATGGAGTGTGAGAGTGGAGTTTGGTGAGGTGGTGATGAGTGTGTGAGTGTGTTAGTGAGGATGTAGTGGTGTGTGAGTGTGTGAGTGTGGAGATGTGTGAGTTGTGGAGTGTGTGAGTGTGCATGAGTGTGTGATGTGTGAGTGTGTGGAGTGTGAGTGAGTGTGTGAGTGTGTGTGAGTGTGTGAGTGTGTAGAGTGTGAGTGTAGTGTGATGAGTGTGAGTGAGTGTGTGAGTGTAGTGAGTGTGGGTGTGAGGTGTGTGAGTGTGTGTGTAGTGTGAGTGGTGAGTGTGTGAGTGTGTGATGATGTGGAGGTGTGAGTGTGTGTGTGTGTGATGAGTGTGAGTGTGTGAGAGTGTGAGTGTGTGTAGTGTGTGAAAGTGTGTAGTGTTGAGTGTGAGTGTGAGTGTGTGAGTGTGAGTGTAGTGTGTGAGTGATGATGAGGTGTGAGGTGAGTGTGAGTGTGAGTGTGTGAGGTGTGTGTGTGGAGGTGTGAGTGTGAGTGTGTGAGTGTGAGTGTGTGAGTGTGGTGTGAGGTGTGATGTGATGAGTGTGTGAGTGATGTGGTGAGTGTGATGTGTGTGTGAGTGTGATGTGTGTGTGTGTGTGTGTGTGTGTGTGTGTGTGTGTAGTGTGTGTGTGTGTGTGTGAGTGTGAGCGTGAGTGTGTGATGAGGGTGTAAGTGTGAGTATGTGAGTGTGTGAGTGTGTGAGTGTGTGTGTGAGTGTGTGTTTGAGTGCGTGAGTGTGTGAGTGTGAGTGTGTGAGTGTGTGAGTGTGTGAGTATGTGAGTGTGTGTGTGTGTGTGTGTGTGTGTGTGTGTGTGTGACTTTGTAAGTATGTAGGTGTGTAAGTGAGTGTTGGTGGGTGGGTGTGTGCGTGAGTGCGTGCATGCGTGCGTGTGTGTGGATGTATGTTAGTATCCACAATAACTCCAGAACGAAAATACCTACGTCCTGAAAATTTTGAATTCAAGCTTGTTTTTATTTGGCTTAAAGCTGATTAGATTTTGTGAGAAATTCAGTGATGGTGAGGGGGGTTTATTAGGGTCAGTTTTTGGTTTTTGTCAAATATTTCTAAAACAGCTGCATATTTCAAAGATATGAAAATACCCAGACGACGACCTTAAACATATCGATTAATTATGTTCTATGCAATGTTTTAATACAACGTATAATTTAGCGGTAAAAAGTTCCTAGGGTACAATTTAAGCGTTAATAAAGTACTTATCTTTTTTGGGGTTTTTTAATGGTGTATTTTAAATTATACAATCTAAACGTTTCGATAACACTTACAGTTATCTTCGTCAGTAGTAATATTTGTTAAAAATTGTTAAAGATGTTGTAAACAATTTTGTCAAAGTTATTCTTTACTAAAATTTAATTTTATAGTTGGTTTATATGTTTCTCAAACTGTTATATTAATAGCAGGCTGAAGTTTATGTTTTAACTTTTTCAACTTTGACAAAATTGTTTACAACATCTTTAACAATTTTTGACAAATATTACTACTGACGAAGATAACTGTAAGTGTTATCGAACCGTTTAGATTGTATAATTTAAATTACACCATTAAAAAACCCCAAAAAAGGTAAGTATTTTATTATTATGAGTGATAATGGTGAAGTTTACATTTTCAAATTTTTTCAATATCTGAATAACGATTCATTTTATTAGAAAAAGTGCTTACATGTTTTTTAAAGAAAATTTAATTTTACATAACTTTTCTTCATAAAGTTTCTTAATATAATGCAAGGTAAGTTTAAAAATAATTAAATATGAATGAAAATGGAAACATGTATCATTGATATTTTATATGATGGCTTTGGAATTTGTTAATGCGTATTATTTGTCTATCTGGAATGAAGTTTTTATGTCATTCTGACATAGTTTACCTTATTTGTTTTTACAATGTTGCCAGTTTTCCTTATGAACGTATGAAAGAGGTTGCATAGTTATGTTAAAATAAATTATAATTAAAATTATTTCATTTCCTTAATTTTTAAGTTAGCATCTAGATGTCTTCTAATCTCTGTCTGTCCAGAAGTTTTAAACGTATGTGTAACATGGATTATTGTTTTTGTTTTTAAAATGTTGCATATTTACGTGATGAGCTTATTATAAAAGTATATGAAGATATAATTATTCCAAAAAATGTTATTAAAATTATTTCATTTCCTTTAACTTCCATTTTGTAGGTTGGAAGGTCGTGTGGTGTGCCACACCGGATATTTTTCAAGAGTTTACGTTATTCACGTCATTAGAAAAATAAATAAAAAATTTGTTTATTAGTTGCTACGGAAACTATCAGATAAGCTCACTATTGCCAACATAATTATTTTACAACCCTTCGCCGCGAATCGGCTTAGGTTGGAATCTTGAACTCGTGTTAGAATAGTTGGCCTTCTGCAGCTTATGTTTTAATGAACTATTCTACTAGAAAACTTTATATAAACGTTTTGTAATTTTGAAACTTTAAACGTAGGTAATAAAAGAATGATCTAAATCACTTCCTTCACCACGTATGCACTAGTCATTAATGAAACGTAATATTTTATTGTTTGTAATAGTTACGTTATTGCTTTGTCCTCTTTACGATAAAAAAAAACGTAGTGGCATCTGGTGGTAAATCATTTAATACTAAAAAGAGTTCCATCTCTCTACCTCTTTTATTAGTGAATTTATCGTACCACAATAAAGACCTTGCATTGCAATCAACACTAATATTTACATTTCTTATAATTATCGCTGCCCTTTTTTTCCTTCTCCTTGGCAGTAAACACGAAAACTCGAACTAATAAAAGACACTTTATTTTTAAAATTGTAAGGTTCTTGAACCAAAGCCACGTCCAAACCATACTGCTCCATAATTTGTATTAAGTTGTGTGTAGCTTTTCTCGAATATTGTAAATTAACTTGCACAAATTTACAATCCATTAATAACTTTGGATTTTCTTTTATTCTATTGATGTAAACAAGTCTATAAGGATAGAGTTTACATTTAGGACTATGACATAGATCTACTTTATTAAATTTTGCATAACTGTCATATTTGGTACAATTAACACATTTACAATTTTCGTTCGTAGGTAACTGTACAATAATTTACCCACCTTTACAATTGCTGAATTTAAGATTATATTTGCTGTCACGTGGTCGTGATTTTATCACATTTTGCCGGCAGTTTTGAAATTATAAAATTATATATTAGTACTGTACATGTGAAATGTAGTATAAACTCATGCAATTGAATTTGATAACTCATACACTTTTGGAAAGCTTTCGATTGTAACGTTTTATGTTCTTTCTGTACGTATTTGGAAGGTATTCAAAATTTTTACAAATAGCGAGTTCTTTTCTAAAAACGAAATATAAGTTTTGTTGTTTATCAAAGTTTAAAATGGAAATGTTATTTACTTATTGGTATAGATTACTAGTGAGATCATTTTTACTAATGTGGTTGGGAAGTAATTAGTTTTTTTTCTGTAAATAAGAGTTGTTTGTGATTTTATAGATATCGTTAAATATTGTCGATAAAAATTGTGTTAGTGGAAAATTATAGAACACATTGAAATTGTTACTCCCCATTTAAATATAGCTTAGAAAAGCGTAAGTCGCATTTTATTAAGACGTTGTAGGCGACCATTTGTCGGAATATTTCGATAAAGGTCTTTGGTCATAAACAAAGATTTTAGCTTTTGGGTACGAGTCATTAAGGGCTAGCGTTGTTATGGAAATTTCAATTTACAAGATATCGTTTACACTGATAAGGCCCGTACGTTGAGAAATGTTTCATTGGTGATGCAAAATTTCCGACGGCTCTCGAGTTTGATTCGTGTTGGCGCGTATTAAAAAAAAATTAAGTAATCTTTTTTATGGTTGGCAAATTATGTAGTAGGGATATAAAAATCCAATGTGGCACCTAATGGGGACAGAGCTAGTAGCGTAGTGGTGGAGGTAATGGGTTCGATTCCCGTTACCGTCTACCTTGTATGAGCTTTTTCAGGGGGTTTTCCTCATACACATGTAGCGGCATGGTAACTATGTATATGCACACCATGTGCGACTACTTAGGTAAATGTTGGGGTAGTATTTCCCCCACTCAGAACCCTAACTCCGTTCCTTCCGATCCTATCCTGACCACAACCATCCTTAATCCCACCATGCATATATACGTAATGTATGTATGTATGCTGGGAATCTATGATTGCGGCTGAAGGAGCTTGGAAAGCTCGAGCAGCCCGCTCTCTCCCTTGAGGGGGAATAAAATACGTGGCCTTTTCCTCTTTTCCTAATGGATTATTCACGAGGGTCAAACCTAGTATAGACGGAAAGGAGTTAAAAAGCTACCGGCAGCTAGTGAAGTGCCGCGGAACGTCGTTGCCCATTATACGTATTGAAAGAACTTCCGTTAGTAGGGTCACTATCCCCAAACTACCCTTTAAGGGATTTTATTGTGTCGTTCAACCATCACAAGATTGATTTATCGTTCAAAAGAAATTTGAAATCCAAGGAGAAGGTGTTTTATATATATATATATATATATATATATATATATATATTAGTGTATGAACAAGCAATTGTAATTTTAATCCAAACGCAATTTGTAAGCGAAACATTCACGGGTTGGGCCATATTTTGAGTTTAAAGTGCCGCCACAACGTCTCTCACATTGCAGAGGCCGCCGCAGAGTTCATCCTCTGGGTTCCACCAGGTGCCTGTTGTAGCGTCCCCCAGGTACCCTATCTTGAAAAGCGTAATTTGAACCTATTTGCAATAATGCAGATTCAAGAACAAAACAATCGCTAAGTGATTTATCTTGACTTGACTGACAATAATGTTACTATTACTCAAATGAATTGCCTGCCTTACTTTGACTTTCCTGGGACTAATTAAAACATAATTTATTTACAAGTCTGATATTTAATTACTCGTAAACCTCAAATCTAATAAAACGAAGGGGCCGTCTAGTGGTAGGTACGTTGTGCTATCTGAATTAGATAGGCTGGATGAGGTAAATATTGCATCATGAGGGGTAGGTAAAAAAAATGAAACTATTCAAATTAAAATCAACGAGCTTTGCGCAGCGGTGATTCAGCCCGTTAATACACTATTGTGGGAAATAACCACCAACAAAACCTATTTTATTCATAAATAAGAAATTGCACAAGTACATGAATAAATCAAATCAAAAAAAAACAAAGAAAAGGTTAAATATATAACAAAACACTATTAAATCAGGTTAAAGTGCGTACCAAATTATAACATTAAGAGAAAATAAATAAAAAGCAGTTTAGTTACACAGAAACACAATAAAAAAAAATAAACCTTACGTAGTGAAACATAATACCAAACATGTGGCCTTTTAAAACCAATCATGCCGGTCTTTATGTAAATAAGCACATAAAACAATAAAAGCAAATTACGGTACATGCAAAATACAACAGCAATAAACTTGCGCAGGTGATAATAAGGTAAAGGCAAAGACAAAAGAAAATAGACAAGGAATTTACACGCACACAATTGTTTAGTGACCACTAAAGCACAAAATACGTAAGTCCAGTTACAATAAATTACATGTAAAGAGAGATTAGTTCGCAGACAAATAATTCTACTTCAAAACTGATACAAAAAAACTCATTAAAGTAAAGCCTTACAAGGGTAAGTTATAAATTGATCACCACATAGTGACTGATATATAAATTTGAGGGCGTTAGAAAAATACAGTGCTCATTTCTCAGGTTACACATTCATCTATACAACAATAAAAACAATAAAAATAAAATTCGAGGTGTTTAATGGTTATCTAAGCCCGGGCGTACGTACACACTTGGCAATTGCACATTACAATTAATAACCAGAGCGGTATCCTGTACCCGTTCGCTCACGCCTCACCTATTCACAAATATCAATATAAACAACAACCAGCAATGCTAATTCACACCAATACCAGAGCCCTGTACTGTCTTTCATTGTAACAGCTTTCAGCTTAAGCGTGCGAATAAAATACTTTTGCAAGACAATGATCGATTTTTAATAGGTTATATAGGCTTGTAGAATCATTTGCTGCCTGCCTTAATTTATATAAAAATACCTACTTACACTTGAATTCCTTTAATTGATCACAGACACAAATTGTTAATATACACGGTTTCATTTCAAAAAGAGTGACTGTTATTTATAGATTAATATTTGAAAAACACTTTAAAACTAACACACGAAAGAAAATACAAATTAGTGTTGGCTAATTCAAAAGAAAATGTACACGCCCGAAATATTTTAAAGACAAATGGCGATCTCGCTCGATTGACACTCTAACTGTAACTCCCTTTCCCCCGATTTCAAACCTAACTATCTTTACTCCCGCAATCAACTGCCATTTTTCAAAAGTAATATAAAAACAAGAAACATTAATTTAAGTTGGAACAGTTTCACATTAATTATTGCACATCTTAATTTTAAAAATATGCATTCGTCCGTAACAAACCCTACATTTAGCTCTCGAAAAATTCCAATGATTCGTTACGCCCCTTCCGTAAAGCAGTTTTAAACGTATACCTGCTACTCACGCCCCAACATGTGTTTTTCAACCCTAGCCAAATATCAGTTACATACATTCTCACATATCTTACATAAAAATATATAAATAAAATATTTTGAAAACATTAGCAAATTACGAGATATTATCAAGATATTAACAATCCACTAATTATCTTTTCTATCGTGGCCACAATAGCGATTTGACAAACGTTTATTACAGTAATAAAATTTTCGCGGTCCGCTACCTACACTCTACAACAAAAAGGTCGGTAGGAAGTCAAAGTAATCATTTCTGTGCACATTATTTTGCAGTGATTTACAAAGTTTAGAAAATATTTGTGTGTACTTTATTTTTGTTTTTGTATGTACTAACGGATGAATACGCTAAATTTTAGTGCAAGCATATTCATCCGTGTTATAATCCAAAATTATTTGAGTGTTTTTTATTCGTTATACTGACGAATTTGTATAGAAATTATCTGTGTTGAGTGTCTTACAAAGAGAACGCAATTTATTTGTTGTAACCATTTGTTATGCTGATATAAGAATAGTATTACAATAATTTTAGTAAAGGCCAACCTTGAAACTAGCCAGTATCACAGCCTATTAAGTACACTAAACGATTTAACTTGGAAGAATAATTAATGTAACAATTGTGTGATTATTTCAAGGGTGGTGATTTTATACTACATATCTTTAGGTTAACGAACTGTTCTTTTTTTTAATGTGAATCCAGCTGTGAACCCATTTGTTGTACAGCACAATACTTACGCGCAAATTAATTATTTGTTTTTTTTTAGAATTAGTTCATTGAATTAATGCCAACATTTTGTGTATGTCAAGTAAAGTAATTACGTTCGGAAGATATCATTGATTTTTTTAAGTATAACATAACATTTAATGAAAGTTGCGGCAATACATTAGTTTTCATGAATTTGAGCGTATCTTATAACGTTTTGAGGTATTTAATTTCAATTGGTTGTAAATATAATTGAAGTGATTTCGTTTCTTGGAAGTAAAATTACATTGAAATCCAGATTTATTAAGTAAAGTAACGTAACAACAAGGGAATTGTTCTTGTTGATCCGATTAGTGTTTGATTTTTGCGGCGCGTAATTAATTTGTAGTCTTTTCAAGTATAGCGAAGATTTGATGGTCACATGAACACCGGTGATTACGTTCTGGTAAGCGAGTTATTTGAGTATTTAAGCGAGATGTGAATTGGCGTAATTAGGCATTTCAACCCCGATTGTGTCACTTCAAATACTCTGGCGCCCTTCTCGGTTTTTATTTTAACCCCAACCCCTATTTTTACTTATTTACGGTAAGCTATCGTATTGAGCGCAAAATTGAGTAACACCCCCACCCCCTTCCCAACCACTGATCAGTCGAGCAAAACACCAATGTTGCCTGTTATCCTGTTCTACTGCCAGTTTATACAGTAGCATTTCAGCATTTGAAACATCTTAAAGATATAAAATCGTTTAAATTATACCTTCCGACCCATTTTAATGTTTTTATTAATTAACAAAAGTCTCTAGACTGACAAAGTAACCTCAATCACTAAATTTCTGTTTTTATTATTAAACCTTTTACAAATAAATTTTGGAGTAATAAAAATACTTTTGCAAATAAAGTCAATTTCTCTTTGTGATTCAGTTTTAATAACTTTCCGATTAGCTTTTTTTTTTTTATGATTGTGGACCTGAATTAAATTATATCGTGCTAAAGCACTCAGGAACACTTAGGAGGATGGATAGAGGGATAATGAATTGCCAATAGATGCCTATGGTTTTAAAAGATTTTATTCCAACGCCAATTTTGCTGGGGTCTGTTTTGGATACTATATTTGTTTAACCACATCTGTGGATTCTTAAGATGTGGAACACACTACAGATTTAAATTTTTTAACCTTTGGGTGATGCTTTTCGAAATATCAGTAATTGAATTTTCGATACCGGGTATATTAGCAGTGCCTACGTCAATGTCATTAATTTTTCTAATTGCTTCTCCAAAGTACGAATCTTAGAGTCTTTAATATCCACTTCATCTTTCAAGTTACAAAAAAAATTTCTTAAATTATTTACGGGTTCTAATACAGTTTTACTTAAATCTTTTCTGAAATTTCCACTCTTTTCTGTGACAACAACTAGAGTTTCAAACACATTTTCAATGATTACATTTAGATCTTCTAACATATTGTTTAATTGAATAAAAATCATAAAATAGAAACATCTTTCTAAATAAATTATTAAATTATTATAAAGGATCTGCGTGCGCGTATGCGAGTGCCTGTCCGTAGGTGTCTGTGTAATATTTTTTAAAGATTTAATTTAATTTTATAAAGTTTCTTAATAAGAAACCAAATAACCCTAAAAAATTTATTAAATGAGATATAAATGTCTTAAACTTTATCATGTGTTTTGACTTTGGAATCTTTTTTCGAGCTAGACATAGACATTTATACGTCTATTCGCCTCTGACATGAAGTTTTAAATATCTATCTGACATAAATCATTATGGTTGTTTTTACGACGTTGCCTATTTTCATTATGTACGTTATTACAAAAGATGTTGCATAATTATCCTAAAAAATATATTATTTAGTTACCACTTTGTAGGATGGAAGGCAATGCGTTGTTCCATAGTGGATATTTTTCTATTGAAATATATGGAACTCTATAAATTATTGCGTACATTGAAAAATATTGCTACAAACGCCTTTTTTGGAAATTATAATCATAAAAACTATATAATGAACCTTGGCTATCATTATACAATGCTGTGAAAAATATACATTCACTTTTTTTGTAAATATTAGCTGTTAGAGATAGTTATATCAGCAGTTATGTGAGAACCTTCTATTTTATGGTGATGAATTTCCCCTATGTGTAGGTATATAAGTATCTGAACGATTAACATACCTACATGAGGTTGCTTAGTATAACAGAAACATGCTTCTCATAATAGTGTTTTTTTTCTTTTTGCGCGGAATGTTATCTACTGATGTTTCATGTAAGTTTTGAATACGCTCATTAATGTATTATCGAATAATAAACAATTTTAGTTCCATTTCACGTTTGTAATCGGAATGGTCCAAATTTTAAAGAATGCTTAAAACCAGCCATTGAAAAAGGGCTGTTAACACTACAAAATGGTTGGTTGATGATTTATGAAATAATCTTTCAATTCCTATCATAATATTAATCAAACCGTGTGTTTATGGTGCTTTTATTACATGGGATTGAAATTGGAGCATATAGTTTTGCGAGTTTGTGCAGAATTGCGTGTCGATGATACCCATTTTTTTTTTGTACTGATGATATTTATTTATCATAAATGTTTTTAAAAATTGATGGTGATGCCATCACGTTTAAAGTTTTGTTGGCAGCACTGAACATTAACATGCGAAACGACTATATGTATGACAGCTGTCAGCAAATGTTTATGTGTGTAAAATCAGTGATGCCAAACTAAACATGTTAACGTCAAGAGACAATGAGTTTCTGGACGATTTGAGGTTGAAAAGTCAGCGTTGGCGGACGGGAGCACAAAAAAATTATTACACGAATACCTAACAAGGCCACAATTACAATTTTTCTTGCACAATCATCAAATACTTAATAATTAATAAAAATATGTATAATATGGTTTTTCCCTTTTTCAGGATTACCAGAATACGAAATAGAAAAAATAGAACCAATTAGTATTGGTGATTCGACTGTTCTATCGAGCCCGCTACTTGACTTTGATAAGAGATACGAAAATTGGAAATTATACAACGTCTACTTATCAGAAATTGTAGACATTAGGTAATAAAACTGATTGTAAAAATTGTTTGAAAAAAAAAACAAACAAAAAATGAAAGAAATAAGTAATAACAGCCGTTTTATAAATTCTGATTTTAGGAGTACTATTAATGGCTCACATTTTTTTCTTAGTCTCGTTGTCTCTAACCATAATATACGAGGAGAAGTTGAATATGAATTTAAAAATGCCACCCTTGAAGGTGTAGATGTGTCCAGTATAGGACATTACCATTATAATTACTGTTTGTGAATTTATTAATACATTTACACACCTACATGGAATTGTTTCAGATAACATAACATTCGAAGTTAATTTTGTTGGTTACATAAAACCAGAAAAAATAGGAAACATTAGAATAAGTCATGCAGAAATGAATTTTATGAGTATGGCAAATTTCAGCAATATATTCCATAGTCAAGATTTCGAGAAAGCGAATATTTTAACTGATTATTTTAATAATAATAATGAATATTTAACGGCAACACAAAAGGCAGGATATGAAAAATCATACGTCAAGGTATTCAAAAATATAGCAAATTCAATTTTTTCAAAATTTTCCTGTAATAAATTATTTCCAATATAATTAGATTACTGTTTAATAGAGATTGCAAAAAAAAAAATGTTGATATTGATCCTACCCTCACCTAATATTGCGTATGAACAAGGCAGAGACAAATAAAAACTTATGGTATCTCTTTAAGTGGACCAAAAACACGACAATCCCAGGAAGTCAGGTCAGGGAACTAAGGAAGATGCGGTAGACAGTCAAACTTCAGATCTTGGATGATCGTCGCAGCTTCTCGCGCAGTTGTACAGAAGATACCATTACCCAGAGGTTCTTTCCTTTTATTTCTGACGGCTAGTAATAGTAGTCCATTAGGAATGTAATAATCCACTAAAATGATCCCAAAAGAAGATCAACATAGCCCTTCCTAAACAGATCTGTCAGTAACAACCTTTTTATCTTCCAACCAACCTTCATTAAGGGGCCTATTCTATAAGGCTTAATGATGTCGTTACGCAACGATTATCGTTCGCGAACGACTTTCGCTATTCTGTTTGCTAATTTGGATCGTTTACTAACGACAATATGGCGGTAAATTTGTAGTTATTCTACAAGACCTCACCAGTCGTTGAGTCAGTATAAAATAAAGTAACCTAAGTTTTCTGATGTCGGATGTTTACATATAAAAGTGTATTTGTTCACTAGCCCTAATGAATGCAGAATTCGCAAATATGTTGGTAGAAGAACTTGAAAGAAGGTAGGTACAAGTGAAAGTAATACATTGTTGCTCTTCAAAGTAGCTCAAAATTGTAGGAGGCAATTAAACGTTTATCGACGCCATTTAAGAGACGCATCAAATTCCTTCGAATTGCCAGAGGAATTCTTTAAGCAATCTTTTCGTTTGAATATTGAAACCGCAAGAGATCTCTTGGAGGAAATGTTACCATTTTTTAATAATGCGAATAGTCGTCGAACAAGAGCCCCACCTATTGTACGGTTTTTTTCTGCGTTAAGTTTTTTGGCACATGGGAGCTATCAAAAGCCGGTAGGTGCAGATAGACTGGTGTCTTCTGCACAGCCAGCAATGAGCAGCCATTTACACGAAATTGTTCATATAATTGTAAATCTCTTAGCCAACACTTACATACGGTTCCCACAAAATGCAATAGATTTAGCCAACGTGAAGCAAGGGTGTGTATGTTGTCGATAAGAATAGGGTGTCAGTAATACTTCAATTCTTGTAGTTTTTTTGAGCAATTTCAATTACCAGGAATAGTAGGTTGCATTAATTGAATACATATAGGCATAGCCACACCACAGCCTATCAATTGGGGATATCCTGCTAACGTATTCACGAACAGAAAAGGTTTTTATAGTCTCAATTGTCAACTTGTAAGTTCATAATGATGTTTTAAATTAGTCTACTTATACTTTCGTACCCTGTTATAATCTGCGATGTAAATTGCAAGATATTGGCCATTGATGCTCGATTTCCCGGCAGTGTGCATGATGCTGCTATTTTAACAATGAGTTCAGTGAAGGACTTGTTGCATGGGAATTTTATCGCAGGAGACGAACACTTATATTTATTTGGAGATGCTGGTTATCCTTTGTTGCCTTATTTATTAACACCAATTCATGGAGCTGCTCCTGATACACCCGAGTTTCGATACACAGACCGACATTGTCAAATACGTAATTGTGTAGAACGTACATTTGGATTGATAAAGGGAGTATGGCGTTGCTTGAATCCACACCGTATTCTACATTATCAACCAGAATTTGCAGCTCGTATAACGTATGCATGTGCGACACTACATAACTTAATGATAAATAGAGGTGTCGAAAGTAAGTATGCCATGTAGTTATGGTTATCTAAGGAACAATTTATAAATTTGTTTGTTTCAGTGAACGAAGACCTGGAATTCAACAATGTTAATGATGAAGGTAATGATGTTGATGATCCGGAAGCCTTGTTAAATAGAGGAAGGATGTTAAGGAACGAATTAATTCAAAATTTTTTTACTCAATCAAAAATACACTAATTTTTACATTTTATGTCAATATCTGTATACATTGCACTTGGCTACAATCTAACTAGTTTTCTCATCGTCATCACTGTCCAATACAAAGGTGACCCCTTCATACTTGATCTGAAGCTCCACCTGTCGCAATTTTAGTCTCCTCCTTTGGATGCCGGTTAACTTCTCCAGATTATCGTTTATCTTTCGAAGAATGTCGATTTCGTCTTCTTTTCTCATCTTTATTGATGATTTCTTTTAAGCAGCTGATTACTGTTGATCTCTTTCTTTTCAAAGGGTGCTCAGAACCGACTTCCTGTACATTAGATGGAGCTGCTGTAGAAGTAATAGCAATATTCTCCTTATTTTCCATATCATTGTCAATGTTTTCATCGACCGACAAAGATGCCGCAGAAGTCGCTAATATGCCACCTTTTTATTAGATAGAACATAAGAAAAGATTTTAAAACATATTACCAATTCCAAATTCCGGAGTTTCTGACATTCCGTCGACTACAACCAAACCAATTGTGTCCATAAGTATTTGTTCGATGTCTGTTAGGGAATATTCGGACACGTCTTTGTTTCCAGTTTGCCTTTGATCACTTTTCAATTTTCTGGCCTTTCGTTTGGTTTGAGACCGCCAGTCAGTAAAAACCTAGAATATGTTTATGTAATATACAATCGTAGATGTATTTACAAATACCCCTTTCCACCCTTTTACATTTCTTATCGGGCCACCAGATGCATTTAGTGATTACACCAATTTTTCCTAGGTTTCCTCTATGATGTGAGGTTGATTAGCGTCGAATTGGTTCTCCCTAAACGCCTTGTTTGATTTGAGGTGCTCAATGTACAGTATGTATTGGCCTCTTATTGCTTTGCCAGATCGTGGTCGTTTTGGAGTTTGGTTAGCCTTGATGATTTGTCTGTGTGTGAGTGTGTGTGTGTGTGTGTGTGTGTGTGTGTGTGTGTGTGTGTGTGTGTGTGTGTGTGTGTGTGTGTGAGTGTCTGTATGTGTCTGTGTCTGTGTGTCTGTGTGTGTCTATGTGTGTCTGTTTGTGTCTGTGTGTGTATGTGTGTCTGTGAGTGTCCGTGTGTCGTGTTGTGTGTGTGTGTGTGTGTGTGTGTGTGTGTGTGTGTGTGTTGTGTGTGTGTGTGTGTGTGTGTGTGTGTGTGTGTGTGTGTGTGTGTGTGTGTGTGTGTGTGTGTTGTGTTGTGTGTTGTGTGTGTGTTGTTGTCGGTGTGTCTGTGTGTGTGTGTGTGTGTGTGTGTGCTGTGTGTGTGTGTGTGTGATGTCGTGTGTGTGTGTGTGTTGTGTGTGTTGTGTGTTTCTTGTGTGTGTGTGTGTGTGTGTGTGTGTGTGTGTGTGCTGTGTGTGTTCTATGTGATGTGATGTATGTATGTGTCCTGTGTGTCGTTGTGTGTGTATGTGTAGTGTTGTGTGTGTCTGTGTGATTGTCTGTGTGTGTCATTGTGTGTGTCTGTGTGTGTTGTGTTTGTGTGTCTGTATGTTCGTTGTGTTGTGTTGTGTGTGTGTGTGTGTGTTGTGTGTGTGTGTGATTGTCGTGTATGCTATGTGTACGTGTGTGTGTGTGTGTGCCTTTGTGTGTGCCTTGTGTTGTGTCTGTGTTTGTGTTGTGTTTGTGTCCGTGTGTGTGTCTGTGTGTATGTAGTGTTGTTGTGTGTTCTGTGTGTGTCTGTGTGTAGTGTGTGTTGTTGTGTGTGTGTGTCGTCGTATGTGTGTTTCATGTGTTCTTGTGTCTGTGTGTCTGTGTCTCTATGCCTGTGTTGTTGTGTCTGTGTGTGCTGTGTGTGTGCTGTGTGTGTTTGTGTCTGTGTGTTGTGTGTGTGTGTGCTGTGTGTGTGTGTGTGTGTGTGTTGTCAGTTGTCTGTGTGTTGTGTGCTCTGTGTGCTGTGGTTGTTTGTGTTGTGTTCTGTGTGTTCTGTATGTGCATGTGGTGCCTGTGATGTTTGTGTTGTGTGTGTGGTTGTGTGTCTGTGTGTATGGTGTCATGTGTGTCGTGTGTGTGTGTGCTTGTGTGTTAGTATGTCTTGTGTGTCTGTGGGTCTGTGTTTTAGCTATGTGTGTGTGTTGTGTGTGTGTGTTTGATGTGCTCTTGTGTTGTCTGTGTGTGTTTCTGTGTATCTGTTGGTTCTGTGATGTTCTGTTGTATGTTGTGATGTGTGAAGTGTGTGTCTGTGTGTATGTGTGTGTGTGTCTTGTTGTTGTGTCTATGTGTGATAACGTTAATGTCTGTTGTGTGTGTTTGTGTTGTGTTGTTGTGTGTGTGTATGTTTTTTGTGTTTGTGTGTGTGTGTGTTTATGTTTATGGTGTGGTTCTGTGTGTTGTGTTGTGTGTTTGTCTGTGGTTGTGTGTTTGTATGTTTGTGTGTGTCCGTTGCCTGTGTGTCTGTGTGTATTTGTGTGCCTATGTGTCTGTGTATCTGTGTGTACCTGTGTTACTTGTGTGTCTGTGTGTGTTTGTGTGTTTGTGATATTAATGTGTGTGTGTTGTATTCGTGTGTGTGTTTGTCTGTCGGTTGTGTGTGCTATGTGTGTTGTGTGTGTGTGTAGTTGCTAGTGTGCTCTGTGTGTTGTGTGTTGTGTGTTTTGTGTGTATTAGTGTGTGTGTGTGTGTTCTGTGTGTCCTGTGTGTGTCTGCAACTGTGTGTTCTGTGTGTGTGTGTCTGTAGTAGTCCTTGTTGTGTCTCTGTGTGTTTGTGTGTTGCTGTAGTGTCGTGTGTGTGTGTGTGTGTGTGTGTGTGTGTGTGTGGTAACGTGTGTATGTGTAATGTGTTCGTAGCTCTGTGTGTGTGTGTGTTTATGTTTTGTATGTGTGTTCTGTGTGCTAGTTGTGTGTAGTGTGCTTGTGTGTGTCTGTGTGTATCTGTGTGTGCCTTTGTGTGTCTCTGTGTGTGTCTTTGTGTGTCTGTGTGTGTCTATGTGTGTCTGTGTGTATCTGTGTTTATCTGTGTGCGCTTGTGTGTGCCTGTGTGTGTCTCTGTGTGTATGTGTGTGTCTGTGTGTGTCTGTGTGTCTGTGTGTGTCTGTGTGTGTGTGTGTGTGTGTGTGTGTGTGTGTGTGTGTCTGTGTGTGTCTGTATGTGTCTGTGTGTGTCTGTGTGTGTCTGTGTGTGTCTGCGTGTATCTGTATGTGTGTGTGTGCCTGTTGGTGCCTATGTGTTCCTGTGTGTGTGCGTGTTTGTGTGTGTGTCTATATGTGCCTGTGTGTGCCTGTGTGTCTGTGTGTGTGTGTGTGTGTGTGTATGTGTGTGTGTGTGTGTGTCTTTGTGTCTGTATGTGTCTGTGTGTGTGAGTGTGTGTGTGTCGGTGTGTGTGTGGCTGAGTGTGTCTGTGTGTGAGTGTGTGAGTGTGTGAGTGTGTGTGTGTGTGTGTGTGTGGGGCTGTGTGGGCCTGAGTCTGAGTCTGCGTCTGCGTCTGCGTCTGCGTCTGCGTCTGCGTCTGCGTCTGCGTCTGCGTCTGCGTCTGCGTCTGCGTGCGTGCGCCTGCGCCTGCGTGTCGTGTCGCGTGCGCGTGCGTCGGCGTCTGCGTTGCGTCTGCGTGCGTCTGCGTCTGCGTCTGCGTCTGCGTCTGCGTCTGCGTCTGCGTCTGCGTCTGCGTCTGCGTCTGCGTCTGCGTCTGCGTCTGCGTCTGCGTCTGCGTCTGCGTTGCTCTGCGTATGCGTCTGCGTCTGCGTCTGCGTCTTCGTCTGCTTCTGCGTCTGCGTCTCTATCTGCGTCTGCGTCTGCGTCTGCGTCTGCGTCTGCGTCTGCTGTCGCGTCTGCGTCTGCGTCTGCGTCTGCGTCTGCGTCTGCGTCTCGCGTCTGCGTCTGCGTCTGCGTCTGCGTCTGCGTATGCTGGTCTGGTTCTGCGTCTGCGTCTGCGCGTGCACGTGCGCTGCTGCGCGTGCTGTCGTCATGCGTTGCGTGCTGCGTCTGCGTTGCGTCTGCGTCTGCGTCTGCGTCTGCGTCTGCGTCTGCGTTGCGTCTGCGTTCTGCGTCTGCGTCTGCGTCTGCGTATGCGTGTGCTTCTGCGTCTGCGTCTGCGTCTACGTCTGCGTTTGCGTGTTCGTCTGCGTCTGCGTCTGCGTCTGCGCTGATCTGCGTCTGGTCTGCGTCTGCGTCTGCTCTGGTCTGTGTTGTCTGTGTGTGTGTGTGTGTGTGTGTGTGTGTGTGTGTGTGTGTGTGTGTGTGTGTGTGTGCGTTCTGTGTGCGTCTATGTGTGTGTGTGTGTGTGTGTTGTGTGTGTGTGTGTGTGTGTGTGTGTGTGTGTGTGTGTGTGTGTGTGTGTGTGTGTGTATGTGTGTGTGTGTGTGTGTGTGTGTGTGTGTGTGTGAGTCTGTGTGCCTGTTTGTGTCTCTGTGTCTGTGTGTCTGTGTGTCTGTGTGTCTGTGTCTCTCTCTCTCTCTCTCTCTCTCTGTGTGTGTGTGTGTGTCTGTGTGAGTCTGTGTGCCTGTGTGTGTCCGTGTGTGTGTGTGTGTGTGTGTGTGTGTGTGTGTGTGTGTGTGTGTGTGTGTGTGTGTCTGTGTTTGTCTGTGTGTGAGGAAAATGCTATTAATGTTGCCCAATTTTGGTTCGATAAGGTTTAATCATCATACATTTTTCTAACCGTTTGTGATAATTAAAGCCTTCTATCTCTTTGTTTGTTACATACCTTCATGTCACAGACATAACCCCTATTCAGCGGCCCTCTATTCAGCGGTCCCCATTTCAGCGGTTCCCGTTTCGGCGGTGCGCCGTTTCATCGGCCCTTGTTCCAGCGGACTCCGATTTAGCAGGAAAATGAACCTAGTGGCGTTATCATAACGTCAACCAAGAAATTAATTAACTTATGAAGTACTTTGGTTGTTCAGAAGAAAGAATATAAAATACAGTTGTCACATTGTTATATTCGACATGAATAAATTAATTTTAATTAATAACTCACATTTTAATATTTTCAAATTGCTAATAATGAATTGACTAATATAAACTTTTTATGGGATCAGCCGCGTCGTTAAAAAATCAAAAATTCCAAGCACTATGTATCTATTTCACTACCAACTTAAAGTAAATTATGGAAAACGATAAAAACATGATGTTGGAAAAAATAATTTCAAACGGTGGGCTCCCTATCCTTTTACCCTTACCAAAGGGGCTGCGGAAAAGGTATACCGCCGAAACGCGGGCCGCTGAAGCAGGTCACCGCTAAAACAAGAACCGCTGTAACGGGTCTCCGCTGAAACAGGGTCTGCTGAAGCGGGACCGCTAAAACGGGGATCGCTGAATCGGGAACCGCTAAACCGAGGTGTAACCATGTCACATGATATATATTTTATGTTTTTATATTTATAACTGATTTATTTTTGATTATATGTGTACTATAATCATGTAAAGACGCTTTTGCCACGAAATAAATAAACCTTCTATTTTACCCAACCGGTCTTCGTTTTTACCCAACTCTTGATCGTGATTATGTTTTACCGTACCGTTTCCTGTTATTCAACTCTCCCCCACGAACATACAATATATATATATATATATATATATATATATATATATATATATATATATATATATAGATTGATATATATATATATATATATATATATATATATATTACACTTTTGTTGATTTAATAAAATGCATGGCTTACTAGATATTTGTAAAAAAGAAAATTCTCCAAAATCGTTTCAGCGCTTTAATTCGTTTATTTCTAAAGATAGATAAAATTATTTAAATACAATTTGTATGTGATTGCAAGGGTTGCATCACTTATTTTAATAAATAAAAGCACAATACACCTTTATCCATTTATTAGGTTTAACAAAAAATCATATCTTGCCATGGAGAACAAAAGTAAAGTAACAGAAGCGTTGTTTATCTTCATGTTTGACAGTTCGTTCGTTAGTGTAATTCTTATCAGTTTTGTTAGTGTGGAGTCGCTTTAGAAAATGAATTATGATGTACGCAAATTTCGAGAAACGTTGCACCCTGGTGATGATGAAATAAGATAACATTTTTGTGACTGGTGCCATGAAAATAACTTTCCGATACAGATCGTATGCACCGACAAAACAGATTTTACGAACTGCTATGTTCAATCGCCACAATGAACACTTGTGGGCCAAGCAAGTCTTCACCGTTTACAAGAAAGACGACCTCAGATTAAATTTGGTTTAAATTTATGGTGGCGGTGTTATTGGTTCGCAGCTTGTTTGGAAAATTTATTTTTAATAGGACTTTAACTGGAAATCGATATTTGCAATTTCTTAGGGAAGATTTTAACAATACCCTAGATGAATTAAAAATACAAACCTTCAAACATACAGTGGTATCGACACGACGGTGTCCCACCGCTCTATCAGGCGCAGTTACAAGATATTTCGATGAAATTTTTCCAAACTCGTGGATGGGCAGAAATGGTTCTGTTTTATGGAATTCACGTTCCCCAGATCTTTCACCTTTCATATGCAACCCAGCAGGAGCTACGGGAACCTGTTATTAACACGTTTAACAGATTAGATGGGCGTAGAATTAGGAAAGCTGTTAAAAAGGTATCACATGTGTGTCGATAATAATAGTGGACATTTTGAACACATACTGTAAATTTCTTTTGTTTTCCATGGCAGGATATGATTTTTGTTAAACCTAATAATAGAAAAACGTGTATTGTGCTTTTATTTATTAAAATAAGTGACACAACCCTTACATGATTACAATCAGAAAAATCAGTATGTCATAACCGACTATGGTTTCCATTTAAAAAAATTTAACTTTGCTTCATAACTTCAAAATGCTAAGCAAAATTAAAGAACTAATACGGTGACGTAATTCGGCACAAAATTATCTACAAATTGTACTTAAACAATTTTTATCTATCGTTAGAAATAAACGAATTAAAGCACTGAAACGATTTTGGATAATTTTACCTTTTTACAAATATCTAGTAAGTCGTGCATTTTCTTAAATCAACAAAAGCATATCTGGAGGATTAGTCCACTAAAGAAGCAGATATTTCCCTATTTAAGCAAATGTGTAACTCTTATGATTTCCGAGATTCCCATACATGTAATTAAAAAACTCACGGTGTATATCTATATATATATATATATATATATATATATATATATATATATATATATATATAAAATGGGGATAGAGTTCTATTTGTTGGGAAAATATACATAAATTGTAATTTTTACTTTGAGACGTATTTAATTTTTTTTTTATGAATTGAATTGCATTCCGAAGTACTACTGGAATTATTAAGTGGTTCTTTATTATGTGAATTCCACGTTATATCAAATATCTTGTATGTGAAACGAGACTTACTAAAGTTTGCACAATGACGCATGCGTTGCGTATTAAATGAAATCAAATACCAAACTGTCAAAATTATTAAATGGTAACTTCTTAAAAATGTGATCTTAATAATGTAATTGAAATTGAAATTTGGAAAGAAGACTTAATTTATAATTGTTTTACAGATGTTTACACAGCTATTGCATAAACATTTACACCTATACATAAAATATAAATGCAGGAAATCACACAAATAATGAATACAAGTTGAAGGGTTACGATTAAAAATTGACTCACATGTGCATCGGCATAACTTCAAAAGGATGTGTTCATTCAGCTGGTTCCATTCACAAACGTAGGCTCCTTCCAGTCGGTGATCGATGTTATTGATTCGTTCCACTTGCTGCTGCAGTACTTCCAATAATTCAACAATGTCCCTCGGATAAATGGTTGCTTTTCTTGGGGTAAACGTGCTTATAATTTGCTTAAATGTTTTCACTCAGCCACTAAATTGTTTATTTTAATATTTATTTAATTGTTGTTTTAAAATGTTTCAATTATTTTCGGTTTAAATATTGTTTTTAAAGTTGTAAAATGTTTAAATTAACTTCACTTTTCTTTTTAGCATCCGATATGGAATATCATTTATTAATATATCGCAGCAGGAAATAAACATCAATTGGAAAAATTTAATAAATTTTATTTTACGACAACATAACCAAAAACAAATTACAACAACCGAACTTTTCAAAACGTCAAACGTAAATCGTAACAAATTGTTAAATTTAAATCGTAATAAACTTTACGAACATGGAAATTTATCGGTAACCTAACTTTATTTAAGATTGTAGGTTAAGAACAATTGTTTCTGAACTCTCGTCTCTTCAACAAACTCGTATCAAAATTTCCGATAAAAAAACGTGGTTTTAAACTTACGTGTTAACACAACACTTTGACCTTTGTCATAAAAATTTAAACTTTGAGAAACAAAAAGAAGAGAGAGAGCTGTTCTGGAACAATTCCTTGTATACTCTCCTGCTAGCTACAAAAATTTCAATTTTTTTTTAAGAATATAAACAAGGTAACCAAGTCTGTGATTGGTTAATATAAATTTTAAAACCTATCCAAAATATAAATTATGCTATAACTTTCTTAATAAGCTACTGATTTAAATTTTAAAAACAGAAATGAAATCTGTGCAAGATTCCGCACAAAATGATACCTCACTTGATATACATCTGGCAAAAAATGTACGATTTGACTTATCCTAAACTAAATTTGTTCATATCTAAAAAATCTTACTTTCTACACTTAAACTAAATACATATTCGTGATCTGCACGAAAATTTGAATTAGAAAACATTTATTTCATCTCCAATATCTTAAATTTGAGGAAAATTCTTTTTTACATAGGAAGTTTGTGTAGTTAACCCCATTTTATTTAATTTATGTTCAAATGACTTGTACAAAGTAAATTATTGCATGGAAATGAGGAAAACCTCCTATTAATTATGTTAACAACTTATTCTAAGCTCAACTAACTCTATAAAACCATAAATTTGCAAAATAACCTTAAATTTAAAGCTTAACCTAACTTAATTTAAATTTTCATATAATTTTCGTACATAACGTCCAAATTAATCAAAATGTTACTCACACAACTTATAAAATCTGTCTTTAATATTCTCAATGTTCACTTTTCTTGTAGCGTTTAAATATTAGTCACTTTAACGATCCATATTGTTAAACACATTTCTTTAAACATCTAACACAAAAATGTATCTGCATGTAAATATCCAAATGTTAAATTGTTGTGTAAATTGTGCTTAATGTTTACTATGCACCACTTTTTCTGTCGCACTTATATTTTCACTACCATTGTGAGTAATAATTAAATCATGTTCGTACTGTAACCCTTTCTCAAATTTTCACATCTTTCCTGCATTTTACCCAACTTAAAATATGTCCCTAATATAAATATAACTCTAGACTGTGTTCTAAACATCTGTAAAATACCTAAATGCCAAAATACTTTATGTGAAATGTAAATTTAATGAAATAATATCTACGAACTTAATCGTACTTACAAATATAACTTCATTTAACCTTCCTGACATGTTTCTTATGTAGCACAATGCTTTTTATGACTGAACCAATTTGTACAAATCTTATTAAGCCCGTTTCATCAAAACTAATCACTTTCGTTCATTCGTTTACCAAAATACTTCAAATAAATGCAGTGTAAATATACTATAATTGATCTCAAATTGTTCTATATAAAAATTATAAGATTAAACTCTCAAATCCCTGTCTTAATCTTATATCTAACCATCTCAATATATACAGTAAGCATCAAAGAACCATTACAGTCAGTTGTTGATCAATCACTGCAATCAGTTTTTAATAAATTACCAGTTTTTGGAGCTTCTTTTAGTAATTGTATTTTTAATTTTAATAATAATAGTAATTAGAATTAAACAAATTTCGCCTACATGTTGTTTTATTTGATATAAATGTGCATGCATGTTAAATGAGTGGATGCATGTTAAAGGTATTTTAACATTCGAGGATGATATCAGTGAGCGGCTAAATTATGGAATAAATTCAATAATTCTTAAATCGGCAACTTCAGAGAAAAATCCCGATACCCGTCGATTTTTATTTTTAGACGCGCAGTTGTTCAGGTTATTAATTTATTTTTTAGGTTACCTATGTAAGCGTGATGACATCATTGATGATTTTCTTTAATGGAAAGAGGAGGTGTTGCAATGGAACTTTTGAGAAATCTTTTAATTATCTAATCAGTCGTAGCAATAGTTTTGAGTATTTGCGTTACGTATACAGGGTGATTCAAGATTCTTGTTGTTCTATAAAAACACAAGCGAACTAAAAAAGACAACTATTCCAAATTTGGTATGTAGACATAATAGGTCATGATCTGTCTTTTAAAATTATTTTCAAAAGTGCAACGTTGCCACTTCTACCAGAAACACAAGGCAACTTTGAAAATTCAAATGTAATACCCTGTATGTTATTGCTTTTTCGGATTCTGCAAAAAATTGTAAGAAACTTTTGTTAATATTTCCCTATACCCGTCTCTAAGCGTTACATAAAAGACCTCTAAAATAAAAAAAAACATTTAATGAGGTTTTTTATAAAAACAATTTGCTTGTGTATGTACAGCATTTTGTTCAAACCGCTCTGTTATTAATTAGTTTAAGGGAGAGGTAAATACGAGTTGCAGTAAGTGTGATAAAGATAGTTAGGTTGTTTGTATATTTACACTCTAAAATTAATTATGGCGAAATCAGTAGCTAGTTTTACATCAACTATGCATAAGTAAAAACATAGAAAGCGCTTATACGTGTAGCAAGCAAAACAGTTATTATAATCTTAATTTATTTAGTTGCACAAATTTAATTACAGCTAGTGCAAACAACGTATCTTTTTTAAAAATATCAAGCGTTTGGATACCGAGGACCTGTGTATATACAACAACAATTTTAACGAGAGGATGGTGATTAAAGATATTTCATAGGTAAGCAATCAGTTTTAATATTCGTTTTAGAAAAAACAATATTCTGATTACTGTGTCGCATCATTAACTTTAAATAATTTTTTGCGTTGCGTGTTGAGATTAATTTAAAATGACAGTGAAATTTAATTATTAGAATATAACCCCAATGTATAAATAAATTAGGTTACAATCTGTAGATAAGAATTAAAAGAAATACAATTATACAATTTTTTCAATCAGAACACATGCAATTGCCTAACCTCCAGGAGTTGTACTGCTCTTAATGTTACCGAAAGGACCTTAATTAGGGTTGAAAAAGGCTCCCCGAAAAGAAGCCGTCACCCTTGCCTAGCTCAAAGGCCAACGGCTGGACCAACCCCAAGTCCAAGACCAACCCCAAGCCCTAAACCAGACCTAAATACACCCCTCACGTGAGTAAGTACAAAATTGCTGTCAAAGGAGCGTTAAGTAGGGTGAAAATTCCATCAAGGATTGACCCCGAAAAGAAACGCGTCCTACACGTGAGCGGCTATAAAATAAAGGGGTGAAAAAATACGCTCCTCAAGTAAGCGAGTAAAAACAAAAATAATTAGGGAATGAAAATGACCTCTGGAAAAAACCATAGGGGTGAAAATCAAGGGTTGAAAAAGGCCACCGAAAAGAAACCATAGAGGTGGAAAACATGGTCTCCCACGTGGGGCATGCTTGTGACGTCAAAATCCAAGATGGCGGCGAAGGTGCTCTTCTATATATATATATATATATATATATATATATATATATATATATATAGTATATATTGTATATATATATATATATATATATATATATACAACGTGTCCCAGATAACATTTCCAGCATGGGGATCTCGCTTATTATAAAAGATACAGATTTGTTAAATTAGATGAATTATTCCTAAGGATTAGTGAAATTATAGGACACTTTCCAATTTCCAAATTTCCATGTATTTTAAGACTTATGGCAAGAAAAAGAAAAATGTCAAATTTCTTTTTCTTATGGGACGACAAGTCGGCTTTGAAATAATTGATCGTGTTTTTTTATCTTCTTTACAATGATATAGCACATGTACTATCTATTTTTCAAAACAACAAAGAAATTTAAAAAAAATGTATTTTATTACAGACTCTAACAATAAGCAGGCCGTGAAACATAAAAACACAATCGAATTTAATATTACTTAAAAATTATTCGTTCCAGAATATTTTTGTGTCAAACATGGCTTTATTTACTAATACTGAAAAGTTTGATATGTTGAGTTGTTACATCTTGTCTCATAAAAACAGTATAGAAGCTGAACGGATGTACTTGAGGCTGTATCCTGAAAGAAGGCAGCCCAGTGCTCGTACGTACAGAAATTTGGTAATTAATTTAAAAGAATATGGTTCATTTTCAAAACCTACTAGAAATCCGAAATTACGGAATGAAGATGCAAAACTAAATGTATTACAATCAGTTATTGAAAATCCTTCAACATTTGGAAAACTACATCACAAAGAATTTTAAAACGTCACAGGTATCATCCGTATAAGTACACCATTCTGCAGGAACTTAGAGATGGAGATCAGGGGAGAAGATTACAATTTTGCCAATGGTATGTTAATCAATGTGAGAATAACGATAATTTTCCAGCTACGATTTTGTGGTCTGACGAAAGCAGATTTAGAAATAATGGCCTTTTCAATCGACACAATGTTCACTTTTGAGACTGTGAAAATCCTCACGTTGTTAAGGAAAGTCGGCATCAAGTGAGATTTGGTTTTAACGTCTGGTGTGGCATTTTAGGCGCAAAACTTATTGGGCCCATATTTTTTAACGAAACATTAAATAGTGAAAGGTATTTGAATTTACTACAAACTGATTTAGAAAATAAACTTGATGATTTACCACTGATTGAGAATACTAATATCTGCTTCCAACAAGATGGCGCCCCACCCCACAATTCAAACATCATCAGCGAATATCTTAATAATCGGTTTCCACATTCATGGATTGGTAATCGAGGGCCGATTTTATGGCCACCCAGATCTCCATACTTAACGCCCTTGGACTTTTTCCTTTGGCGCTACGTAAAAAATCGAGTGTACGTGCAAACATTTGAGGATGCCGAAGATCTTCGTGAAGCTGTTCTTGCAGCATTTGGTAGCATTAAACGCCAAAAACTACGCAGAGCAATTACGTCGACATACGCAGGGCACAATTATGTTTAGAACGGAATGGTCAATTGTTTGAACATCTTTTATAATTGGATAATTATCTCCAATATTATTACCTGCTTAACTATTGTTGTTATCTATTATTTGTCATTTTCTCATGTTTCACGGCCTACTTATTGTTAGAGTCTAATAAAATACATTTTTGTAAATTTTCTTTGTTGTTTTTAAAAATAGATAGTACATGTGCTGTATCATTGTAAAGAGGATAAAAAAACACGATCAATTATTTCAAAGCCGACTTGTCGTTCCATAAGAAAAATTTAATTTAGGGGTTGAAACTAAAAAATTTCCAATTTCCAAATTTCCATGTATTTTAAGACTTATGGCAAGAAAAAGAAAAATGTCAAATTTCTTTTTCTTGTAATATCTTTTTTGTTATATTAGACATATAAATTTTATTTGCACTTTCTTAAGATATTTTTTATGCAGAATTTAAATATCTATTTGGATTTTTTTTGCACTTTCTAAGTCTTAAAATACATGGAAATTTGGAAATTGGAGAGTGTCCTATAATTTCACTAATCTTTAGGAGTAATTCATCTAATTTAACCAGATCTGTATCTTTTATAATAAGCGAGATCCCCATGCTGGAAATGTTATCTGGGACACGTTGTATAAGTACAGGGTGTGAAAGTTTCATTGAAAAATTACAATTTTTTTAATATTTCCATAACCACTTGAGACATTTGAATAAAATTTTGCAGTGTTTGAGAGTGCATATTTTACGCTAAAACCGGCGGATTTACTATAATCAGTGGCGTGCAGGCAGGATAATCCTTGCAAAATTTGAAAGAAAAAATGCGGTACACCACTGTTTCTAATCTTTCTCAATTTTTTTTGGATTGTCTGTTCCATTTGGACGAAAAAATGACTCTCGTCTTTCTTTCCTAAGACTAGTTGTTTTCGAGTAAAAAAATAACAAAACATTGTAGTGCTCCGTGATGTAATAACCAGTGTTCATGAATGAGTCTCGTGGCAAACTCATAATAAACCTATAAAGAAACTAAAGTTTTTTCATTGCTTTTAATTATTTTTAAACTGTCTTAACAATGTACAACAAAAAAGTTATCTTAAGTTGTAATGTATCGTAATTAAATGTTCATGAATGAATACAAAGCCATTTTTATTTTTTTTTATTATTTAATTACAAATAGCAATCATGAAAATAATCACCACTGACACAGAATTAAAGTAAATGTTGAAAATAACCCCCTTCTGATAAAACGCACGATTCCAATCGTCTCATCAAAGACTGTCTCACTCGTTCAAAAACTCCTGGAGTATTTCTTATAGCATTACAACTTTGAATTATTCGATTTCTTAAATCATTTTCATCTAATACAGGTGTTTTATACACGAGTGACTTGACGTGACCCCATAAATAAAAGTCCAAAGGATTCAGATCGGGACTGCGAGGTGGACAAGCATGAGGACCTTCGCGACCAATCCAGCGATTAGGAAAAGTGTTGTCGAGGTATTGACGTGCAACAAGGCTGAAATGAGCAGGGGCACCGTCGTGCATAAACCATAAATTAGCTCTCACCTGCATAGGCACCTCTTTTAATAGAACGTTTAGTTCGTCGGCTAAAAACTGGCTATACTAATTACCATTTAGTCGGGTGGGTAAAAAGTGTGGTCCAATAAGATGGTCGTCAATAATGCCTATCCATACATCTAGTGAAAATGTTTGCTGAAAGCGACCTTCTCTTAAGGCATGGGGATTTTCGTCCGCCCAAACATGTTCATTATGAAAGTTAATAATAGCTTCTCGCGAAAAAGTTGCCTCATCAGTAAATAAAACTGTACTAAAAAAAATGCTGTTATGAGCCATTGTATGGAGTATTCACCTACTAAAATTTAGCCTTGGTTGAAAATCGCTGTTGTGCTATCTTGCTGGTACTAGTAGAAGGATTTTATTCTATTTCTCGTAGTATAGCATATTCTAGCACAGGCGTTGTTACTGTTCGAGGTCTACCAGGAACTTCCGACAAGCTTAAAAGTGCCGGTTTCACTCAATCTGGCGTGTAGCTTTCTAAATGTTTTAGCACATGGCGTTACTCTATTCGGATAACGTCCATGATAAATTCGCCGAGCTTCTACTGAATTTCCATTTGCTAGGCCTTAAGCCGTTTCCTAAAACAGGGGGGCCGTTTCCTAAAACAGGGGGGACGTTCCCCAAAACAGATGGCTGTTTCGCAACCGTTTCCCCCCATTTCAAGGTCAAACGAGAGAACAAAAGCGATTCATTGTTCAGGTCGAGTCATAAAAATAGATTGTTACCTACATCTCAATTCTAGGAAATCAATTTTCAAGAACAAAGACGATCAATTATTCTATCCAACGCTTCAAGGTCTATGCTTACAATTTTCAAGGCCACACGAGAGAACAAAGACGATACATTGTTCCGTTATTCTAAAAATAGATTGTTATCTAAGTACAACTCGATTCTGAGAAATCAAGAACAAAGGCGATCTATTGTTCTAGCCAACGCTTCAAAGTCTATGCTTACAATTTTCAAGGTCACACGAGAGAACAAAGGCGATTCATCGTTCCGTTATAATCTCTAAAAATATATTGTTATCTAAATTCTGAGAAATCAACTTTCGAGAACAAAGGTGATCCATTGTTCTAACCAACGTTTCAAAGTCTATGCTTACAATTTTCAAGGTCACACGAGAGAACAAAGGCAATTCATTGTTTTGGCTGAGTCATAGCTTCTGAAATTCTGAGAAATCAAGAACAAAGACGATGCATTGTTCAGACTGATTAGGTCATCTAACAAGTAAAATATTTTTTATAAAACTTTATTAACCACTATATTCATATATATATATATATATATATATATATATATATATATATATAATAAAGATAAAAAATCGATTTAAGTAAATATACATATTATGGGAAGTAACAGTCACTTAACATTTTGTAATACCTTTGCTGGATCATATAACATTTTGTGCATCCAACCATATGTAAACATGTTCATTTCGAAAATAGTGTTTAGTCGTAGTGCGGTTGTGGACAAGTAAAGTTATGAAAAAAGTAATAAAATCACTCCTGGAACGAAGTTCACTGCCGGATATTTCATACTGCTGTAGTAACAATATGAATAATAATTTAACATTTTTTTTCATGCTGTCAAAATAGTGATGGTAGTAGTAGTAGTAGCAAAAATGAAGAGTAACATCATAAAGGTTATTCCGACTGGTCATCATCATTTCAACATAGGGCTGAGGTGTATAAACAGGCAGCTAATAAATACTTAATCGATTGTGCTTCCTATAAACTATCGAACGATACGCATATTGAAATTGGATACAGTACACACCTTAACCTTGCACCAGTAGTGCGTATGGGATGTGGCAACAGCGATAATATGGTATTAGGCGTGAAGGAATGGAATGAACTTCTAAGATGGTATTCATATGTAGAAATACTATTTTTCCGATCCCAAGAAATTGAAAGCCAAATTAATTGGTCACATGTAAACGAGGAGGATATAATACATGAGCAAGATTACGAATCTCTATCTAGCAATCTCGGTATTTATTACAATTGGGAATTGATTAAAGGATATGAGAGAATTTTGAAAACTGTTATGATAGAAAACTACAACTGTTGTTCGTGTACATTCAATGTCCACCATGTAGAAGAACTATTTGATTTGAAGGATATAATAAGCTATAGATTGGAATTTCTTGAATCTTACAATCTGGTGTGTTTCTATGAAAAATTTATACGACAAGTGGTTGACTACCGTCATTTTCGTGAGAAGGAATTCGGTGATGATGACATTTATAAAGACATTCATGATGTTATAAATGCCATATATAATATTAATTCACATAACACTTATGCTTAATGGAAATATTGTACTATCGCCCTGCTTATCTAATGTATAGCATTTACTAAAAATAAAGTTTTTACACTCTCGATTTTAGGTATAAATACCCTGCCCTATCTCTCAAGGTGAACAACGATAGGTAAGAAGCGGAAGAGTGCAGGTGGTTTAGTGAATACATTAATTAATAAACTTCCGGTGGAATTGCATTTACCCGGTTACCAGTATTGTGGTCCCGGAACAAAATTAGAGAAACGACTAGCACGCGGTGACCCCGGTATTAATCAATTAGATGCGCAGTGCAAACTGCATGATATCAGTTATGGAGACTACCAAGATTTCGAAAGTAGACATAGAGCAGATAAAATTCTAGAAGAAAATGTTTGGGGATGCTTTAAATCGACAGACGCAATATTAGGTGAACGAGCTGCAGCTTTAACGGTCGGTACCGTCATGAAGGCAAAGAGAAAATTTGGAATAGGGTTTAAACGTCGGTCCAAGAAGAAGAATGGTGAAAGTTTATTGCATGTACGAAAAACAATAGCTAAAGAAATGAAAGCTAACGGGGATTTCACCGACACAGTAAAGTCAGCACTGTCAACGGCAAAACGTGTAGTAAAAAGGTTGGGAGGAAAGAAAAACATTAAAGTTCCTAGAGTAATTCCCTTACCTAAACAAGGAGGTGTTTTACCATTCTTATTCCGTTATTCGCAGGGTTATCAGCAATCGGCGGCGGCGCATCGGGAATTTCCAATGCAGTCAATGATGCAAAAAAATGCCAAAAAATTGCAAGAAGAGACATCGCGTCATAATCGCATGATGGAATCGGTTGCTGGTGGCTAAAACCATACAAATCTAGTTGCGGTGGTGCATTATACTTAAAACCGTTTTCAAAAAACTGAGTAGATTACCCGAAAGAGCGTTAACAGATATTGATTTAAAGAAATACACAAAAGATGTACCATACTTTAGGGGTATTTTAATGAGAGATGGCCTGCGGAAATTACCATGGAAAAATGAATCTGACTTAGATAGTCAAAGCGGACCGGGTACACATTGGGTTTGTTACAAAAAGCGTGGTGAAAAGGTATGGTATTACGATAGTTTCGGTAATCTTCGACCACCAGTTGAAGTGATTAACTACTTTCGGGAATGTAAAATTTATTATAATTACAATCAACATCAGGAATTTAATAGCATTATTTGTGGGCACCTATGCCTACAATTTCTATATAAATAATCGATATAACCTTAAATTTTCTCAGTTATGTCAATAACTTTCAGTTTAGAAGGTGTTGGTAACATAGCTAGCTGCAACTTCTACCCACCGATAGAGCTAGATTTGGAGAAGAAATACGTTGTTGGATTGGTGGGATTTTACGGGTGCAACAGCATTAGAAACATTTATACGGGCAACGATAGATTTTATTTTAGAACAAATTCATCTCATTTGCGAGTGATTAATATTCCACACGGTGCCTATGAGTTAGATGAAATTAGTGATTACTTGAAATCAAAGATACCCACAGAAAAATTTTTCATTCGGGCAAACAACAATACGCTTAAGTGTGAGATAAACAGTTCATTTTAGACCGATTTTACTAAAGAGAGTAGCATTGGCCGGATGCTCGGTTTTGAGCCTAAAATATTAAAAGCGAATATCTTACATACATCTGCGTTAGACATCCAAATAATTAAACACACTAATCTACATGTAGAGTGCAACATTATAAAGGGATCTTTTCGAAACGGTAAACCTGCAAAGGTAATATATGAAATTGACGTTTCCGTCCCCTCGGGCTATCGTCTGTTCCAACCAACACTCAATATTTAGAAATAAACACAGACATAATAAGTAATATAACAATCAAATTGACAAATCAAAAGGGAGAGTTAATAGACTTTGGTGAAAGTGAACCATTCACGGTACGCTTAGAATTAAAAGAACATGGGTCTGCGAAATAATCATAGGACCATTCCATCTTCATACAAAAGACTTCATCCCAATCAACCCTCATTGCAGTTAGCATCTGTAGAAAAATACTTGTTAAGATCAATTGGATTGAAAGTTCTGAATGACCAAACCATTAAACATGTTTCAAAACGTACATTTTAATGATGCATGAACCTTCCGAATGTGGTAAATAATTAGTTTAAATGAAGAATTAAAATATTAATGTATCTCTAAGAAATGTTAAATTTGTTGAATGAAGTTTACTTGTTTAATGTCTATCTCTTTTGCACAATGATATGTTCCGCTTACACAAACACAACCTGAAGCTGAATGCATATGTATTCATCTAAAATATGTAATGCGGAAAAAGTCAATGTTTTATTAAACAATGGGTTTTCTTTGTTTGTTAATACTTCATTTGCATTCTTAAAAATTTGTAGGAATGTATAAAAACATGTAATATTCAAGCTAATAGGGATTTTCTTTGTATAAAACACACAATGCATCTGCATTCTTTAAAACTATTTTTAATAACTTTAAAAATTCCTAAAACTACATTACATAATTAGTAATGTAATAATTAATAGACTTTAATGAAAATTTGTTATGAAGAAAAAGGTTTCGCTATAAATAACCATATGTACAATGAATTTTGCTAAAACAATAGGTTTGCATTCATAAGTGTGCATGTAATTTAAAAAATATAATATGTAGTGTGAACAAGGGATTTTCTTTGTATAACAATGAAAGTATTTATAGTGACAGATTTGCCTTCTTGAAAAATTTATGTGGATTTAACAAACTGTAAAAGGCATAATTAATAACAATTAATTTAAAGGTTTGAGAAGAAATTTATATAAAAGACATCATCCCTATAGTAAATCTTTAATTAGTCATCAACCCTCATTGTTATTAACATCTACACAATGACCGAATCATTAAACATCTTTCAAAACGTACATTTTGATGATGCTGTAATTAAATCGGATATTCACACCTATCTTCCGTATGGCTCTTCTAAGTATGGACCTTCCGAAGAAATACGCATTTTAATTCAGTCAGGATCTAATTACAGCTACTTATGATAGTTGATGCGGAAATAACCCTAAATAAAATTCAATGGAAAGTACCACACTTAACCCTTAGTGATGCCGCGAAACTGGACTTGTTTGAAGGAATCAATAAGAATTCTATTATTACTGTTCCATTTCGTCAATGGGAGTTATATGAATTACCTAAGGAATTCTTATAAAACAAAGCAACCTCTGATATTGGCCAAATAAGGTCAACGCAAACTGGAAATGAACCATCGCTGGATATTGTTGAATTCCATGACAAGGTAAAAGGTACTTACAGTCTGCAACCGGAAATTTTGAACTCACTATTTGGAAATGAGGATACCTTCAAAGTACATCTGAATTCATATTATTCCATCTATGAAGGCAACTGCTATATGTGAACTTATGCATAACTCAAATAACATACAATGGCTATCGCAATTAACCTTTGAATTCCGAATGTGACTACTATGAGAAATCAATGCAGATGCGTTATTAACTAACCAATTCAAATCATATCCAGTTATTTGTAATGACTGTTCTAAACAAGAATGAATGCCAATAATAAAAACTCAACAGTATGATTTGCATCAAATGGAAAAGGAAGTCTCAACAGCCGATTTCGATAATGGAATCGTAGCCTTAAGTCATTGAATTCAGTATTTCCTACGATAGCTATTGAATAGTGACAAACAATTATAATTCTGATACGTCCAGTATATAAATAAAATGTCAATTGATTCGTTTAGTTTCATTTCATCCGAATCAAAGATGAAGTATTTGTTGGCGTCAAAACAGAAACTTCCAATTCAAAAATCATGACATCAATTGAAATGAGAAAGTCTAAACCTTCAAAACATGGACGATTCCTATTATAGTGGCATTATACTGCCACATCAATTGCGGCAAAAACAAATCGCAATGATTAGTTTGCTATATGAGAATAATATGGTTTGAATTTAAACATGTATACGTATAACTCAAGTCATTCAAATCAAAACCAAGTAAAACTGTTTCAGAAAGTCTACTTCATAAAGGTATAGGTTACTTTACGTTCAGTATAATCAAATGTGCTTACCAATTGGCAAAAACTTGAATGATATTGCCTGGAAAATGGTCAAAATAAACATAAGGGCATATTTTCTGTAGACATTAACGATCATTGATTGATTCATAAATTTGAGTCAAACTTACAGTAAAATTACCAAAAGGAATATTAATTCGTGACAATGAATCTAATATATTATTTGAGCCAAGTGAATTAAACCTAAAACTATGTCTATGAGAATGCATGATAAGCCCCACATAAGCATAGCATTGTTTCTGGGACTATGTTCAAAGTGCTGGATAGATTCCGTTTGGGTTCATAATTCATAAATAATTGTGAAATGCTGAATCTAATATATATTGGCAGTAATAGAACGTCTTGTATGAGATCATATAATCACCATTAACTGCATCATGTTTCGACACTATTAATACCTGTAACCGTGCTTTCATGAGTCTTAGGATGCTAGTCAATACTGGTCCAGTTTAGGTATTAACAGCTACTGCCAATTTGCTACCAATGGATAATAAGGAGATGATATTAAAGCGTTAGATAAAGTTATTCAGGCTTGTACAAATAATACAGCAGAATATAACAGTCTTAAAATTCAGCCGTAACAATTGATAATAAAGAACGATTTGAAAGATACTTTAAGTACCTTCAATAGAACCTCTAACTGAAATAGCGAATAAAATGGATCCTGATAAAAAAACACCCGAAAAGGAGTCCGTTGACGTAAAACCAAAAAACCCGCCTTTGCTCATATTGCGAAGAAAGCATGCTGCTACTAGCCCGCTAGCTCCACGCTTCGTTTCACCCTCATTAGCAAGGAAGAGTGCTACAAGCCCCCTAGCTCAGCTCCCGTTTTTTCAAATAAATCCCCCTCCTCGTACACCACCTTTCCTAGAAACATCTGTCGTAGGAGAGATTACTGCCGAGGAAGAAGAACCTCTTAGTATCGCAGGTGATTCCTGTAATGAACCCATCTCTGAAGAATTTCTCGAGCAGTACCACGAATTACCTCGTATATATGTTGAACGTATTATGAGGGATCTTGAAGGTGCTATTGATCACACTTATGGAGTCCACTACGACGCCAAAACAGACAAATGGATAATTGGTAATACCCCCACCATAATTAAAGGAAAGGATATGATCATTAATAGTGTCACGTATAAAGGGACTCCAGGTTTATATGATCTGCTTATTATGAATGAACCCAATTTAAATCTAGTAAATTCAAAGGATAGAAAGAATTATAAACATATTTTAGTAGCTACGAATGTTGCGAGACGAGATTATGATGTAAGTGGACAGATTCGAGAAAGCCGCAGCAAAAAGTGTACATAAATAATCAAACCCTTGCTGTCAGCATCATCACCCACAACTCAGGGTGGTGGAGCTACGTTTTTTAAGGAATTAACAAAGAGACCTATTGAATACAAGTATTGGAATGATGTACATGAACTAATTCGTGATCTAGAAGTAATGTGGGCAGAAAAATTGGCTGGAAACACAGGTGTCGTAAATGATATAATATCAATTATGGAGGAATTGTATGAAGATGGATACACTGAAAGACCAAACACTAGTTTTCTGAACAATATAAATCAGAATGCATTGATGTCGACATATCATAACTAAAATGCCCCTTGATAAATTTGAACGGTCACATGCCCAGTATCAATTCAGGAAATTAATTCCTCAATTTAAACTGATTGATGATAATCAATTTGATATCAGGAATAAGGGACTCGGAAATATTGCTAATCTCATAGATCCTCAAGATGTCATCACTAAGCAACACTACTCATCAACACGGTTCAATTTGGATGGAAACCATTTGAGCGTTTGACACAGTTGGCGGACCCGGAAGAAGATGGTGGTGCTATAAGTAAAGGATACCTTGATTTTTGTCTACAAGGAGTTCAAAAAGGTGCTAAAGGAAACTTTAACGCTTATCTAGCCTTAGAGCAGAAAGTATATCAACTTAAAGAAATTATCGAAAAATTAGTACCATGTCCAAATTATTACTCGTCAACGAATTGCACAAACCTGCACGCAAACATTTTAAACGAACGCGAACTATAATTAAAGGTTTTGATGATCTTTGGCAGGTACTTGTTGGAAAACATGAAAGGAAAACCCGTACTGAGAGGGTTTTATGAACATGAATTACAGAAAACTAAGTATCCCGATGTGTATCTAGTAGAAAAAGTGCTTCGGTCCAAAAACAATAAGTTATTCATAAAGTGGTGGGGATTCGATGAAAGATCATGGATCAGTAAAGATGATATTGTTTTATAACTAGACATTTAACTTATAATTTGTGAAATAAAAATACTCATATAGCTACAGGAATAGTTTGTACCAAATGATGTAGCCCCTAGATGAAATAAAACACATAAAAAAATAATTGTATTTTATTTTATTTTACTAAACATTACATAAAAATGTTTCGAATTTTAGATTACGTTGCAATATTATTCACAAGAACTTCAATTGATTACACCATTTCCCCTTGTTAGCAATTTTGTTAACGTTAACAGATTTACATGTATATAATCATAAAATTTTATTTCAACATTCTTACGTTACGTATTCACGCATATACTAATAATTATTCTAAAAAATGGCATCAAGAAGCAAACGCACCAAACTTGGTTTTAAAAAAAGCAAACATACTGCAGCACCTATTAGTACCAGCCAGAAATGCTTCCATCACCAATGGTGGATAAAATATCCATCATATCAATCAGGGACATTGATGTTGAGGATGATCCATCCCGATATTTTGAAAAGTAAGTATACGTTACTTAATGCATAGTTCTTATTCATGGTTTTGTTTATTGATAAATTCATCATAAATCATTTCATTATAATTTTTTTAGTATTACGCCTGCAACGACTGTAGTAGCGACCCCACCACCACTGATATAAGAGAGGAAGAATTTGGCGCTAATTTCATCACCAGTTAGTTTAATTTTAGTATGTGAACATGGTGTATATAGTGTAGTTCAGTAAATGTTGATTGTTTTTTAAATGTGTGAACATTTTTAAATTAGTATAATTTAGTAAGGAGTTTTTGAATAATTTGTTTAATACTGTATTTTGTAGAATTTATTGTATAGCATATCTTTTTATGTGGTAATAAATAAATGAATTTATGCGATGCAATGTAGTCGTTTTATTTAAGGTTAAAAGTGAAACAAAATAAGTTAAGGAAATAATTCATACAATCCTAAAGTAAGTGTTAAATAAAGAATGTTTTTTAGTTTTTAGTTTAAATAAATATTTAATTTAATGTAAAGAATAATAAGGTAGATTTAAAATATGTTATAGCGATTTTATTTGTAATTAGGCAAGTTTTTTTAATTACCAAACGACAAACAATAAAAAAAATCAGTTTAAACATTTTATTGATGTTAGTTACTCCATCTACGCGTAAAGTACAAAATATGCTGTACGTACCTACTAAATAAAAAATATCATGTGCAAGAGAGGGCATTCTTAAATGATTTTGTTTATTGCAATTGAAATTATAGAAACGTTTAACGTTTAATTTTATTACGTAGTAATAATACACTTAGAAATTGCACTAATGACATACAAAGTAGGTAAATGTGACGATTTAATTTTGTAAATGAAAGGAATTTCAGTATTTTGAATTAAAAAAAACAAAATGTAATTTATGTTAACATTAATATCAAATTAAATTAAATTTGAAACTTTTAGGCAAGCGCATTGTTTAAGTTTGAGTTACCTTTTCATTATTAAAAGTGATAAACAATGCAAATGCATTCGCGGATAGTCGATGTGAGAGTAAAATAGATAGTTGCTGTGCGAGTGACAAAGTATTGGAACTTGGATACGCGCCATGTTATTCATTACTATAAGCCAAACAATTAATTTATATGCGCATTATTATTAATTAAAAAAAAATAATGTTATTGATGTAAACATGGTTACGAGTTTCAAATAATGTATGAATACATCAAATTATACAAATTATGTAATTTAACAAAAGTGAATACGTAAAAATTATAACGTTATGGTTTGATAATTTTGTTTATTTTGTATATATATATATATATATATATATATATATATATATATACAA
The DNA here is from genome assembly GCA_036346205.1 of Vesta saturnalis. Lineage (NCBI taxonomy): Eukaryota > Metazoa > Arthropoda > Insecta > Coleoptera > Lampyridae > Vesta > Vesta saturnalis. Next base: position 783,310 of record JARFJB010002201.1, on the reverse strand, counting down.
GGTGTGATCAATAAGTTTACGACGACCCGTGTATTTCAAAATTTTATTAAACTTTTGGGATAAATTTCTTTTGGAGGGTGATTGAATTTGAGCTGTGAATGGTTTTATTGAGTAGGCTACAATTCTGTATTCCACAGTCAAATAGGATTAATTTAGCATCCCGCCTAAGACTATTTATTTTAGAAAAATTTAAGATTGTGGTGGCACCTAGAGATAATTTTTTCTAGCATTGTGAGTTGTAGATTTATGGTAAACTACCTTTTACTCATTTTACTCCTTATATCGACTCCACCCATTTCCACTGTAGCTGGCTTGGTAACCCGCTTACTTCGGTAAGCCTACACGACGCCTAGTGCGGTTTGGACGTGTAACAACGCGGGCGCCCACATGCACACGCACACGCCCACGCGCTCGCACACACACATACACTTTGTCAAACGAGATTTTAGCAGAAGAATGGTTAACGCATCTTAGAAAGGATCATAATAATTGTGCCAAATTTCAAATTGCTAATTTTATTAAAGAGTTTTTTTGAAAAAGGACAAAAATTACACAAAACCCTATAATTATTTACTAAAATCAGGTAAGAATATGCAGTTTAAAAATATAATCTAACTTGAGTTAAAACAGATAAAGGTAACACTGTAGTCATTATTTCAAAAGATAATCAATTATATGGAGATAATTATAATAATATTATATTATATTAATGATTCTATTTATTAACGAAAGTAGTGATTAGGGGCCGGTTCTGGACCAGTTCAAGGTCATTCGCCCTCTGGTGGTGAGAAATGTAAGCTTTAGGACCTCTTCAAGGTAAAACTTTTGGCGGGAAATTTAAACATTGGTGCTCTTCAAGGTCGAAATGTCATGGTCAAAATTTAAAGCTAAATTATGGAAATTGCGTGGTCATCATCATATTACAATTCAAATAGTAATGACCTGCAGGGTTATCATATTACATTTCTTAAGAATGATAGGTTGTTGTCTGTGCTAAAATTTAGACCAATGTCAAATGATACTTATATTGACTAAATTGAGTGAAGGTGAAATAATTTTGTGCACTCAAAGTAGGACAAGGTGGGTATTTAACAAGTTTAAACATGTTGTGTACTCAAGCCAAGGACGCATTTAGGTCAAAATTTAAAGCTAAAAATAGAAATTGCGAGGCTATCATATTACAATTCTTAGAAATCTAAAAATACAGTTTTCAAAGTCAAAGAGTAATGACCTGTATTTGAAATACACGGGTCGTCGTAAACTTATTGATCATTGTATTATATATATATATATATATATATATATATATATATATATATATATATATATATATATATATATATATATATATATATATATATATATATATATATATATTCTGTTGTCAGTGTTTTGTATTTGATCGACTGTAAAACAATTTAAAATAATAAAATTTTGCAATCGACCTGCTTCATTACACAATTTTACAATTTCGATCATTAAGCTAAAAAATATTCAAAGATCACTTCAATTACCAATAGGTAAATATATCTATATATATATATATATATATATATATATATATATATATATATATATATATACACACACATATTGACCAATTTGCAAATGTAAATATGTACAAACACGTGGCTTCAAAAGGCACAACAATAACTAATTCTTATAGATTAAAAATTCCTTCAAATACATAAAAACATAAAGTTCGATTATTCTTTTACTTATAATGAGAAATTATTAACTCAGCAAACAAGAATGAACTTAAAAGGTAATCGTACTTTTATCTTTTAACCGAAATCTAAAACTATTTCTTACAAATTACGGTAGCTAATCCTCTGTCCAAGATGTAGTGAAGTCTGCTTCCCGTGATATTTTTTAAATTTACACCCACACCCAATCCGGCCGTTAAACTTACTAACAAACGCAAATGGCTATCGTTCACAACCGTGTTTCACATGGGTTTTTTGCTTTAAGGTTTGCCCTTCAACGTGAACGTTTATCACGATAACTGTTTCCACATAAATACTAAAATTCTTAGTTGTCTTTATACAGTCGATTTTATATTACTAACCATTGTACATATATACTTCATTCAATGTCAACGATGGCCACTAACCTCTTAACTAAATTAACAAGCTTTCAATTATGTTACTTAAAGGGTTACTTCAGGCTTCCTTTTTATTATTATCGCACGCCCCATTACTGAACACTGTCAATAAAATATTTACAGTTTTATTTTTAAGTCTGCAAACATTTTAAATCCTTGAAGAAAATCGCTATCCCTTTTTTCAACTCATAAATAAACTGTTTTATTTGTAATGTTTATGTATGATCTATCTCCAAGCAGGGTTATATTGCAGTCATCTATATATGTACTGTAAAATTGAACAACAAACAGAAATCATCACTGACAATTCTAAAGTCTCTTAAAAAGAACACGCGCGCGATTCTCCTTAACTTAAGCTCTAACTGAACGGTTTTCTCTCACACCCTTATTAAACTCTCCCTTTTATACCTTCTGCCCGCCATATTACCAATCTCTTCGCGCTAATGTCAAAATTGACCTATTACAATTGAGTATTCCTTGTGTCTCTTTGCCGAGTGAAAAGTCCGAAACGGAACCACAGCTATCCAACATAAGAACAACGTAGCCATCTTGAATTTTCTAACAACATACAACTCAAATTTTCATTCTACATACACAAATTTTTTTTTCGTGCAAACACTTCATTTATACTCAAAATACTTCCCATACGTTTGTGGATGTATGTTAGTATCCACGATAACTCCAGAACGACAGCTCTGACGTACTTGAAATCGTATTTAAGCCTGCTTTCATGTCAGTAATTCAAGGGGGGGGGGTTATTAGGAGCAGTTTTTTGTTTTTATCAATTATTTCTGAAACAGCTGTATATTTTCAAAATATAAAAATACCAACGTATAGACCTTACAGATATCAATTGGTTATATTCCATGCAAAATAATTCCTAAGATATAATGTGTTAGCTCGAATTTTTTGAATATCTGAATAACGATTAATTTTAAAAGAAAATTTGTAGACATATTTTTTAAAGCAAAATTTTATTTTACATAACTTTCCTTTATAACGTTTCTTAACGTCAAGCAAAAGTTTAAAAACTAATTAAATTGGATTGAAAATGCGAATTGTATTATCGGTATTTTATACAAGCGGGCGGCTTAGCATCCATATGTCTATGAACGTCTATCTGACATTAAGTTTTAAACGCCCATCTGACGTAGATTATTGTTTTTGATTTTACAAACGTATTAAAACAGGGAATCCAAAATTATCCTAAAAAAATTATTATTATAATTCCTACATTATTTTTATATAGCGTATTTCGCCGTTTGGTGATTAAGCCAGAATTAATTGCCGCCAATATTCTCAATCCAGTCTACTTCGAAACAAATGCGAAAGCTTTACATACAGTATTTTCCAGTTTCATAATATTTCCTGAAGATTAAAATCCAGACCTGATAGTATATATTATAGTCTCCAGTTCATTTCCTGTGAAGATATCCGCCGATTTTTCGAATTAATCTTGATAAATATTTATTAAGGAAAAACCCCAGTATATTTACCGTGTGAAGGTAAATCATTTTCCGGGTAAGGGTTAAATCCCGTTTAGTATAAATATATAAACATACTCGCACTTTAAAACGGCTTTAGATAAAAATTGGAAATTTTGGTCGACGATTGGGTTGACTAATATGCATATTCTAAGCAAAAAATTATGACAATCACTTCCGGTCTCACCGGAAACGATTCAAATTTTGTTATTTTGAATGGCAACCCTAGTATATTTTTGCATATTTGAATTCTACGAAAAATTCTAAACATTTTTTATGTAGCAGGTCCTATATCTAAACTTATGGAGCACACACACTTAGAGAGAGAGAGAGATGTAGAGACGACCGATCTCTGCGAAACTTTGTCAAACGTCACAAAATGAGGTAATATGTCGATTTAACGATAGTAAAAAAAGAAAGTAGACTAAACGCCAAATACGAAGACACCAAGTTGCGCGAAAAATATTTTTTTTAAGAAAAGTAAAAGTTACGTTTTGTACATTTTGTAGTTAATAACCTCTTAATTATGATGTTTATATTTTATAATTAGGACAATTTAAACAAAAAAAAACATTTATTTAATTGTGAAAAGTGAAATATAAGGTTATGTTACTTGTTCATACATTTACTCGGAAATGCTGTAATTCGCATTTTAATTATTAACCACAGTTCTAAGGGTAAATAATTCGTGTCTAAACAGTTTTATACTTTCAAAATAGTACATTTTCAAGATTGTCGATGAAACAAAATATTACATAATTACTCTACACTTATTTCTTGGTGCGGTTTTCATTCTTTTATTAGAAGTCTTTAACGATTCTATTTCACCACGATGAATTGCACTCCCTTCTCTAATAATTCTAACGACGGTACTTTTAGATACTCCAGTTGCTTTCACAATGATATCAAGAACGTTAACTGTAAAGAAATGTAATCTTGAAAAAACTGACAGATGTTAATCGTACAATAATGACATACCTTCATTCATATTTTTATGAAACTGATAAATATTCCAAATAATTTCGCGGGCATCTTGCGATAAACACGCCGCTTCTTTGCTGGAATGTTTGATGTACTATCAGACGATGTACTCGCATCACCCATTATAAACAACGAACTAAATCAATATATTATATGAATACATATTACTGTGGATTACAAATACAACTTACTTGTAAATAAAAGGTGCTGAAACGGAAGGAGTTTTGAAAAAAAAACTGTTTACAATTGATAAAAACGTGCACGAAAAATGAGGTTAGAAAACAATAAACAACACTACATTTTGTGGACGGAACCTAATATCTACTTCTCACTCATATCATTATTCCATTTCTTTTTAATGCAATATTCGGTTTCTACGCAGGTGTCTTCGTATTTGGCGTTTACTCTAATAAATAAGGTATAAATAATTTGTATCTTTAATAACCTAGATTAATTCAATGGTGTCAATATTATTCTAGTCAATAAATTTTGTTTGATCTGACATTGCCACATTTGTGAGTTTTTAATGTTATACTTCACAGATTATTAAACTTCAGTTCAGTTTAGTGTTGCAAAACTTAATAAACCATGGCCACCCAACATTTATTTTTAAACATCCTAAATTGAGTACACTTAATACACATTGTCTTTAACTACTGGTTTACGGCGGAAAAATGACTTTTGGTCGTCTGCACATACAGTCTTGAATGTCTTTAATGCTAGTTTTTTTTTTAAATCTTAATCTTTAAAACTGTAATATTTTATTGAGTTCGTGTTTGTGATTATTCTGCGAGTAAATATAACATAAAGGAATATATTGATCAATATCATGCGACAGAAATGTAAAAAAAATTAACTTGATTCTCATAAAAGTATGAAACACTCGAGGATGGAATGGGCACTATATTAAATAAATAAGTAAATAATAAAATAATTTGAAAGAGTTAAAGAATGGACTTTCACTAATGGTACTTATATGAAAATCTCCTCTAATTCCAAACAGTGTAACACCACACACTTCACATTTAATTTTCAGCCCAGTTTATTAACTACAAAACCAACATTTCATTTTGCTTAATAGCGGTTTTAGAAATCTTTCTAGGAGTATTTATTATTTATTATTTGTATGTAGGTACAAACGTCAGTGGCTGTTTAACCAGTAATACAAATGTATATTCCAACCTTTTAAACAAACAGAGCGTAACACTCTCAAATTATTAATAACATAACTTCTCCGAAAAGTGTGTTCACTTGAATTTTGTACAGTAAAGTACATTGCCCTAGACGAAGAGAAAATATCAGGCGTGGAACACCACACGACCTTCCAACCCACAACATGGAAATTAAAAGAAATTAAACAATTTTATTTTCATTTTCATTACGAAAATAGGCAACATTCTAAACGCAAAAACAATAATCTATGTCAAACAGACGTTTAAAACACTAGTGTTTCGCGACAGTAAAATTTTTAGCTGTAATCGTGGAACGCAACCTCAATCTGTCTAAAAAATGGAAAATTAAAAAGGAAAACTAAAATCTACGGTATCCTAGGATCCTCTATATGATTTGTAGAATACCGTAGCTGCGTTACAGTAGATTTTAGTTTTCTTTTTATCTGGATGACAGCCAAAATTTTACTGTCGCGAGACACTCGTTTTAAAACTTCATGACAGGCAAAGGTTAATGGACATCTAGACACTAACTTAAATTAAAAGGAATTAAATAATTTTTATTTCATACTAATGCATTATTAGCAAATACACCCTTAGTTACCATAACCATAAACACGTTCATAACTCCCTTGGGAAGTTATGAGCTGGTATCTAGGCAGTTATAGATCTATAACAGCCCTCTAATCATTCTAATGTATTTTGACAAATATTTGCAAACATGTCAGTTTTTATATGCATAGTAACCATGCCTACTTAATTTTGAAAACAATGTTCATTTAATTTTAATAACCAAAAAATTTCATTTGTATATTTCATTTTTAACGAATCCGTATGAAATAAAATTATTTATCTATCACGGGAGTTATGTATGTTAATAACCTCGGGCAACTTAAAAAACCCTTGGGACTAAAGTCCCTCGGGATTGCAATCCGTTGCCCTCGGTAAATAACATATCCATAACTCCCTTGATATATAAATAGCTATAATTTCAAATTTTTAGGATAACTATGCAACCTCCTTTTTATACGTTCATAAGGAAAACAAACGACATTGTAAAAACAGAATGACTTTAAAACTTCATGTCAGATAGAGATTCATAGACATAAATACATGTTAACGTAAAAAAATTTCAAAACCGCACGCTTCTATAAAAATATCGGTAATATAGCTTTAGCCATTTCAATCATATTTGTTTAATTTTTGCATTTATTTCACTTTACATTAAAAAACTTTATAAAGAAAATTTATGTAAAATTAAATTTTCTTTAAAAAACACGTCTACATTTTTTCTTATAAAATTAATCGTTATTCACATAATGAGAAAATCTGAACTAACACTTAAATTCTACCTTAGGAATTTTTTTGCTCTTAAATTACACGTCATATCAAAAAATTGCATAAAAAATAATTAATCGATATTTTTAAGGCCAAATAAACACAATCTTAAACACAAAATTTTAAGTACGTAGGTATTTTCGTTCGGGAGTTATCGTGGATACTAACATACATCCACACACACAGACATCCAGACATGATTGCCAATCTTGACGAAACGTGGTCAAAAGTTATAAAATGAGCTAATAAGTCAATTTAGCGATAGTGAAAAAAAAGTCGATTGCATAACCTTCTATACCTACATATGTATATGTAGGTTGTGTCACGGGATCGTGGGCGGTTCACGATTCTCCCAACCTGCGATTACGTCGGGGATCCTGCCAGAAACCTGTACAACAGCCAATCATATAAGATCAGTATTTTATGCGGGTATAAATACAGGACCCGAAACGCATTGAACTCGGATGATCTGAAGTTGTACAAGTCTTCCTCTATACTACGCAAGCTGCTGAGACTGGCAGTTTGGCTTGAGATCTAACATTTGCTTGGGGTGTACAAGTTTCCTTTATACCTCGTAGGTCGCTGAGACTGGCGATCTACTCCAAGCGCCTTCATATCAAAAGCATATCCGAGAGTAGGCAGATTGAGACTAGACCGCTACGTTCCGTCGGAAGTGAGTCATACCCTCATACAGTTTACGCGTGTGATTGTGTGCATTGACACTTTTAGTGTTACTGTTCGCAAGGACGATTTTAGCTATATTCTGTAAAAATAAAGATTTTCTATTTCGGCTTAGCGCTTTATTACTCTGAGACATTGGGAATATACAGCCGTTTCTTTCTAACGTTTGGGTTTCAATAGAAACGTATGCGACTTAAGTGAAAGCGTAAATTACCTGCTCAATGACTTAAGATCGCTCGCGAGAGGTAAACACAATGGAATTTTAATTCTATTCCAGAAGTTATAAAACGTTTTGAACGAATTTTAATTTTAACTATGTTGCAAAGTTTTTTTTGTGTGTGGATGCATAGGTTTATTACTTAATATAATTCATTTATTTTGATATGTGCAACAACGAAATCATTAATTGGTAATTAAAAAGGAATTGATATGCATAAACCAGTTTTTATTGTTTACTAATAGTGACATTAATTGCACATGCAGAACATAACGTACATTCTTGTAAATAAAACAAAACAAAATTAGAACTAAGAAGCACACATTACAAATTACATTTCTTGGTTTCAGGTACGTAATGGTTTTTTGAAATCTTCAAATATAATTTTGTAATGATACTTTAAAACACGAATACCGCCGTAACGAAAGTATAAAAAAAATCTGGCCTTATCAAAAAGATAAAATTTGATAATTTCGAAATTTAATATCTAGAAAAGTATTTGAGATACCGGAATATTGAATTCAGTACCGAACTGAGTTCGTTGAAAACGTTTGGTAACTTCTGGAATAGGATTACATTTCCATTGTCGCGAGAAAGAAACGGCTGTATATTTCCAATGTTTCAGAGTAATAAAGCGCTAAGCCGAAATAGAAAATCTTTATTTTTATAGACTATATAAGTGTAGAAACGTTATGTATATTTTATTTAGCTTAGGATTTATTTTTGTGTAATTAGGACTTGTAATATTTTCGCTATTGTAGTAGGACTTTAAAATTATTATTAATTTTGATAATAATAATTGCGCTAGGACTTGTAGTCCTTTTTGTGTAGTAATTTAGAGTACAAGTAATCAATCAATTAATTACTTGGTGCACCCGAGCTTGCTGCACGTTCTATGTATTTGCATATATATATATATATATATATATATATATATATATATATATATATATATATATATATATATATATATATATATATATATATATATATATATATGCTCTTAAATAGAACACAGCTGGCACTACTTGGGCTACACAAGGTCACGTTAGTATATTCAGACAAGCTGTATATAAAAGCGACCTCTGCAGCGTGATGACAAGAAACAATCTGTATATACTGCACATATAAGAGGCATATTATGGAGCCCAGTCTAAAATTCGTATTTAGGCGTTTTGTCATATTTACAATCATATTTTGATGATATACACATGGGTACCGTAGGAGGCTCGCAGCCGGGCTTCATAACGTTTTTCGAGCTTGAGAGCGTACTCTTAATATGTCGTACGGGCTCCACAATGACCTTAACTACGTCTATATATATATATATATATATATATATATATATATATATATATATATATATATATATATATATATATATATATATACAGGGTGTCCAGAAACTCTACGGACAGACTTTGCGTAGTGATTCTAGACCCAAAAATAAGAAAAAAAGTTCATATAAACCCATGTCCGGAAACGCTTCGTTTAGGACCTACAGGGTGGGAAAAAATTATATTTTCCTCGGTTTTATGTTAATTTGAAATTTGGGACGCTGTATCAACAAGAGTAACAACAAATGTCATAAATACATTTGTGTATCTAAGCAACAACTTGTCATGTTGTTTTAGTCAAAGCCTGCTAAAATGGCAAGAGATTCAATAGCTGGTTAAATAAATTAAACTGTTCATCAACCAATATCTCGAAAACGGTTGATCTGAGAGGCATCGACCAAGTATACCTTTTTTGCTTAGAACTGAAAAGGGAACAAACTAATTCAAACGGAACGTCAATATACCGGATGTTAAAAAAGTGAAGGCCAATTAACTTTTAGCATACCACTGTAGATGCCTGCGATACCTTCAGAAATAATGTGGGAATATGTTTTTAAGGGATTCGCCGCTCATTATCAAAACGAGTGAGATTATGTATCGAAACAAATGGTCATCATGTGGAACACCTTTTGTAACATTTATTTTTTCAGTTTTATTATTTATTTTTTCATTTTCGTTCTTAAATTCAAAGTTAAAATAAAAATGCAAACATACGTTACTTTGGTTTTTAATTCCAATTAACTGAGGATTATAGGGAATTAAATTGAACTGTTCATCAACCAATATCTCGAAAACGGTTGATCTGAGAAGCATCGACCAAGTATTCCTTTTTTGCTTAGAACTGAAAAGGGAACAAACTAATTTAAACGGAACGTCAATATACCGGGTGGTAAAAAATCTAAGGCCAATTAGATGGCGCCCTCTGCAGGCAGCATCAAAATCAATAAAATATTTAAGTTTCTCGACCACAAAACCCCTGTGCTTCAAATTTCAGGACCATATTCAAATTTGTTCGCAAAATATCGCCATAAAACCGAGGAAAATAAAATTTTTTCACACCCTGTATGTCCTAAACAAAGCGTTTCCGGACCTGAGTTTATATGAACTTTTTCTTATTTTGGGTCTATATATATATATATATATATATATATATATATATATATATATATATATATATATATATTATATATATATATATATATATATATATATATATATATATATATATATATATATATATATATATATATATATATATATATATATATATATATATATATATAGTGAATGTGAAGATTGACTTTACAGGCATTTTTACATAGATGGGATGGCGATTCTCTACTTTTTCGTTATTATTATATCTCAAATTAGCTAAAAAAAAATTATTATAAAAATGGCATATCTTAATATTGAAATTTTGATTTTAACCGCGAACAGGTGATTAGATCAAAAAATCTACAAGAGATTTGGAATCAACAAAGAATTTCCTATAAGATGACACTACTTCTAGCGTTCTATAGTTAAAATCATATAAGATAGCGTATGACTTATCCGAATAACCGCATGATTTAATTTTCAAAACGTATGTCCACGTAGTATTTTATGATCTTTTTACACAGATTTCTGTATTACCGATAACATGTAATTATAATACATTTAATCAAATGTCGCTCATTGTATTTAATTTCTATGAATTATGTAGTTATTGAACGCCTAATTTGCACTATCGTTTGAATTTTTGAAAACAGAACTAAAGTTAAATGCAGTTACATTATTTATTTTTAATCGATACAAGCATTTCAGACAATTTTATGTAAATTTGTATGTTACATCACAGTAATTACTTAACTTATTCCTACATAAAGGATAATTGTGCTTAGGAATAATAAAATATATAATACAAACATTGCTGAACTAAATAATTAATAACTGGTAAAAACTGTGGCACTGCATTGAATTGATAATGGTACGGCGGCAATTTTTTGGTCTACGGTTTTCTTGTATTAATTCCCACAATTCTCGTTTAAACATAACACTGTCGAAAGTAATTTTATGGTTTTGTAAATAATTGTAAATTTCTTCTTTCGACGTACATATTTGGAATTTTCTCTAACGGTTTTGAATGATACCTAGCATTATCTAACACAATTGAACTCGGTTCACTAAGTTCGGTATTAATTGTTCTTCGAACCATTTTGCGAACAATTCACTACACATATTTTGATCTTTTGATTCTTTATTCGTAATGTAGTCCCTCAAAAATCGAACTCTGGTTGATGCAATATGGCCCAATTCATATAGACCTCTTCTACCATCATCTTTTGTAAAAGAAAACCAATGGAATGCAATAACCGTGTTAAACTTGCACTACTGAAGTTAAACACACCCGCTTCCCGCATTAAAACAGCTACAGTAACATGACAGCCAAAAAAATTATTAGCTAATTATACACAATTTAGGTAAAATGATTAGGTATATACGTTACTGCTTACGATGTTGGCAAACGCTATTTTACAGTTTTAAAAAATGATATTCAGCTAATACTTAGATTTAATACTCTTACATTGTGATTAATAAAAGAAAAAAGGGCACAATTAAAAAAATGGTTTAATATAAGTGTTTGTAAGCAATGCGTGAGACACATTCCCAACTAGCGGCTAAATCTCGATAAGTGCGGACCAATAGGAAATAGCTTTGAATGTAAAGTTTTAGTTATTGATATTGTCGTAACAAAATTAGATTAGCTGCAAGTAAATTAGAACTACGGGGATCTATGCGTTCCAATAAATGGTTTAAATTACAGTTTCAACGTCAAAATGGAAAAACGCGGTTGGTCTAGTTCGATTCCCGGCAATTTTTTTTATGTTAGTTTACAGTAGTTTTTTTTATCTAATCTACTTTTGTTAGGTTACTGTAGTTTCGTGTATCTAACCTAATTCTGTTAGGTTACAGTAGATTTGTTTATGTTTTTTTCTTATTATACCGTACATTTTAGATTTTTATACCTAACTACGAAGTTGCCAAACACGGAAACGCGTGATTGGTCTGCATTTGTCGAGATTTAGCTGCTTGACATTCTCACGCGTGGGGTACCGAATGTCACACACTTTCACACTTATTTAATTATACAACTCGGCCATTAGATGTCGTTACCCAAATCTTACATGGGTGCGATAATAATGTATGGATCCCACCTATTGGGTAAATAAATGTTATCTACCCAATCATGCAATCGACTTTGCCGTGGCGCTTTAAAACGTTAGATTTGACGTTTATAAAAACATGACAATTATAAATACTTAATTATTTACGTACTAGCACATATTAAAACAGAACATTATACACAAAGATAAAGGGAGATTAACATTATAAAAGATAATTCATAAGTGACGTCAGCTACGAGTAAATCACCATCTTTTACGCATGTTAAGATGTCCATTTATCGTCTTTTGTAATGCATTACCATTATCTGCGGTTTATGGATTTGGATTGGTCAATCTAATGCTGGGTCACAGTTTTTACCAGTTATTAATTATTTACTTCAGCAATGTTTGTATTATACAGGGTGTATTTTAAAATCACCGACAAACGAAAACTGGAGATTCTATGATTCAAAATAAGACAAAAATTATCATAAACGCTTTTCCGAAAATGCTTCCTAACCGAGATACAGGTTGATTAAAAAATAATTTTTTTAAGTTTCCTCAAAAACTACACAAGATATTGCACTGAGATTTGGTACACCTAAATGTCTAATTAAGTGCAATTAATCAGGTGAGATTGATTCAACTGGCTCCATCCAGTGGCGTAGAATATGTTAAGTTAATCACTTTAAGTAAAAAAAACGCACGCCTATGGTTTTTTCAAGAAATATTTTTTTGATAGATTCAAGATTTAATTCTGCAAATAAAATCATACTTAGTATTTTACATTAACATAAACGACTACATTATTCAGTAATAACCAAATTAAATAAATCAGAGATTGCTTTGCATTTGACAGTTACGTATCTTATGTTTGCTAAAATAGTTGCATTTACGCGTGTTTCGTAATTCATTATTTGTGCCTAATTACTGTGAAAAAATGAATTATTCCAAACGAGAACTGGTCGATATGCATTTATGTTATGTTAATAGTAATTGCAATGCTCGTGCAGCTGCTGGACTTTATGAACAAAAATTTACGAATAGAAGACATCCACATCATACTACGTTTAGAACCATTCATCGTAACTTGTTAAGAGTATGGAAGTTTAAAAGGAATGAAAAATTCCGGACGAAATGCTCGTGTACCAATTGAAACTGAGGAACAAATTTTAGATAGAGTTTATGAAAGTTCATCAATAAGTACGCGTAAGTTAGGTTTAGAATTTGGTGTGTCGCATAGCAAGTCTTGGAAAGTTTTACGAGAACAAAATTTACATCCCTTTCACCTACAAAAAGTGTATGCATTATTGCCTGCTGACCATCCTCGTCGAAAGAATTTTTGCGAATGGTTTTTAAATAAAAATTCTGAAGATGTACAATTTGTTAGAAACTTATTGACCACTGATGAGTGTATTTTTCCCGGAATGGAATAATAAACTTGCATAATTCCCACAAATGGTTACATGAAAATCAACATCCAACTGTAGTTACAGCTCACCAACATAGATTTAGCGAAAATATTTGGATAGGTATACTAGACGATCACCTAATCAGACCGATCCGTTTTTCTCAAAGACTTACTGGCGAATTCTATTTAAATTTTTTGGAAGAAGATTTGCCAGAATTGTTTGACGACGTACCCTTAGATGTTAGAATGAACATGTATTTCATGCATGATGATGCACAACCACATTCTACACGAAACGTCAGAGAATTGTTAAATACATAGTTCTCTGGACGCTGGATTGGACGAGGAAGTGGAGTACCGTGGCCAGCACGATCGCCAGAATTAAACCCATTGGATTTTTTTGTGTGGGTGTATCTGAAAACTCATGTCTATTCTGTTCAAATTGATAATCGAGAGCAAGTTTGGAATCGCATGCAGATGGCATGCGATGATATTAGGGCTATGCCACAAATTTTTCACCGTGTTAGGTTTCATTTGCTAAGAAGAATACAAGCTTGCATTCAAAAGGAAGGAGGACATTTTGAACAATATGTATAAAAATATTTATTATTTTGTTTTTGATTCCTTCAATATCCCTTTAATAATGTACTTAATAGTTATCTGCGTTACTTTTTTGTAAAATAAAACAAATTTTGATTTTTATTGAATAATGCGGTCGTTTATGTTAATGCAAAATATTTCAAAAACGGGGTGCCGAATCGAAAAAATACTAAGTATAATTTTATTTGCAGAATTAAATGTTGAATCTATCAAAAAAACCAGGGGCGTGCGTTTTTTTTTTTTACTTAATCTAATTAACTTAAAATATTCTACGTCACTGGATGGAGTCAGTTGACTCAAACTCACCTGATTAATTGTATTTAATTAGACATTTAGGTGTACTAAATCTCAGTGTAATATCTTTTGTAGTTTTTGAGGAATCTTAAAAAAACCTTAAAAAAAGTATTTTTTAATCAACCTGTACCTCGGTTATGAAGCATTTTCCGAAAAGCGTTTATGATCATTTTTGTCTTATTTTGAATCATAGAATCTCCAGTTTTCGTTTGTCGGTGATTTTAAAATACACACTGTATATTTTATTATTCCTAAGCACAATTATGCTTTATGTAGGAATAATCGTTAAGTAATTGCTGTGATGTAACATACAAATTTACATAAAATTATCTGAAATGCTTGTATCGATTAAAAATAAATAATGTAACTGTATTTAACTTTAGTTCTGTTTTCAAGAATTCAAACGATAGTGCGAATTAGGCGTTCATTAACTACATAATTCATAGAAATTAAATAAAATGAGCGCCATTTGATTAAATGTATTATAATTACATGCTATCGGTAATACAGAAATCTGTATAAAAAGATCATAAAATACTACGTGGAAATACGTTTATGAAAATTAAATCATTCGGAATGAGTCATACGCAATTTTATCTGATTTTAACTATAGAAAGCTGGAAGTAGTGTCATCTTATAGGAAATTCTTTATTGGTTCCAAATTTCTTGTAGACTTTTTGGTCTGATCACCTATCGATATTACGATATAAGGAGTCATTTTTATAATAATTTTTTTAGCCAATTTAAGATATAATAATAATGAAAAAGTAGAGAATCGCATCCCATCTATGTAAAAATGCCTGTAAAGTTCAATCTTCGCATTTACTATGTAAAAGGTCATTTTAATTTAATCAACTGTTAGCAAGTCAATACAATATTATATATATATATATATATATATATATATATATATATATATATATATATATATATATATATATATATATATAGGGCGTGGCGCGAAGAGTTTTGATTAAAAGTAATGGCGGATACAGTTATGTTAAAAATCTGAAATTACGAAGCTGTAGGTTTTGGATGACGCTGAATTCAAATATAATATTTTGTGATGTGGCACTTCCGGTTATACCGGAAGTAGACGTCAACTTTGTTATTTTAAATGAAACCTACTATTTTTTATTTTATTTCCGAATTCTGCATGAAATTCTAGATAAAATTTGTGCACAATGTCCTATACCAAAAATAAAGTATTTTCGAGACATTTCGATTTTTTTTTTAATTTTGGAAAAATCCTAGTCCACATTGAATAACGATATCTCCATTAATAACGAAGCTAGTGAAGTGAAATTGTAACCAACAAACAACAAACGCTTGCCCGTTAACTCCATATATCCATCTCATTGATATTTCATACAGGGTGTTCTAAACTTAGCCACCAACATGCACAATTTAAATCATTTATAAGTTGCTTACTTTAAATAGAACACCCTGTATTTTATTACATTTTCCGCTGTATTTTTTTAAGCCAATTCGTTAGGTATCGGTATTCCCTATACCTAAATCCAACCACTTTTGAGATATTTCATTATCTTAGTTAAAACATAACAACACTTAATTATTTCAACATTAGTAAAAGGTAGGCCATGGCTGTCAAAGATTTGATAGTTAGAACGTTAATTGTTGATGTTGTTTTGACAGTTTTTTTTACCAGTTTGTATTTCATAGTAAATAATGGCAAATGTAGGATTTACTAATGATGATTTTTTAAATCTTATTATAATTTACGGTGAGTGTAATAGAATTGTTGAACGGACTTGCCGTGTTTTTGCAGAATGATATCCAAATCGACCAAATGCAACTGGTGATATTGTAAGAAGATTGCTTAAAAACTGCTGTCAGTTTGTTCAATTTAAGACAAAAATTAATAAAAACAAACCACTAGTGGACAGTGACATAAACGAAATTAATGTTTCGGGTTATTTTACGGCCTCTCCAAATGCCTCCATTAGAGATTGTGAGGGAGATCTTACTTTGTCAACGAGAACAATTCATCGCATTTTAAAAAAACACAAATGGAAACCATTTTCATATCATTTGGTGCAACACTAACAATTAGGTGATCTTCCTCGAAGGGTAGAATTCTGTGAATGGTTTTTAATGAAGACCCAAGAGGATGAAAACTTCATAAAAAAAGTTATATGGTGTGATGAAGTAAAGTTTAGTAAAAATGGATTATTTAATAAACATAATTCCCATTTGTGGTCTAATGAAAATCCACATGTTAGTAGAGAACGTTATTTCCAAGATAGTTGGAGTTTTAATGTTTTTTGTGCAATAAAAGACGATAAAATTTTAGCATTAAAATTTTATGATGAAAATTTAAATGGTACAAGATATTGCCACATCTTTACGACATGTTTGATGATTGATGGATTGCCAATCAGGGTCCGTTTCGTTAGCTGCTCTCCTGATTTGGCTCTCTAGATTTTGGATTTGTTAGGTAAGTTCCCTAATTTCAGCCACATCCAGTAGTCAGCCACATCCATAAATAGAGCTTAAAATAAGAGAACCACCAAACTAGCTTTATGATACAGCTATCTAGTTGTCAGCCACCTATTGCCCATCTATGCATAAAATTCTTCACTTAACCTAAAATTGTTTTGTTCAACACATGTCAAGTGTGCTGTGTTTGTAGGCTGAGTAAAGGTGAGAGAATTCTAGATATTCCTTGCTTGTATGTGATTAGTAAATAGTAATTTAAAATTGAGCTACATGAACTATTAATCTAAAATTTAATGGATTGAAATAAACATACTATACGTTTCTAATTTAATGAATGTCATAACCTTAAAAACTTCAAATTGCTTAAATTTTGTCGGGGCTGAACACTGGTTTTCCAATATCAATATAATCCTTTCGTCAGCCAGGTGGCTGACAACTGGTATTTTCATGTAAATTTCGAATATGAACCCAATTAATACTGAAAGTAGAGTACACTTCGGAAATATAAATCACTATTCAAGTTGACCAATCAGACGCTGTCAAACCAGTAGTCAGCCACTTAAAACAAGCATGGCAGCAGATGGCTGGAGTAAGGCTTACAAGAAACCAGTGCTCAGCCTCTTACTGAAGAACACGTGAGCCTGAGAACTTGAAGATCTTTTTTATAGACCATGGGTCGCTACAAAACCGCGAGTTGTTCAAATATTCGAAGAAGCATTGAATAATGCGATTAAAGCATTCAAGATGATAATTTAGGTATAAGAGAGGCAAGTAGAAGGTTTAATGTTCCAAGAGGAACCCTTCAAGATCGCATCCATGGACGAGTAAAATGGGTCCTCGCAAAATGGGTCCAGCAACTGTATTGAGCAAGAATGAAGACCAACTGGAGCACTGGCTGGTAACAGTTGCGAAGTGTGTTTTCAGAAGAAATCTGACTTGCTCAACACAGTGAAGTCTATTATTTCAGAGAGTGGTCGTAAAACACCATTTAAAGATAGAAAATCAGATCAGAAATGGTATACTTCATTCTTAAAACGACATCCTAGACTGGCTTTACGAGAGGCGGAAAGTATTACAAGAGCTAGAGTGGTGACTGAAGAATACATCCGAAAATGGTTTAGAGAACTTAAAGATTTTTGGAAAAGCATGAGGCGGTAGATATTTTAGACGACCCTTCTCGAATTTACAACGGAGATGAAACCAGCTTCTATGTGTCCAAAAAGTGGAAAAGTTTTAGCCCCAAGGGCTACAAGAACATATACGAGTTGAAAAATGAGAAGGAAACCATTACTGTGCTTCTTGTTTTTCGGCAGATGGAAACACCGTTCCGCCAATGGTAGTGTTTCCGTTTGTCAGAAACAAAGCTATTGTAGATAGTGTACCTTCTGAATGGTTTTAGGCCGCTCGGAAAGCGGATGGATGAAGACAGATTTTTTGAATACCTGGCTAATGAAGTGGATAAGTGGCTCGAAGTCAACAAAATTTCAAGACCTGTGCTGCTTTTGTTGATGGACATAAGTCGCACTTGTGTATGGAACTTAGTGAGTATTGCTATAATCATGGAATCATACTGTACGCACTTCCACCCAACACAACTCACTTGATGCAGCCTGCTGATGTTAGTGTATTCAAACCGCTTAAAACTAGCTAGAAAAAACAGTGCGAGAATGGCAAGCTAAGAACGAAAATATAAATTGTGTGTTAACAAAAGTTACGTTTTGTCCTCTTTTAAGTACTGTATTACAGGATAAAAATTTGCCTGAGACCATAAGAAATGGCTTCAGAAAGTGCGGTCTATTTCCTCTTGACCCAGATGCCGTGGATTATACTAAATGTATACAAAATACCATTGAAAACTTACATTCAGTTGCAAACCTAAATGAAAAAGCACCTAAAATCACTGAAGACCAGATAAAAACTACGCAGCTAGTTTTGTCAGAATTGCAGGATAGACTCCGTGAAAAAGGTGTCACTAATATAAATCAAATTCTAAAAGAACTGGAACACATAAGAGAAGGAGTTACGGAAAAGATAGAAACTTTTGAAGTTTTGCCAGATGGTACTTTGGCAACAGTAGAAGAGTCAAACATAACTGCAGACTTTGACTTATTCATATTTGACTTTGATGGTGGATATACCGGCTGAAACAGGAATTGAACCACAAGCAATACACATCAGGTCGAAACAAATGAAGTATTTGAAAACAGTATTATCAGAGACATTGAAGCAAGTGGTTCTGAAGCAAATAACGCCGAAATAGTTACAGTAGCAGAGACTGTACAGGATGACGAAAAAATAAAACTTTTAGATGTGAGTAGCATAGAAGACAATTTCAAAAAAACAAATATCACCATGTCAGTTGAAGTGAGAAACAAGGCTGAGGAAATAAATGCACCGAATGATAACAGATTAAATTATAATGAAACTAAACATGCAGAAGCAGTCAAACAGGCAACAAAAGTTGAGGGAAAAATGTCGGCAACACAACTGACTGATGACCAAACAGAAATATGTGAAAAAAGTCTGAATAATAGGAAGAAAATTAATATTTTGCAAAACATTACATTATGCAAAAAAGAAGATACAATAATTACGCTATGTGAAACAAATAAGGATACCAGAACTCATGTAATTGAAACTAATATTTTGCAAGATATTACAGCTTCTCCAAAGACAAATACAGACCCACTAAAGAAACACCTGTTTTTTTCCAACTCCGTTAAAAAGTAGTGGAAAGAGAAAACAAATATTATGCCATCTGCTATTTCTTCTGAAGAATTTCGAAAATATTGCAAAAAATTAGATAAGAAACATGAATTAGAAACCAAAAACAAGAAAGAAAAAGGAACGCTTGCAAAAGATTGAAGAAAAGAAAGAGAGTAGTAATAAACGACAGAAAACAGAGAAAAGCAAATCAAGAAAACACAGAACAGCCTAAAAATAAAGAAAAATGTGCTATATGCACTGACGACTTAGAGAGTGATACTGAGGACAACGATTTGAAAAACATCGGTTGTGATCAGTGTCCGAGATGGTACCATCTCAAATGTACCGCTTTCCAAGGATCCAATTATTTCGAGGTTGCAGATTCTGACTTTATTTGTGATTTTTGAGCCACTCAAGTTAGTAACTAGCTAAGAGACTATTTTTTTTTACTAGAATTGTAAGTGTTTACTTTTTTAATTTTAGAGTTCTAAGAGTCTACGATTTTCATTTCAGAGGTTTTTACTTGAGTTGAAAGTTTTCTTTAGGTACCTATGTTAGGTATAATATTTTGTACCTGTTGTTTTATGAATCCCCATTCTATTTTTTATATGAATTTCATTAAACAACATTATTTAAATTATGTAACATGTTTATTTTACATTAATTACTACTGTCTACTGAAACATATACCTATGCACGAATTAAAACACACCATGGCTGATTACTGGAACAACCCTGGCTGACATTGAGAATCAGTGGCTGAATACAGACGATTTTGAGTTTCACAAATTAAAAACGTAAACAAATGAAACTGTGGCATTTTTAACAAAAACTGGCTGATTTTTATAAAAGTATAATGGTTGTGCAACACAATAATGTTTGTTTTGTATGTCCAGAAAGGTAACAATGCCACTTTCAGTTGAAACAAACTTGAAAAATATGTTAGGTGGCTGAGCACTGGCGAACTTACTACATTAAAAATCAGGTATTTTCCAAACCTGTTACGACAAAGGAAGATATGATGCAGAGAGTCTTACTTGCTTTTAATTCTCTAACACCGACCATATTTCCAGACATAACTTAATGAAAAGGATTCACAGATGTTTAGAAGTAGATGGTGCTAATTTTGAATACTTATTATAAAACTTTATTTGTTTAATATTACATTTAGTTATTTTTATTTGTAAGTTATCTAATTAAATTAATACAAAATATCTAGTCAACGTTTTTAATGATAACCACAATTAATAATCCTTTCAGGATATTGGTTACTTTTCAGAACTAATAACATGAAAAAATAACAAAATATCACCTTAAATAATGGAAATCATGGGTTCCATTTAAAATAACAAAGTTGACGTCTACTTCCGGTATAACCGGAAGTGCCACATTCAGGACAATATTATATTTGAACTCAGCGTCATCCAAAACCTACAACTTCGTAATTTCAGATTTTTAACATAACTGTATCCGCCATTACTTTCAAAACTCTTCGCGCCACGCCCTGTATATATACGTACGACATATTAAGAGTACGCTTTCAAGCTCGAAAAACGTTATGAAGCCCGGCTGCGGGCCTCTTAAGGTACTCACTGTATAACATCAAAATATGTATGTATATATAATATACCTTTTATATGCATGTATATACAGATTGGTTCTTGTCATCACGCTGCAGAGGTCGCTTTTATATACAGCTTGTCTGAATATACTAACGTGACCTTGTGTAGCCCAAGCAGTGGTAGCTATGTTCGGGCTCTTTAAGGGGTACTTCGTACATACCAAATGAGTCTGAATTTGAAACATCGATTTATTTGTAAATTATTATGTTAAGAAACGCCCACATGATGCAGTAAACAAAAATAACTATAACATTTTTTTTAAGAAAGAAGTGTCTAAGAATTATACTATTGAAATGTTAATTGTTAGTTTAGACTATTCTTTTGTAATTGTGATGCAATAAAATTTAGATAACAATTAGTTTGAAACCAGTTAAGGTAGATATAATATAAGAATATTGAAAACACCACATAATCAATTTAAATATATGTTGTCTATCTAAGTAAGACGATTAAACAAAAGACCTTTGTCTAATGCTTAAATTATTTCGATTGTGTGGGATTGGGGAATATTTAATTATTCACAAAACTAATATACAAATAGGAAACTAGTTTCAGATTTTTAGGATTATTTTTTTCAGTTTGAAGTGCAGAAAACAAACAATATTACTAAGTATCTTCACTTGTACATGTGAGATAAGTTCCACGTAAATGCTACATTTTATATTGTAGTTGTCAAGATTTCAATTTTAATGTTAAAATTCAGCGCCTTTCTTAAAATTAAATTTTGCGTGAATTACTGATACTGTGTGTACCCAATGATTTTTGGCTTTTAGGTTAAAATAATGTGTGATTTATTTTCAATTAGCTTTAACAATCAAGACAACACATAAATTGTTACTATTGGCTTAATTTTAATAAAAAGTCTCTTATTCACGAACATTATACAGGGTTTCCCAACGAAAAACTGACACCCTTACAATCAGAAAACCGAAAGATATTTCTAAATTCGCCGAGACCCGTCGATTTTTGTTCTTGAGGGGGGCTTTTTGTACATCAAGCCAACTCGATATCTCCATCCCCCCTCCCCTAGCAACCCCAACTTTAAAATTTTAAATGCAAGTACCCCACTTGTGACAAATCATTTTAAAGCCCTTTTCATTGCTAATATTAAGTGATGCATGGTTTTAGAAATCGGTTGAGATTTGACTGAATTATTGGCGAAAACGAAAAGTTCACAAACCAACGTATGCGTTGTAATTTATACACAAACGTCCTACTTCTTTTAAGTTTTTTATGTACTACACACAACCTCATCGCCTATTTTTAATGATGTGTCGATCAATTTACTAAAAAGTCACAAATAAAAAAGCTTCAGCAAAAGAAACAAGATCTATTTAATGTATTGTTTAAAATGACCACCGTTAACTTGCATGCAATAATGCAGCCTGTTTTCAAATTCTGTTCGAACATTACTCAAGACATGCGCTGTTATTAATCGGCGTTCTTCTACAATTCTCTAACGTAGCACCTCTAGTATTTCAGGCTGCGTGATACACTCGTGACTTCAGATGGCACCACAGGAAAAAGTTCAAAGAGGTTAGATTTCCAGGATTTGCATGAAATTTGGTACCTAGATGTTTTCTATGATGAGAAATCCAGATTTGATCATAGTTTTGATGTATCTTCCAGAGCGCGCCACCAGCAGACCTTCGTCTACATTTAAAGCTCAATAACTTTTTTCTGCCTCGATATACCAAATATCTAGTCAGAAATTCTAATTCCATGATATGTTTTCTTCAAAAAGGTCAACCTTGTACATGGTGCTTCGAGCACCCATTTCTGTGGTAATCGAATTTGAATGTTTCATTGCGTACTAAAGTTCACCATAGCCCTCCTTCACACTTACCCAGGCTTAGGACTGGTCCAAGAAGTTTGGAACGTGTTTAAGGACCAACCGGCCAACAACAACAGAACCTTACACAACAACATAACAACATTAGGATGTAAGAACGAACAGGCAAAGAACAAGAGGAATAGCATATAAAGTCAATAACAAACTATCAAAACAGCAAAGTTTTATTAAAGTATTAATTGTTCAATTAAAAAAGTCACAAATAATAAAGCTTCAGCAAATAATGAAAAAAATCTATTTAATGTATTGCTCAAACTGACCACCGTAAACTTGCATGCAATAATGCAGCCTGTTTTCAAATTCTGTTTGAACATTAATCAAGACATATGCTGTTAATAATCGGCATTCTTCTACAATTCTCTGAAGTAGTACTACTAATGTTTCAGGCTGCGTGGCGTGCACTTGTGATTTTAAACGGCCCCAAAGGAAAAAGTCCAAAGGGGATAGATCCGGAGATCTTGATGGCTATTCGACGGTACCTGTTCGGGTAAGCCAATGCTCCAGGAAATGGTCATCCAAAAATTGCCGCACAGCAACAGCATACTGTTGGCGAGGCGCTCCATCTTGTTGGAAAGTTATTTTATTTTCAATTAAATTGTCGCCACTTTCAAACAACTCTGTTATCATAGGATTAATTTACCATCCAATCATTCTAAATATATGCTTCCATTGAGATTGCCTTTAATTAAAAATGGTCCAACAGTATGGTCGCCCAAAATTCCTGCCCAAACATTCAATTTTTCAGGAGCCTGAGTATGAAATTCCCTGGTTAAATGAGGATTAGTATCAGTCCAGTAACGACAAATGTGTCTATTCACTTCGCCATTCAAGATAAATGTGCATTCGTCCGAGAAACATGTATTGTAGAGGGCATTTCTGTTCACTAAAGTATTCGCAAAATTGGTTAAGGCAATCAAAGTCATCTTCATGTAACTCTTGAACCAGCGTTATCTTAAATGGATGAAACTTGTATTTTTTTCAAAATTCGATGAACACTAAAACGGAATACCCCAGAAGATTAAGACACAGCTTTAATCAACTGCTTATTGTCCATCTGTACGTGACCCAAAACTGCCACTTCAACTGCTTTATTTAGAACTGGGCTAATTACTTCACGTTGCTTGTTTAAAACCGAACCCGTTGCAACGAACTTGTCCATCAATTGTTTAATGTACTGGTGGCTTACGTTTTTTCCTGGACGATTCACATTGAAAATTCGTGCTGTAGCTTTAGCGCATTCATGATTTCGATAATAAATTGCAACAATTTCTACCCTTTCCACGATAGAATAAACCATTTCAACAACATACTGAAACTAACGGTGTCGTGGTCACAAGCAAAAAACATTGACTTTTATGTGACAGTGACGAATTGTTATTTTGCAAATAGATTGAATTCGTATCGTAGAGTAAGGACAAGAGGGGACGTACCAATAGTTTATAGGTGCGCAAATTGGAAATACAGATGGAAGGTGGGAACGCGAGAATGTATGTAACCAGTGAAACGCGTTGACCAAAATATTAAATTACCATATGCTCTAATGTGATTTAATATCGCGTCGATTCTTTCAATTTTCTGCAGTAACTGATAGGTTTAACACATTTTACAAGAATAATTTATTTACTTATAGAGTTAGGACTAGGTATATTTTTCGTAATAATTGAAATAAATTAAATTCATCAAAAATGTGTATAATGCCATTACATAAAATCAAAATCACAAATGTTTAGGAACATTATATATATATATATATATATATATATATATATATATATATATATATATATATATATATATATATATATATATATATATATATATATATATAATACAAATTTTGCAACAATATTATTTAGAAAACACATTGTACATACGTACATACATAGATATTTAGTGGTCCGAAAATATAACAAATGTATTATAAAGCATCTGGTTTGAATATGAACTTTGAATTTTCATTTTACACACATAATTAATTCGTGTTTTAATATAAATTTCATATATTGATGAACTAATTGTATTAGATAGATCGGTAGAGCTATATTACAATCCTATGCGACAAACTTAATGATTTTAGTACGACAGGTAATAAATACTTTTGGGGGACATACAATTAAATGATGTGAAATTTTATTTTCGTAAATTTAGAGAAGAGCGTAATGACTTTGAAATGGCTTTGAAGTAATGAATTTTAGTTAATGTACACTTTAATTATTGATACAACTAATGTGAATTAGATGTACTGGAAATAAATCAACCAAATTTATTTAAAATAGTACTTAATACCGAGTAAAATATTTAATTTAATTTCTTTTAATTTATGATGAAATATTATATTAAATTTATTTTTTAATGTTAAGTCGAAGCCTTAATTATTTTATATTTATCATAATTAATCAGATAAAAGTAAACCAATACTAGGTATACTGTACTTGCGCGTGAAACAAAATGTTTTTTCCCGCTTCCGTGCTTCGCTGACCTAAACTTCTTTGTGCGGATCGATTAGCACAACCCACAACACAACATGTAACCATTTTCAATCGCTTCCGATCACTTCTTCATGAACTAAGTTAAAAAGTGCGTTTATAAATACATACCGGCTCTTTGCTAATTTCAAAACCTATGGTCAACACGTAACACATCACCCATCAATTTCCCCTTTAGTTAGCAGTTAAGTTTGCTTATGTTACTTCTTGTCTTACTCTATGATTCGTAAAAACTTTTAACTGTTTTGCTTCAGATTTTTTATTTGTGACTTTTTTGTAAACTGGTCGACATATCATAGAAATATATCTGATGTGGAACAACTCACGACCTTCCAACCTCCAAAATGCAAATTAAAAGAAATGAAATAGTTTTGTGTGTGTGTGTGTGTGTGTGTGTGTGTGTGTGTGTGTGTGTGTGTGTGTGTGTGTGTGTGTGTGTGTGTGTGTGTGTGTGTGTGTGTGTGTGAGAGTGTGAGTGTGAGTGTGTGAGTGTGTGAGAGTGAGAGTTGAGTGTGTGTGAGTGTGTGTGTGTGGTGTGTGTGTGTGATGTGTGTGTGTGTGTGTGTATGTGAGTGTGTGAGTGTGTGAGTGTGAGTGTGTGAGTGTGTGAGCGTGGTGTGAGTGTGTGAGTGGAGTGTGAGTGTGTGGGTGAGTGTGGAGTGGAGGTGTGAGTGTGTGAGTGTGTGAGTGTCTGAGTGGTGAGTGTGTGAGTGTGTGATTGTGTGAGTGTGTGAGTGTGTGGAGTGTGAGTGGTGTGAGTGTGAGTGTGGAGTGTGTGAGTGTGAGTGTGAGTGTGAGTGTGTGAGTGTGTGAGTGTGGTGTGTGGTGTGGTGTGTGTGTGTGTGTGTGTGAGTGTGTGAGTGTGTGAGTGTGTGAGTGTGTGAGTGTGTGAGTGTGTGAGTGTGTGGTGTGAGTGTGGAGTGTGTGAGTGTGTGAGTGTGAGTGTGTGTGTGTGTGAGTGTGTGAGTGTGTGAGTGTGTGAGTGTGTGAGTGTGAGGTGTGTGTGAGGTGTGTGAGTGTGTGTGAGTGTGTGAGTGTGGAGTGTGTGAGTGTGGTGGAGTGTGTGAGTGTGAGTGTGTGGGTGTGAGTGTGAGGTGGTGGTGGTGTGTGAGTGTGAGTGTGTGAGTGTGAGTGGGTGAGTGTGTGAGTGTGAGTGTGTGTGTGAGTGTGAGTGGTGTGAGTGTGAGTGTGTGTGTGTGAGTGTGTGAGTGTGTGAGTGAGTGTGGTGTGTGAGTGTGGTGTGAGTGTGTGTGTGTGAGTGTGTGAGTGTGTGAGTGTGTGTGAGTGTGTGAGTGTGTGTGTGTGTGAGGTGTGTGAGTGTGTAGTGTGTGAGTGTGTGGAGTGTGAGTGTGTGAGTGTGTGAGTGTGTGAGTGTGTGAGTGTGAGTGTGTGAGTGTGTGGTGTGTGTAGTGTGGTGTGTGAGTGTGTGATGTGTGGTGTGTGAGTGTGTGAGTGTGTGAGTGTGTGAGTGTGTGAGTGTGTGAGTGTGTGGAGTGTGTGAGGTGTGAGTGTGTGGTGTGTGTGTGTTGTAGTGTGTGAGTGTGAGTGTGTGAGTGTGAGTGTGAGAGTGTGTGTGTGTGTGAGAGTGTGTGAGTGTGTGAGTGTGAGTGTGTGAGTGTGTGTGTGTGTGGGTGTGTGGGTGTGTGTGGGTGTGTGTGTGTGTGTGTGTATGTGGTGTGTGGTGTGGAAACTATGGGTTTTCCGGCCTATGTCGACAAAACTAATACTAAATTACATTGTATTCGTTGTAGTGACAGAACTGATAAAGTATTCGACATAACACAAAGCCTAATCGCGTTACCGTATACGTGTACGCATCCGTTATTATGTCCGTGTTAATTCCTTTTAAACTAAAAATGACATCTATATATTATTATAAAGTCAACAAATTGGTAAGGTGCCTACAAAATTCGAGTAATGAATATTTTCGCAATCGTATTTTTTAGGTTATATTAATTACTGTCAGTTGTCAGTATTACCAACTTAATTTCAACACGTATGAATTTTTCAACAGTACAATAATTTTGTTTATTGATTTTAATAACAATTGATGTCGGCATAAAAAATAAAAATCTTGTGCTTCACTCTGCCATAAAATGGTTCGCGATTACTCATGAATTTGCAGGTCTCGACTAAGTTTACTCATACTCGAGTACTTGTAAATTCATATTTTGTAACGATTTTTTGGTATATTCCAAAAACATTTTTAAATTTTAATAAAACATTTAAGTACAGTCCTGGTTTTAAAAAAGTTTTTGAAAATTGAAATGCATCGGATTATATTAGCACTCATGCGTGTATTTTTCGAATATGAAGTCTCCACTCATAGTCGTTCCAAATACTCCAAATACTGAAATTATAAAAACATGTGGGCTCCATATTTCTAAAAGAAATTTGGAGCTCGTATGGTTAAAAACGGCAGATAGGTTCCATTACCCTCCACTTCCCTTTAAACCTTAATCTCACCTCCCTACAAAAAATGTCAAAAACCGCCCTGTGGTATCCACTCTTGTTCAATAAAGAACTTATCATCCAAATTTTAATCTCCTAATTGAATTAACCATGAAAATGACATCGACCTTCAACTCCATGTTTGACCCTCTTAAGGAGAGCATCTTTTTAAATCGTTTCTTGTTTTACACGTTCAC
Organism: Vesta saturnalis; assembly: GCA_036346205.1. Taxonomy (NCBI): domain Eukaryota; kingdom Metazoa; phylum Arthropoda; class Insecta; order Coleoptera; family Lampyridae; genus Vesta; species Vesta saturnalis. Next base: position 754,777 of record JARFJB010002201.1, on the reverse strand, counting down.
CATGTAGGCTCTCATACCTAAAAGTTACATGTCTCTAAATTAAATAGTTTGGACTGTCGGTTGATGGGTAGATCAGTCAGTCAGTCAACTTTGTGATTCATATATAAAAATTATTAAAATCGTGATAGCCTTAGTATTCATAATAGTACTACGAAATTGTTAAAAACAAGACGAATACCTATTTTTCGGTTACTGTTCTAAAAATATAATTAATCCATCTAACTTTTCTTTAAGGACTACCTTACAAACTTATTTATTGATATTTACATTATGTTGAATGTCAAATCAGCTTTGTTTTGTAGAACACTGTACTGCGACAGACTGCACCTGTTCCTTTTATGGGCATTTGCCTCATTGTATAGTTTTTCCTGCATTTTTTTCGCATTGTCAATTTAAAAGGGATCTAATTTTTCGCATATCCCATGGACAATTTTCACTCACCGTGGTATTTAAATCTGTTAATATGATTCCCGGCGGACGCCAGAAGTGTTGCCGAAGTACAAAGCATACTATAGCCAGTACATAAATCTTCAACTGTCAGACACATGTAGTCAATCAAACAGATTTACCAACGTTTTTTTGTAAAACTATACAGCTTCCAGCTTAGTATCAAATATCAATATATGTATAAAATAATTGCCTTTGTATACAATATTTATAATGTTGAAATAGGTAAAGGCAAGCATTGGTAATTTCCTTTGCACTTAGTTACAATAAATTTGAATAAATAAACCAATCAGTGTGTAATTAACTGTCAATTTTGCAAATTGTTTGTTCACAATTTCGTTCTGAACTTGGAACAATGCCAAGAGTAGGTCAACATCAGTATTTTTCCCAATTGACTAATTTTGAACGTGGCCGTATTATTGGCATGAAAGAGACCAGACTTTCGCTAAGAGAAATTGCTCGTCGTGTAAACCGAAATGTTACAACGGTATTGAGATGTTGGTCCAAATGATCAGAGGAAGGAGTGCAACAACATCGCCCTGGATCTGGACGTTCCGCAGGACTACAGATCGCGAAGAACGTCGCTCAAGACTTTTGGCCACAAGGGACAGATTTACAACAACTCGATCGATTGGAAATGACTGGATGAGAGTTGTAGCACCCAGAATGTCAATGTCGTCTGTTTATCGTCTGATAAGGTCTTATGGGATGCGTTCATATCGTCCATTTTTATGTCTTCCTCTTACATCACTTCACCGTCTACGCAGGCTAGAATGGAGCAACGAAAGAGCGAATTGGGCGCAAGAATGGCATCGAATTGTGTTTAGTGACGAGTCCCGATTTTGTTTGTGGGCCCACGATGTTCGTAGGAGGGACATACGGGTGCGTGGAGAACGTAAAAATCCAACACTTTTTGTGGAACGCAACACAGCCCTCACACAAGGAGTGATGATATGGGGTGCAATATATTACGGTAGCAGATCACCCTTGGTCTTAACCTACTTAAACGCCGCTGGTTTTATTGCCAATGTGCTAGAACCCGTTGCGTTTCCATGTCTTCAGGGGCTGGAAAGTCCCATTTTCCAACAGGATAATGCGGGCCCTCATGCGATAAGGACTACAACACGTTTTTTGGAAGAAGCTAACATTGCCGTCCTCCCATGGCCTGCTCGTTCGCCTGATTTGTCGCCCATTGAACATGTATGGGATGAGGTCGGTAGGCGACTGGGTAATTCACCACACCCTCAAGATAACTTACACGATCTCCAGCTACGGATTCAAGAAGCTTGGGTTGATATACCACAGGCAGCTATAGATCACTTGATTGATAGCATGCCGCGCCGTCTAAATAAGTGCATTACAAATCGTGGCGGAGAAACTCATTATTGAAAAAAGCATTTTTAGTTGTTCTTTTGTTTTCAAATTTTAATCGTTTGTTTGTTCTAATGAAAGACATCGTCGACGAAAATTTCAATATACTCTAGGTGTTGCAATTTATATGGAAGTGAGCTATTATATACAGGGCGAGTCCTGACGAACTTTACATACTTATACCATATACAGGGTCCCTTATGGGGAATAACATGTGACCATTAAAAAGTGTCAACTCCGCTTTTTTTATTAATATACGGGGTGATTTATCAATTTTGATAAAAAATTCATTTGGCTCTTTTATCTACACGGATTATTAGAATTTTCTGATTTTTTGGGAAACATTACCCTAATTAAAACTACATAACATGAAAACGTAACTAATTTGAAAATAGAAATTCACAATAATTTATAAACAATTACAAATGCTAGTAATTAATAAACTTTCTCTATTTGGTGTTGTAATCAATTACATTCTCACATTATTTTGCTGCAAAATAATGTTAGAAGGAGTCACATTCTTATATGATTTCCATTTTCTTCTAATGTTGGTCAATCTGCGTTTCGCGACTGTCAAACTTATCTAACCTCAGATTAAAATTAAACACCAGAAATTCTCTTTATAAATGTGAAAATATATCAAATTGAACAACTTAACACTTTATGAAAACAAAGTAATCAATAAATAAAAAGTATTCATTGTAGTTAGTAAACGTACAATTATTGTATACTTGGATGTTAATGAAATATTTTTACTGTTCTTAAGTATTTTATTTAACCCCGTGACTAATGGTACATCAGAAGTAGGAAAATTTTTTGTACAGTCGAAACCATATGATTGTATGTGATGACGTAAAAGCAATCCCGACGAGGATAAAGTATAAACAATGACATTAGTTTAGATTAGATCAACGAAACTACTGTAATCTAATTAGATTAGATAAACAAAAATACTGTAATATATAGGTTTGATTCGGCCCATGCAATTTTTTTTCTGTTAGGTTACAGTAGTTTCGTTTATCTAATCTAATTCTGTTAGGTTACAGTAGTTTTGTTTATCTAATCTAAGAAAATTTCCTAACCTAACTTTTCCGCTGTATGAAAAATTTTCCTACTCCCGATGTACCATTAGTCACGACGTTTATTTAAATTTAAAATTATGCTGTCAATGTCAATTATTATTTTTAGTATTGTCAACTTCATATAATTAAACTAGTGAAAATTAATTTTATTTATAAAAAATCAAAATGTTTTAGTAATCGAATTACTCAACAGATAAAACGTTATAAAACACACGTTGCAAAAGAGCCATTCGCTTACTCGTCATTTCGACCGCTCGCGGCTCCGCCGCTCGTGGTAGGATTTCTGACTCGTCGAGAATTGGCTACCTTCGGCAACTTGTATTTTAATGTACTATTATTCTTGCCATGCATGAGAAATACGTATGTATGGATCAAGGTAGGCTGTGATATTTTGACATTTCTTGTACCTAATTGTTATTTGTAAACATTATTGGTATTATTTATTTATTTAAACTAAACTGCAAACATTGCATTGCATCTATTTTACAAAATTTTAGTAGGGTTTTGTTATTTTTAATTAAAATGCCACTTCAATTTTCAAATGCAGAAGATGCAGACATAATATTTGAATACGGATTCTGTAATGAAATGGTAGAGCTGCTAGGAATATGAAAGAAGATTTCCTGGTCGTTGCGTTCCCAGTCATCCAACGTTTGGATCTGTTTTTAGTTATTTGCGAGAAAATAGCACTTTTCCAAAAGGAAATATAGAAGAAATGTTGATGATCTACAGGACGACAATATTATTAATGCTGTCCTTGCTAATCCAACAACACACCGGGAAAGTAAGTCGAGAACATAATGTTACCCAATCAAAAGTAAGTGAGTTTTACGAAAAAACATTTACACCCATACCATATCCAATTAGTGCAGCTACATCCTGGAGATGAAATCCACCGGTTGCAATTTTGTAGGTGCATTACAAATCATAGAGTAGAACTGTACAGGACATTGTTCACAGACGAAGCACAGTTTACAAGGGATGGGATAATTCATTCAATTTAATGCACATGTGTGGGCACAAGAAAATCCCCATGCCGTTCGATAGTTGCGTCCCCAGGTCAGGTTTTCTGTCAACGTGTGGATTGGTGTAATAAATGATCAACTGATAGAGCCTCACTTTTTGATGGTCCTCTAACAGGACTTAGAATTTTACAAAATACTTTGCCTAACTTACTTGTCCACATAGGAACCCGAGGGATGTATTTTCAACATGATGGGGCATCGCCTCACTTTTTAGTTGCAGTAAGAAATCATTTAAACGGTATTTATGGGAACAAGTGGATCGGACGTGCAGGTCCTATTTCATGGCCTCCACGGTCTCCTGATTTCAACCCTGTAAACTATTATGTTTGAGGACGATTGAAAGAGTTAGTTTATTCGGAAAATATTAATTCCGAGAACAACTAATTAATAAAATTCTCCTGTGCACGAATGTTGTTAGAAATGATCCTCTACAATTCGCAAATCGATAAGACATTTAACAATTCGGCAACAAAAGTGCGTAGAGGTTGCTGGGTTTTATTTCGAAAATTTACTATAATTTATTATCACCATTTTCTTGTTTACATTCTAGTAGCTATAGATATGCTTTAGTTTTAGTTTTATTTACAAAATAGTTTGTTATTGTTATTGGATACAATTTAGTTATCGTTCTTGGAAATAAATTTAAATGAAGTAAGACACGATTACCTTGATACATATGTATTTTTACAACTATTGTATTTACAACTATTGTATTTACAAAAATAAAATGAGGAGTGATCTTTAGAGCTTAATAATTATTAGCAATTGTAATTATTTTAAATTATTGTGAATTTGTGTTTTCAAATTATTTACGTTTTCGTGTTCTAATTTTAAAATTTCTTAGAGTCGTTTCTTATTACTTGTTATTACTATGCGTTGCAGTTTACTTATCATTTATTGATCTGATATTTAATAATAAAATATTTCTAATGAAGATGAAGCAATTTTCAATTTATTTGAGTATTTTGATTATTTAAGCTACGTTCTATAAAAATGTACAGGGTGATTTTCTTTTAACAATTAAATTTTTAAAAATTGTTTAATCTGGCACTGAAACAACACAAGGGACAGTAACAATGTAGATAAAGCAATGTTTACGTATTCTGCACTTATTTTAGTTAAAATGTTCCAGTTTATTTTTAAATTACTATTATTTTATACTTAATTAACGCAAAATAACAAAAACATAGCTAGCACATGTAACATTTAATACTTCTTAATTTTAACGACTAAATGGTATAGCATGTAAAAACTTTACGGTAATGCATTTTATTTATTACAATGAATAATGGGTTTAAGTTCAAAAATGAATGGAACTTTTGTGTTAAAACAAAGTGTTAATTCAAACACTCTGTGCATATAACAAGAACTAAGCTTTAGAGATGACAACGATTTATTTAGAGTACCTTTAGAAAATTGCTTATAACATAACGAATAAGCACCCAGCAAGTGTATTGTTTCAAATATAGTGCAATCGTGGATAAATTTATTATTGTTAAAAGTACTAATAAAAATTTTAAAATATGGAAGATGATAGCATTACTCAATTAAAATAATCGATTGGACGTATCACTTTGATGTTTAATTGCTGCGAAAGGAGAAAAGTGTGGTGTACCATGATCCTCCCGGTATATATATATATATATATATATATATATATATATATATATATATATATATATATATATATATATTATCGCAAACTTCTGACATCGGAGGATTACATCGTTGTGGTAAGAGATATATCGTTCATATTTTGTGTGCTAGTACAATTACTGAGCGACACTTTGAAATACTTTTGGTTATACAAGGTGTTCCAAAAGTCGTGGCAGCTCAACCTTATATTTTTAAATGAAACATACTATATTTTGTTCAAGATTCGAAAAGATCTCATAGAGAGTGTTATAAAAATATAGCATTTTAATATATTATATAGGTGTTTTGAAAGATATGACCAAATGTTAGTAAAAATTACCCTTCTTTAACACTCTGCAGTACAATAAATCAAAATAAATCAAGAGGTCTCTATTTCAATGTAAGTGTCGTATTACTGTCTGTGTTCAATATTAATTACTTTCTTATCTGTGACTTCTTTAATACAGGGTGAAACAAAACTCAAATCAAGCAATATCTCAAAATTTTCCAATGAATCACCCTGTAACTCTTTTACGATTTGTTAGTACAATTCATAAAATCAAAAATCATGTATTTTACATGCACAAATTAAATAATTTTAATTTTTACATGAAACGTCCTGTAAATTTTAGGATTTATAAGTCATTCAGATATTTTATAAATTTTAGTCGTAATTTTGGAAGTGTCTATATCTTTTACTTTTACTGAAACCGCTAGAAGACGGAAAGATTATTCGAATTATGTTAAAACCGATATTTTGGTTTACACTAATTAGGTTACCGTCAAAATAATACTAACAAACATACAAGCAGTTTGCAGCATTTACGAAATCGTTAAGACATCACAAACAATATATTTTAGTTGTAATGAAAGCTTGTATTTTATTTCTCAACTTTTCTATTTAAAAGGAAAATTGGCAATTACAGAAAGAACATTACAAAAAAACATTTACACAAATAAAGACTAACATGTTGTAAAAATATAGTTTACAACACCTGTTCAAAATGCCGACCATTTTGTTCCATACACTTGCAATCCTTTTTAAAACGAAGCCCTTACTTTTTTACCATCGCTGGAGTTATTGTGGAAAATGCGTTACGAATCCTTTCTTTCATATCTTCTGCGGTAGTAGGTTCTCTCGATACACAAGTTCCTTGATGGCCACCACGTCCTATCCACCTGTCGGTAAAATATCGGTTTAACCACCGACGTACACACGAACGTGTAAGTAGGCTATTGTCAAACTTGTACCTGCTAATAAATGTCAAAGCAATTTGTACATCCGTCGTTTGTGCTGTTAGGTTTAAATAACAAGTAACTATAATGAATTTACCACAGGAAGACATGATCGACATGATTTACGTCTTAGGATAATGTTCAAAAATTGTTTACTGCTTCAAGAGTATATCGTGAAAGATATCCCAATCAAAGACATCCAAACGAAAGGGCTTTCTTAAAACTTAAGGAAGATTCGACACATCAAGTAATATTTCCTATAAACCACATGCTGTTCCCAAACGTGTTTTAAATGAGGACAACGAATTTTAGTAACGACACATTTGGTTGAGAATCCTAATACAAGTATTATAAAATTTAGTACTGAATTGAACATTAGTAGACGATCAATACAAAGAATAATAAAAAGAATCAATTTCACCCGTACAAGGTACAGATCCATAAAGAGCTGTTAGACAGAGATTTTCCAATAGGAATAGATATTTGTGAGTGGTTTAGTGGATTAATTAATGGATATCCAGATTTTTTAAAAATGTGCCTACGCCACTGTTCATAGAAATGGTTTCGTAAATCGCCATAACTTTCATTATTATTCGGATAGTAATCCACATTTCTTTCGTACAACGACCCAAACTAAATAGTCCATAAATGTCTGGGGAGGAACCGTAGGAGATAAAGTTATAGGGCGATACCTTTTGAACGTAGTCTCACTGGAAGAAGGTATTACAGTTTTCTTAAAACCACTTGGAAATTATTAAAGGAGGTTGACTTAAACAGAAGAGTTAATGTGGTTTCAACAAGATGGAGCATCTGTACATTACGTTCGTTGTGTACGTCGGTGGTTAAACTGACATTTTACCGACAGGTGGATAGGACGTGGTGGACCAATATTGTGACCTCCTCGATTCCAGATCTCACACTAATGGATTTCTTTGTATGGGGATACATCAGGAACGTTTCTGGCAAACCAGTCAACGGATCAACCTGAAAATTGACAGTATGCATAAATTAATATGATCTACACGCCTAAAATATTTTAGATATTAGAGCGTTGCCGTTCTACTATAAAGTAGCACTACTTTGATTTTTCAAATAGAACACCCTGTATATAATATCATATTATGATTTCCTATTACTTTGTCAACAACTTCATGTACTATTTCCTATACCTATCTATTACCGTTTAAGAGATATAAATTAATTTCGATTTTTTTACAAAACATGTACCTTTATAAACGCTGATAATCTTGAACTCTCTGGTACTAAGACGATCAAATTCGAAATGGAGTGGAGGGTCTTCACTTCGAGTCATATTTTTATTTGCCTCATACAGGGTCTTTAAAAATGCAGATACTTTGTTCACATGAAAAAGGAGTGGAAGTCAATTTTTCAAATGGAACACCCTGTATATTTACACATTTTGAGCTCTACATCCAATTTTAGATTGACTTTAATCAGATAATGCTATTTCGATTTCGAACCGTTTTCGAGATAAACTGTTTCAAACAGAAACTGACGTGGTTTCCTTGTATTCATCACTTATTTTTGAGATTTAACATCTATTTTATAGTACGTAATACAATTTCTTTTCGATTTAGTTTTCAAAGTCTCAAATCAATCAATTCGAAATTGATATGTACCTTAGAAAAGTTACAATTTGTAGCATTGAGGTATTGAGTGTCTCTACGTACAACATTGCAAATTAATATTTTTAATAGTGTGCTTTGGAAAAATAAATGATCAATTTTGAAACGTCAAACTTTCGTTGGTGGTTTTGACTGATTGTGATACTAATTATAATAGAAAATGTCAAGATTAGGTTACAGTAATGAAGATTTCTTGAATTTATTAATTATTCATGGTGAGTGCAATAAAATTGCAAGTAGAACATGCCGATATTTCATGAAAGATATCCACAACTTCCAAGCCGAATAATAATGTGATAAATCGACTACTACAAAACTGTAGGTTGAATGGAACCTTTCGTCCAAAAATCATTCGTAGAAAGCCTGAAGTGATGATGATGACAATGGCATAACAGTTTTGGGATTTTTAATGCATTTCCAAATGCTTCTCTACACGAGGCTGAAAGGGAATAGGTATACCCTACGTGACAATTTATCGCATTCTTAATAAGCACAAATGGCATCCCTATAAATTCTACTGTGTCCAACATTTGAAAGAGACTGATTTGCCTCGTAGAGTGGAATCTTTGAATGGTTACTTGTCAAGACTCAAGAGGATGAACATTTCCTTGACAATATCATATGGACAGATGAGGCCAAGTTTACAAAAATGGAATTTTCGACAGACACAACAGTCATTATTGGGCGCCAGAAAATCCTCATGTCGTTCGACAAAGGGTTTTCAAGAAAGATGGCAATTTAATGTATTTTGTGCCATAAAGAATGAGTCAATTTTTAAATCGAGTTTTATGATGATAATTTGAATGCAATAAAATATGAAGATTTACTGAGAAATGGAATTCAAATGATTTTAAATAATAGGCCAGGAAGAGAACGTGTTGGTACCAAATGGATGGTGCTCCACCCATAATTCTCGTTCAGTAGGCGAAGCTTTAACTGAAATCTTCGAAGACAGATGGATTGGTAATAATGGACCTTTTCGTTGGCCTCCTAGAACACCAGATGGCAATCCAATAGATTATTTTGTGTGGGGTTTCATTAAAATATGGTTTACTCCAACCCAGTAACAACAATGGAAGATAAGAAATCGAGAGTTGAACTGATTTCAACAGTTTAACTCCAGACTTAATCAGAAGCGCTAAACATGAAAGTCTTTTGAAAAGATTACATGTTTGTTTAAGTAGAGGTGGAAATGTGTTCGAACATATTCTGAAATACACTGATTGTTGAAGAGTATTTTAATAATTGTTTATTCATTGTATTATCTGTGACTGATGGAGGAACATCGAACGGAATCTGTTAAATTTCAAAAATAAGTGATGAATACAAGGAAAC
>JARFJB010002201.1:715000-737500 GCA_036346205.1 Vesta saturnalis | reverse complement strand
TACAGGGTAAGTCAAAATACAAATTCATTATTTGCTCAGTATTTTTAAATGCATCACCATGTATTTTATATCACCATCATAAACTATAGTCAATTTAGTTTAATCTATCATAAGTATTTCCTATACCTAAACTTAGTAGTTTTGGAAATATTTTAAATTGTATTAAAAAGGTTGTTTCATGAATTTTTATTATTTTTATTTACTTTACTATTTTAAATATCTTAAAGTAACACACAAAAAACCATTTAAAAAAATTTAAATAAAAAGTTGTTATTTTTATTGTAGAAGGTGTCCGAAATGAGCTACGACGTCAATACAGACTTGAAGACGGTTTTCGAATTATCTACTAACATTTGTAAGCATTTGTGGCATAACATTATAAATGTGTTTCTAATTCTGACCTTCATGTCATCAATTGTTGTTGAAGGTTCACACCTAGATCTTTAATATAGCCCCAAAAGAAAAGTCGATTTTATTTAATTCTGGTGATCTAGCTTACCAATGAATTGATCCTTTCTTCCTATCCATCTGGTTGAAATTGCTCATTCAATTCACCTTGGATAAGTGCGTTGTGAAGAACTTCATGTAAATACCATAACTGTTGACGAATGTTCAGTGGCACATTTTGAAGTAAAATAGGTAAATGATTCCTAAAAAGTCTAAATAAATTTCGTTTACTGTTTTAAAAAAAAATTACTAATTACCTAAATACCCCCCAAACGTTTAACCACCTGGTTTGACTCTTCGTAATTATGTGGCACGGGTTTGTTGTGGAATAATAGTCGAAGATCCGATTGACACATCGGTTTTTGAGAAACGTTGTTTCATCTCCGAATAAATGAAAATCGAAAAAATTTTTTGTACAATTATTTGTTGTTGGCCCATTCACAAAAAAATTTTTCAAAAATCATTAGTCAGTTCGTGATCTACCTGGATGTGGTAGGGTGCGTCTCGAGGCAATTTTTTGAATAGATCCGTAACTAATGTCTTGCTCTCTTAAAATATTTCGGATACAGGATCCTTAGTAAGCCAGTAAAACATTTAATTCCGTTTCTTCTGTTGTAACCGTTTTGTTTTCTTTGAACCATTGCGATTGAATCTATCCATTACATTTTGAAAATCTCTTATTTTCCGACGATCTGGATATCGCTCATGATAGACTCTTGTTGCAAATAAACCATTCTTATTACATTCACCTAATATCCATGCCATGTCTGGTTCTTCCTTTCAAAATTCATTGTTGATTGTTGTAAAATAATCAAAATTCAAGACAATGTCAAAACAATTTGATTTAAAAATTTTTCCCTTTAGCAACCTTTAATGATATAGGAGCTCATTTTGAACACCTACAATAAAGATAAAATTTCTTTATTTAATATTTTTTAAATTGTTTTTTGGTGTTACTTTAAGATTTTGTAAATAGTAAAGTAAATAAACCTAATAAATTTAATTCATGAAATAACCCTTTTCCAATACAAATTTAAAATATCTCCAAAACTATTAAGTTTAGGTATAGGAAACACTTATGATAAATTAAACTAAATTGACTGGTTTTGGTGGAATAAATACAGGGTAATTCATTTAAAATACTGAGGAAATAATGAATTTGTGTTTTGACTTACAGTATTATATTTAAACGGTATTAGCAAAATCAATCATTTTCATGAATTTTGACAATCATCTAAAAACTATGGCTACAACAGATCATCGCTCTTGTATTTTTAATTATACAGGGCGTTGAATTTGTTCGATTTTCATTGAAATTTGGTCATAACTTTTAAATACCCTGTTACAAAACCTTTGTATTCTTTTAACGAGGAAGTAAGGATTTTAAATTTAAAATAAAATACAGGGCGTTTCATTTAAAAAAACATATTTTGATGCGGTACAGTAACGGAAGACCCTGTATTTTGTAACTACTTTTAAAATGTAAGCTTATAGCTATCTCCTATTTTTTAAACAACTTTTTTGGTATCTCCTATAATGACAGATATAACGGACTTTGTCACAAAGTTGTTCACCCTTATATATATATATATATATATATATATATATATATATATATATAAAATATTTGAACCCACAACCTACTTTGCTACAGTGGGGCTCTTCCATCTGAGCTATCGAGGAAAGTGACAATCCATTCAAACTTAAACTGTGTTACTTCCCTAGTTATGATGTATTAAATTTTTATAACACACAATGAAGGATCCGTCAACTTTTGTGACTGTCATGAATTCCTTAAGGTTTCAGAATAATACTGAATGTTAATTTTTATTTGCTGTATTAACCTAATAGATAAAAATTAAAGTTGTTTTTAATGAAAACACAGAAGTTGAATTTAATATTCATTAATTGTATTTTTTAATATAAAATTAACTTTTAAAACATACATTATGTATGTACCTTAAAAAAAAATTAAATTAAAGTAATACAATTAATGATTATTGAACTTCTTCATTAAAAAAAACAAACAACTTTATTTGTATATGTATATATTTATATATATATATATTATATATATATATATATATATATATATATATATATATATATAAAAACATATATATATATATATATATATATATATATATATATATATATATATATATTTTTTTCTATTTAGATTTACAAGTATTAATGTTTAAATAAGACATTTTTTCTTTAAAACTTGGTAAATAAACGTACAAAAATTCAACGTTTCGGGAACGTCCTTTGTTCCCTTTGTCAAGAATTTATTTGACAATTACAGAAATTGAAATAAGGTAACTATTTTTAACAAGTACAGAATATGAAACAAGGTAACTAATTTAAATTTAATCTGGACGAGTGTTTTGACTTCGGGTAGTTGGTCTAGTACATGATGTAGAAGGTGCAGGTGGGGAGCCAGGAATAGTTGCAGCATAAGTGTTTGAAATTTCTGGAAGATTTGGAGTTGGTTGAAATGTAGAATCAACTTGCTTAATGACATTCTTCCAAATTTGTGGCATTCTGGAAGTGTCATCTCGTTTATTGAGGGCGTTTGGTCTTCTTTCAATTTCAACTGCTTCTCTAATAATTCTTTCTTGTAAGGTATATAGAGGTGCAATTAAACGGATATTGTTGGTATTAATTTGGTGTCCTGTATCTAAATGATGTGCAGCTGAAGATGATGAAGGATTGTGCTTTTAATTGCTAGTTGGTGTTTATCGGCTCTTTTAATATTCTGTTAGTTTGTCCTATATAAGTTCTGCGACAGTTGTTGCACGGTATCTCATACACTCCTTGGCTTTCATTAGGAATTTTGTCTTTGAGGTTTCTTAAAAGTTGGGACAAAGTTGAATGTGGTTTGAATACCGGTCTGAAGTCGTTTTTGTGAAATTTCTTTGCTATTCTGTCTGTAATTCCTTTATATAAGGTAGAATAACAGGAATCTTTCGTTCATTGTTTGACAAGTTATTATTTCTTGGTCTTTTTATTTCGTTGGTAATTTTTTAATATTTCTTGATCTTTGTGTCCATCTTGAATTAGTATTTTATTAATAGTCTTCATCTCTTCCGTTTTAGAATTTTGCTCAGATAAGTGGTAAGAGCGGTATATCAAGGATTTCATAACGCTACGTAATTGACCAGGATGGTGATGTGAGAGAGTTCAAGTATCTATTCGTATGTGTTGGTTTTCGATAAACTTTGTGTATAAATTTACCTTAGGAAGTCTTGTTATTAGGTGTCCAAAAAAATTATTTTCTTCAACTTCCATAGTAAATTTGATGTTGTCGTGAATGTTGTTAATATGTCCCAAAATGGTTCAAGTTTCTTTTCCATGGGGCCAAACTACAAATGTGTCGTCAACATAACGAAACCAACATTTAGGTTTTAAATCTGCAGAATTTAAAGCAATGGTTTCAAAATGTTCCATATATACATTCCAAAAGCTGGAGAGGTGGTGAGCATAGGTGTTCCTTGAATTTGCTTGTAGAATTGTCCTTTGTATGTAAAATAGGTTGAGTGCATGCAGTGGTTTATCAATTTGAGTATGTCTTGGTTTATTGAGTGTTTTTCTTCTAAAATTTTCATCGTGTCTTCAATAGGTATTTTGGTGAAAAGTGACGTTATGTCGAAGCTAACTAAAATGTCATTTTTAGCCAAGGGTACAATTTTGAGTTTGTGTAGAAAATCATAAGAGTTTTTGATGTAGGATACAACATTTTCACAAATTGGTTGAATAACTTTTGCTAGATAACGAGCAAGGTCATGAGTCGGAGAATTGAATGCACTGATGATAGGGCGTAATAGTTTTCCTTATGTATTTTTGGGAGTCCGTATATTTTGGGGATTCTTGAACTCTTCTCTCTTGGCATTAGTTTCTGTTTGTTTCTTTGTCTAATTTTGTAGAATTAATGATAGATTTTGTTGGTTTTTTTTGTAAGGCAATCCTAATTGAAGGAAAAATAGTGAAAATTTGACCAATGTCAAAAACGTCTGAAGTTTATATTCTGAATTTTATCAAATAATGTTGTTAATAAAAAAAGAATAAATTAAAAATTTTAAATCCAAATCTAAAAAAGCAGTTGATTGCATTTCCCAAGTTAAAGAATTAATCCCTCATATTGGTGTTGAAGTTCATTCTTTTAAATCAATCATACATGGTAATATTATAATAGAGAGAGGAAGTCTTAAAATAAAACATTAAAGAAAAGTGTGGGAATGATTTGGAAGCTATTGTACCTACGTTAAGAAATTCAAGAGTGATTGTATATGGTGTCCCAGAAGAATTAAATATTGATACATTTTCAGAACAATCGTGTCAGCAAAATTATGAGCTGAATATAAATAAGGATGATATTAAACCAAGATTTCTATTTACTGATAGAAAGAAACATAAAAATAGTATTATTGAGGTTTCACCAGACGCCAGGAAAAAAATGTTAGATATTAAGTTAAAAATGGGATGGAATATATGCTCTTGTAAAGATTACGTTTCAATTAGTAGGTGTTTCAAATGTAGTAAGCTTAACCACATTTCAAAAGACTGTCACGGAAAATTAACTTGCCCAATTTGTTCTGAAGAACATAAAGTTAAAGAATGGTCAGCAGTTAAAGAAGCATTTAAATGTATGAATTGTAAAACTTTAATAATTACAATAAGGTAGAAATTAATATTAACCATTCATCTTTAGACAAAAAATGTTCATGTTATTTAAAGGCATTAAATAAGTATAAATTAAATATTAGTTAGTAATAATGGATCATACTTCAAGAAATCAAAACATTAAAATCCATAGACAAAGAAAATTAAGTTTGATTACCAACAGTAAATTTTTTGGACATCTAATATGTTTTCAAATCAATTTAAACCATTCAAGGATTGCACCTAAAAACTTAATTCGGTTAATGGAGGAAGAAAACATAGATGTTGCTTTTATTCAGGAACCTTATATTAGAAACAATAAAATAGTTTCATATCCCAAGGAGTTTAGAATTTTTGCTCAAGGGGATATTAAAAAGATCTACTATTGGTATTAGAAATCAATTTTTTAATATTAAGCCAACTTTCGGAAGACGATTTGATTGCAATAGAAATTTCTTATAAAAATTTAAACTTTTTAGCAATATGCCTCCATCTGGACATTAATGACGATGTAGAAATAAAATTAAATAAAATATGCAGAATTTTAGAGAGTATGAAAAACAAATCCATTTTGATAACAATGGATTCAAATTGTACATCAGTAATGTGGCACGATAGCATTACTAATGCATGAGGAAAAAAATGGAAGAGTTTTTAATCAATAATGAGTATATTTTAAATTGCGAATCTGATATGACTACATTTGGAAGTGTAAGGGGCAATAGCAATATCGATTTAACAATTTCAAATCATTTATCAATAAATTTAATCAAAGAATAGAAAATTAAAGAAACAGAAAGCTGTACCGACCACAAATACGTAAGTTTCGAAATTGTAAATTTAAATAAAGGTAAATCAGTAAATGAGAATCACAGAAAAAGCTTTTTAGTGCAGGAAGTAGGTAAGATTGGAGACTTTTGGAACACACCACATTTCAAAGGTCCTACATTTCCAAGGTTACCACAATCTCAAGGTCCCGCAAGGTTATAATAAATAGGTCATGTTTATATAGAACTTTCCAAAGGTCCACATTTCTAAGAATACCACACTGTAAGGTGTAACAAATACGAAGGTCACTAACACTCAACACATTCAAGGGCTATTTCCCCTACCTACTCAGATAGACATCTCACTTTTCAAGGCTTGCTCATGTAATTTTTTACACTTCTCTGACACCACACTTAGAACCAAATTAAAAAGATAATGATATGCTAATATATTTATTTGTTGTATGTACAAATGTAATCCTAATCATTATTCAGATATATGGTTTTCTCTAGGAATAAAACATTTTGATTTAAAAGTGCAATAGGTCCTTTCCACTTCTGTACCATTACACCTGCGAGGACGTGGCGCAAGTAATTGAGCGCACGTGCAGTGCAGCCCATCGGAGATGCCTCTGTAGGGAGTATCAGATGACCAGCAGTTTATTCGAACTCCACAGAATCATTCAACCTATCGTCTGAAGATGCTCCTCTAGAGCACTAGCAAATGTTCATCAGCGGTACGTGGTGGTATACCATCACAGTATGATAGATATTTTCAGAATATACATCGTGTGGTGTGTATTTGTCTGCTTCCTTCTCTGTTGTCTTCTGTCTGCATGTCTACCTGTCTTTTTGTCTTATAGTAGTCGCCGCGCTCAGTCAGTTAGTGTCGGTCTTAAGTCTGGGGTCGCACTATTGGGGTAGACGTTTTCTGGAAATATATCATAAGTGAAGGAGGCTCTATCAATTATACTTACTTGCATGTCTCGATCACTTGCAAAACCACTTGTCGAAAGCTACATTACGAACTCAGATGAGTTCGTAAAGTCCCCAATCTCTTCGAAAATTTTCAGTATCATCTCCAGATGTACAATGGCGTGATCATACCCACTTTTATAGCTAGGATTATAACACTATGCTAGTCAAGGTATAATTTTCAAGCCTAGTGTGGACCCCCGAGCTGTCTTCTAGAGAGCTCTCCGTAATCACATCATAATTCCGGACGAATGGCACTATGGTTGTCAGCTGTAATGAAAGAAAAAATTATAAATATAGATAAAGTAGTATTTAGACAATACATACCGTGAACGTGAGACGGTCCCATGTGATGATGCGATGTTTAGAATAGCCAGTACCACCCGGCAAAACTAGAAACGCAGAATTGCGTTGAGTGGTACTGTCTCCCGACGCCATACAGATAACGTTGTATAGGGGTGGAAGCATATCTTTACGGACTTGTGAAGACTTTCAAAATTTTTTCAATAAAATATTTACTTTGTAAAATTTTCAAAAGTGATTTGTGAACTTAGAATCAATTTCAATAAAATCTTTAACGGACTTGTAAAATGTGCAAACGTTATTTTTTTGGCTCTCATCTTTTATTTTAATAATAAATACTTTTAGATACTGTAAACCCAAACCGTCACTAGTAGTGGAGAATACTCCAACCGTAAACATAGGAAAAAGCGCTTTCATGCCCCACAGGTGAGTAATTTAAATTTTTTTGCTTTTAGGTAGGTCACGAGCATTGGCTTATGATCGTCCCTACGGGTGGACTAGTTAACAACATAAGCCACATTGTGATACTCCCGGGATGACACTCCCATCATGAGGAGGTTGCTAAACCGGTCTCATACGAATCACCAGGATGTGATGGAGCTCCTCCAGGAAGGGGTGCTGCCGGTGGAGAACGAGCAGTATTTCGACCAGGATGATTGTGAATAGCGTTGCGATATTTGGATACGCCAAGCGGACGATTTGGATGTTTATTAACCCACGTAAGTACGTGAACGAATACTTAACCCTACAACCTATACGTGAGCCGTATGAGGGATGCGGTCACCCGTGAAAGATCAGGTAGCATTGCATCATGTAAAGTCCGGACTGCATTGCAGTGTTTGGGATGAATGGTCTCCACTTGCGGAAGAGCGTTCATCGTCAAGCTCTGTGGCGCAGCCGATGCTAAAGAGGAATCTTGATTACTCTGACACCTGCACGAGTTGTAGATGAGCAATCGTCCACATCTGCAACATATTCAGGGTAGAATAGTAGGGAATCCAAGGTTTGCTGAGTCCTACCAACCGTAGAATTTATGGAATGGTCGTACGTGGGAGGAGGGTCAGACCCAATTTATGATATTCCTGAGCCCTACTTGTATTTCAGAGTTTAAGGCAGGTCCTATGAACTCTTCGATCAAGTGGGGCGAATGGATGATTCATCAAAAATATAGTCCTGTGTGGCTGTGATTTTATAGATAATGAATGGTCACTAAATGACTTATCAGAATCTAGAGTCCAACAACACCCATACAATAATTAAATCACCGGTGAAAGTAAAATGCAGTATCTTCTCCCAGAGTGTATTGGTCCTACATGTGCTGAGTTTCTGGAAAACAGGTGGGGGTAATACCTTGCTTCCATCCGAACCACATGGCAGGGTGAGATACAATGCTTAGAATATGTGGCTCAGCAACATTCTATCCAGACTATCATTATTATTGTTTTTACACATACACTACTCTACCCCTCAACCTGATATATCCATCATTTTATCCTATTCCTGGCGATATGTTGGGTTGCGTCCTCGTCGCATCGCTGGATATAACTTTTTTTTTGTAATACATCATTAAGCCAAACTAATAAAAAAGCAATAAACAGTTAAAAAGGAACTATAACAAAACACGTAACTCTACCCGTTCATTTCATTGTTTATACACTCTGTTACAGATCGCAATAAAACGTTTCAATGTGAATGTCTGAAGAAATTTTCAAAAAAGACTCTTCCTGCGACATCAAAAACTGCGTGTTGGATAAGTATTCCAACTACCCACCTTCAGAGATGCCGCAGGCTGTACCGCAAAATCGTACCGCCGGAATGTGGTGCAACCAAAACCACTTGATGCGAACAGAACGGAACATAACCATATTGCTGAACGTTTGCACAATCTGGACCATCAGGATTAAACAACTTAAAGAATAATGTGCAACGCAGACATGTTGATGATTCCTTTGCAAAACCAGGACCATCGGGTTTGAACAACTCACGGAAGCGTAAGTAGCAGAAGTGTTGAAATTGTGCACTGCACTGATTGTTTGATTGATGTTCCTCGATATGCTTATCAAGGACACCTTAGAAGCAATAGGCACAAATCAAATGTGTGTCTACTCGTTGATACTGGGGTGAAGCGATTCGCAATGCTTTCAAACAACGCATTGTTTCGTATAGACTATCACCATGCAATACCCACACGGATGTGCAGACGTTTATGGGTGACGTTAAAGGGAATGTTTTAAAACTAATACAAACTTAGTTGCAGAAACACGTTTCGTTGAAATTTAATGTGGAGTTGATTGGGTTGGACTTTCTGAACAATGAAAAGTACCGAAAAACCCTTTCAAACGAAATATGATATATTGAGTGTCGGGATGGTGTTGGAAGAGTATTTTCAAAGAGTAGTGGAAATCTTGGATGCTAAGCAATCAGAATTTCAGCATGAAGATTCTGGTAAGTGCGAGTTATGGGTATTAGGGTAGTACATTGTTAATATTGTTGTTTCGTAGGGTGTTCCTGGTGAATTTCATATTTAGAGGTAAAATGTTGAAATTTTCTTCCACTGGGTTCATCCTATATGAATGGTGATACATAGCAAAGTCGTAATTTATATATGCGACAAGGTTTTTTAATCTTATACATTCCAAAACGAGATCACTGCCATCCTCTGGTAAATATCGTGGTGCGACAATTCAAATTGCAATTTAAACTATCAATTACCTACATTTGTCTCGTTTTTCCCATAATCTCAGTGGTTATGATGTCCACCTGTTCATCAAACAGTTAGGGTGAAAATGAAGAAATTACCGTACTCCTGTTAATAGTGAGAAACATATAACGTTCGGTAAGCATATTTATGTAGACGAATTCATTAATGGTCGCCTATAGTGAAAAAAGTACATAAATTTACGATTCGTCAATAGTTGAAGGTTCATGGCGGCATTTAGATACTCTATCTCAAAATTTATCAGATAATCAATGTAGAAAATAAAAATATTTTGTTAATGATAATGACTTTAACTTAGTTAGAAAGAAAGGTAATTTTTACGCGTACGTGGACAAATTTAGTAAATTAGACGATGTCACAGTACCTTCCTATGACAAATTCTACGATGAAATTGATGAAAATATATCCGATGCAGAATACTTTGCGTCCCTGGTGTGGGATCACTTTAAGTGTAATACACTGGGATTATGCTGACATGTATTTAAAATCAGACGTGCTGCTGTTGGGACGTAATCGGAAACATTAGGCGGTTATGTATAGACGTATGGATTAGAATCAGCGCAGTATGTTACAATACCTGGATTCGTGAGATGCCGTGTTTGAAACAAAAAGTAGAGTTAAATTATTGACTGATATTGGGTTTACCTTTTTAAGAAAAATATTCGTGGTGGAGTGGTACTTGTTTAAGAAAGTATTTAACAACGAGTTTGTTAAATTATGATACTAATCGTCCAAAAGTCTTTTTACAGTATTTAGATGCCACGAAATACGGATGGAATTAACCTTACCTCATAATGGGTTTATGGGTTAACTGAAGAAAAATTCAAAAATTTTGATGTACTGAAGATTAATGATGATGCTGATATTGGGTATGTGTGGGTAGGTATACCTATCCCACCCGATGAACCAAATGATTATCCGTTTTGTCCCAAATGATCTGCGCACCACATTCCAAGGACGAAAAATTAATTCCTTTTGGATAAGACCATTATGCTATACATTACCGATATTTAAAACAATGTATAAGCATGGGTTAATTGTTACTCATATTCATAGTCTTACGGTTTCGTCAAAGTCCTTGGCTTTACCATACATGACCAATGCAACTCTTCGAAATCAAGCCAAGAACAAATTCGAAAAAATTTCTATAAATGCATGAACAATGGTGTATTTGGTAAAACAATAATTCGACAAAAAGGTAGTAAAGTTAAACAATTGGGAAAATAACGGACGTCGCTTGTCTAACGGTACGTCGCAAAACCCAATTTAAAATTTTATTCAATTTACTGACAAATTATTTGGTGGAATTGTCCAAAAAAAATATATATTTACAATTTTTTTAAAATAGTCTACAAGCTTTTAATGCATTACATAAGTATCGTACAGATGGTATAATTAGACAGAGCGCGTTGACATAATGATTTACAATGATAATAACAAACTAGTTGCAAAGCAGGAAGAGTAGGATGTTCCCAAGTTCTATAACGGGTTGTGTAACAAATTTTCTGATGTAACCCTTTTTCTCCCTTGACGTAGACATTCTGTGGTTGAATCAAGCGACTGAGAATTCTGCGAAATTGATGTGCTGGTGTATGCATGTCCCTCTTCCCATTTTATACAGTGTTGATTATGAATTAACAAAGTAGCTTGACCAACTCTCCCATCTTAAATACCATGGGTACGGTGATTTAAACATGAGGGCCAGTGTTCCATTAAAATTGCGAGTTCCTTCGATAAAAACTTTTGAAAGTTTAAAGCCTTTACGTCGACTATGACGAACATCTTTACAGCTGTCTTACTGCTTTGGTCAACGCGTTATACGTAACTAAGCGATCGTGAGTATAACACGGTATGCTGGCGTATTAGGTATGTTGACTGCTGTTTAATTCTACGAAGTACCTATTTAAAGTGTAATGTCTTTTTGATTCAAAGTCTACCACTATCAATGGTGCGACTGTCGTAAATTGATTAGGTGTGAGTAATGGTTGGCCATCTCTTTGATCATAGGACATTTGGAATTTAGCAAACATTTCATACAATATAGCAAAGCAATTATTATCAATTCACGTTTAAATTGACGGATAACGATCCGTGTTAAAGGAAACCTAATATTCTTTAGTGCACATTCTCGAATCTGTTCATGTCTTAAACATTATTTTCTCGATGTTTTGATTGCTCATGTATGTTTATCTGTTGTGAACTGCTGGATATATGTGTTTAACTTCGAATGCTACTGGAGTATTCACATCTTTATCAATGTACTTCGTGAATTACTGACTCCGCATTTCCACCTTGACCTTTTATAGTTCACTTTGTTGTGGTTACATAATTGTTAGCGTCACCTTCTTTTCTTCAAATGTAATCCTATCGTTATGACTTCACCGTTGAAATTGACGAGGTCCGTCTTGGTCTACTATTTTAATTTTGGTTGAAATGGTGGATGTATTTATAGGTAAATTTTTTTTATGATTGTACCTGAACAGGCTAAATAACCTATCGTGCTAAAGCACTCAGGAACACTTAGGAGGATGGATAGAGGCATGTAGAGGGATTCAATTTTTTGTATCCCTGTGGTAATGGAAAAAAATTGATGAATAATGTGGACGCCTATTTTTAAAACTTCCACTTGATTTCCGATAATTAAAATTAATAATGTTAATAGGATTTTCAGAGGTTGTAATTCATGACCTTTGTAAACTTTTTTGTTAAATCCCACATAGGTCCTATAAATTTTCTACAAAAATTAATATCAAGTTTGCTTTCATAACCGCTTTCATAGGGTTATTGTTCACCAGTAAATTAAAAATTTATTCGATAACCTTCAGTGTATCATAAAATACTTATCTTTTTGGTGTTTTTAATGGTGTAATTTAAATTATACAATCTAAAGGTTTCGATATCACTTACAGTTATCTTCGTCAGTAGTAATATTTGTTAAAAAATTGTTAAAGATGGTAAACAATGTTGTCAAAGTTGAAAAATTAAAACATGAACATCAGCCTGCTATTAATATAACAGTTTGAGAAACGTATAAAGCCAACTATAAAATTAAATTTTAGTAAAGAATAACTATTTAAAAATTAAATATTGTTAAACTGCCTTAAAGATGACAAATCAGAACACTCTCTACGGCGAAAGCTAACAATGAAAGTCAGCCAAAAACACATTTAACAAAATTTAATCGAGTTATGATTAAGTGTAAAGTTGTGAAAAACTTCAATTTGAAAATGATAGAAGCATTCACAAATTAAACATCAAAAATAAAATAACCCAGTTAAATCTAACAAAGAGATATCTTTATCAATAATTGGAAGTGTTATTAACAATGAAAAGCACTGCAGAACGTTTTTTGTAATTTTTAATTTTAATTTAATTTCAACTACTTATGTTAAATTATAGTGCTGTGGTAATTTAACATATAATTGGTAAAGCATTTGCTTCAAGGTCTAGGAAAAACACAGCAAAAAACCTAGACATACCAAAAGTTAAAATTAAAATCAAAATTAAGACGTATCATTATGCTTTTTTTTTAATTATAAGATGCCAAAACCTATTTAAACGGAGATTTTCTTCTTGTCTATTAAAATTATTAGGGTGTTTATATATTTCAATACCTTCACGTTGTAAACGAACATAATAATGAGTTTGTCTTGACAATATTTTATATTTCAAATTGAATGTCATGATTTAGATTATTCAGGGCATGGTCAGCCAAAGCAGACCTCTATGGTTGACCTAATCTACAAAATCTCATATGTTCTTTGCGTCTTGTATCAAAGCTAGTTTTGTGGTTCCGATGTATACTTTTCCACATGAACAAGATAACTTATACACTCCGGAAGATGATAAAGGGTTTGACACATTTTAGGTGATCTTAAATGTTCTTTAATTTTCTTGTGGTTTAAAAATAGTCCTAATGCCATATTTAATTAGGATTTTTTCAATTTTATTTGTAACATTAGCTATAAAAGGAAGAAAAGCAGTACCAACATTAGAACATTAAGAACTGGTTTTTCTTTAAGGTTCGCCTAGAAGGTGTAATAACATTATTAATATCTGTAAGTGAATATCCATTATCTTGTAAGGATTTTCTTAAATATTTATATTCATCCTTCAAAATTCAGGGTCACAAATTCGTTTTGCTCGATCTACTAAAGATTTAATTACACTAATTTTTGACGTGGATGGTGGTTGGATAATTTATGAAGGTATCTATCAGTGTGTGTCGGCTTTCTGTAAACCTTAAAAGATAGTGAATTATTATTTTTAGATATTAATGTGTCAAGAAATGGTAAACTTCCATTAGTTTCTTTTCCATGGTAAATTGAATACTAGGATGTATACCATTTTAAAAACCAAAAACTCATGCAGTGCTTCTTCTCCATGTTTCCAAATAACAAATGTGTCATCTACATATCTATACCAAACTGAAGGTTTTTAGGTGTATTTTGTAACGCTAATGTTTCAAATGTTTCCATATAAAATTAGCTATATCATTTTCAAATTGAAGTTTTTCCAACTTTACACTTACATCATAACTCGATTAAATTTTTGTTAAATGTGTTTTTGCCAAATTTCATTGTTGGCTTTCGCCGTAGAAGTGTTCAATTTGTCATCTTTAAGGCAGTTTAACAGTATTTCATTTTTAATTTTAATGACCTAATTATTCTTTACTAAAATTTTTTATAGTTGGCTTTATACGTTCCTCAAACTATTATATTTAATAGCAGGCTGATGTTTATGTTTTAATTTTTCAACTTTGACAAAATTGTTTACAACTTCTTTAACAATTTTTTAACAAATATTACTACGAAAGATAACTGTAAGTGTTATCGAAACGTTTAGATTGTATAATTTTAATTACACCATTAAAAGACCCCAAAATAGATAAGTATTTTATTATGGTGAAAGTTTACATTTTCAAATTTAAGTGTTAGTTCAATTTTTTTCAATATCTGAACAACGATTCATTTTATTAGAACAAGTGCAGCCATGTTTTTTAAAGCAAATTTAATTTTACATAACTTTTCTTCATAAAGCTTCTTAATATAATGCAAGGTAAGTTTAAAAAATAATTAAATATGAATGAAAATGGAAAAATGTATCATTGATATTTTATAGGGTGGCTTTGGAATTTTTTTTTTAAGTTAATACTTATTATTTGTCTATCTAGAATGAAGTTTTGAACGTCATTCTGACATAGTTTATCTTATTTGTTTTTACAGTGTTGCCAGTTTTCCTTATGAACGTATGAAAGAGGTTGCATAGTTATGCTAAAGTAAATTATAATTAAAATTATTTCATTTCCTTAATTTTTAAGTTAGTATCTAGATGTCTTTTCTCTGTCTGTCCAGAAGTTTTAAACGTCTGTGTAACATGGATTATTGTTTTTTTTTAAATGGCAAATTTACGTGATGAGCTTATTATAAAAGTATATGAAGATATAATTATTCCAAAAATGTTATTAAAATTATTTCATTGCCTTTAATTTCCATTTTGTAGGTTGGAAGGTCGTGTGGTGGCCACACCGGATATTTTTCAAGAGTTTACGTTATTCACGTCATTAGAAAATTAAATAAAAATTTTGTTTATTAGTTGCTACGGAAACTATCAAATAAACTCCTATTGCCAACATAATTATTTTACAACCAGATTCTGTAAGTCATCAGTAATTAAAAATAAGATGAAATATGCCGGAAACAGAAAATAGTATGAAACATTTGCTGAAAGGTTAAGACTCCACATTCGAACCTTCGGCGAATCGGCTTAGTTTCGAATCTTGAGCTCGTGTTAGAATAGTTGGCCTTCTGCAGCTTATTTAATGAATTTTCTACTAGAAAACTTTATAGAAACGTTTTGTAACCTTGAAACTTTAAACGTAGGTAATAAAAATGATCTGAATAACTTCCTTCACCACGTATGCACTAGTCATTAATGAAAGTAATATTTTATTGTTTGTAATAGTTTTATTGCTTTGTCCTCTTTAAGATAAAATAAACGTAGTGGCATCTAGTTTAAATCATTTAATACTAAAAACGTTCCATCTCTCTACCTTTTTATTAGTTGACTTATCGTACCACAACAAAGACCTTGCATTGCAATCAACACTAATAACATTTCTTATAATTATAGCTGCCCCCTTCCCTTGGAAACCGAAAACTCGAACTAATAAAAGACACTTTATTTTTAAAATTGTAAGGTTCTTGCACCAAAAAGCCAAACCATTCTGCTCCATAATTTTGTATTAAGTTATGTGTAGTTTTCTCGAATATTGTAAATTAACTTTTTTTACAATCCGTCAGTAACTTTGTATTTTCTTTTATTCTATTGATGCAAACAAGTCTATAAGAACAGAGTTTAACTTTAGGACTTAAGGATCTACTTTATTAAATTTTGCATAACTGTTATATTTAGTACAATTAAACATTTATAATTTTCGTTCGTAGGTAACTGTACAATATTTTCTTCATGTTCTTCTGAACTACTAATTTACCTACCTTTACAATTGCTGAATTTATCATTATATTTGCTGTCACGTGGTCGTAATTTTATCACATTTTGCCGGTAGTTTTGAAATTGTAAAATTATTTTTAGTACTGTACATCTGAATGTAGTATAAACTCATGCAATTGAATTTGACAACGCATACACTTTTGGAAAGCTTTCGATTGTAACGTTTTATTTCTTTTCTGTACGTATTTGGAAGGTATTCGAAATTTTTACAAATAGCGATCACATTTAGAGTTCTTTTCTAAAAAACGAAATATAAGTTTTGCTGTTTATCAAAGTTTAAATGGAAATTTATTTACTTATTGGTATAGATTACTAGTGAGATCATTTTTATTAATGTGGTTAAGTAATTAGTTTTTTCTGTAAATAAGAGTTGTTTGTGATTTTATAGATATCGTTAAATATTGTCGATAAAAATTTGTTAGTGGAAAATTATAAAACACATTGAAATTGTTACTTCCCATTTAAATATGGCTTAGAAAAGCGTAGGTCGGATTTTATTAAGACGTTGTAAGCGACCATTTGTCGGAATATTTCGATAAAGATCTTTGGTCATAAACAAAGATTTTAGCTTTTGGGTACAAGTCATTAAGGTCTAGCATTGTTATGAAAAACAATTTACAAGATATCGTTTACACTGATAAGGCCCGTGCGTTTAAAATGTTTCTTTGGTGATGCAAATTTCCGACGGCTCTCGAGTTTGATTCGTGTTGGCGCGTATTAAAAAAAAATTAAGTTCTTTTTATGATTGGCAAATTAAAGTAAGGATAAAAATCCAATGTGGCACCTAATGGGGACAGAGCTAGTAGCGTAGTGGTGGAGGTAATGGGTTTGATTCCCTTACCGTCTACCTTTTGAGTGTTTTTCAGGGGTTTCCTCATACACATGTAAGCATGGTAACTGCAATGCACACCATGTGCGGCTACTTTGAATGTTGGGGTAGTATTTCCCACTGGAACCCTAACTCCATTCCTTCCGATCCTATCCTGACCGTGCCCATCCTTAATCCCAGCATGCATATATACGTAATGCATTTATGTATTGGGAATCCATGATTAAAGGAGCTTGGAAATCAAAGCCCTCCCCTTGAGGGAATAAAATGTGGCCTTTTCCTCTTTTCCTAATGGATTATTCACGAGGTCAAACCTAGTACAGAACAAAGGAGTTAAAAGCTACCGACAGCGAGTGAAGTGCCGCGGAACGTCGTTGCCCATAATACGTGTTGAAAGAATTTCCGTTAGTAGGGGCAGTATCCCCAAACTACCCTTTGGGGGATTTTATTGTGTCGTTCAACCATCACAAGATTGATTTATCGTTAAGTGCAGTATATCCAAAAGGGCTTTGTCAAACATCCAAGGAGAAGGTGTTATGCGTTTTCACCTAGTGCTTTCCCTGATTCTATGGGGTAGTTATCGCCTTTATGCGGAAGAAACCAAACGTTCGTTCCGAATTTCCAGACGTCAATTTCACCGTTCGCCGATAACAAACTCGCTGCAATTAAACAAACTGTCGGTTCTTTTAAAAATAATAAGTGTTATTCAGAACTTGTAATATAATTAGAGTAAAGTTGACAAGTAACGTGGAAGTATATATATATATATATATATATATATATATATATATATATATATATATATATTGTGTATATATGTTAGTGTATGAACAAGCAATTGTAATTCAATCCAAACACAATTTGTAAGCGAAACATTCACGAATTGGGCCATATTTTGGGTTTAGAGCGCCGTCACAACGTCTCTCACATTGCAGAGGTCGCCCAGAGTTCATCCTCTGGGTTCCCCAGGTGCCTGTTGTAGCGTCCCCCAGGTACCCTACCATGAAAAGCGTAATTTGAACCTATTTGCAATAATGCAAATTCAAGAACAAAACAATCGCTAAGTGATTTATCTTGACTTGACTGACAATAATGTTACTATTACTCAAATTAATTGCCTGCCTTACTTTGACTTTCCTGGGACTAATTAAACATTAGAATTTATTTACAAGCTGAATTTAATTACTCGCAAACCTCAAATCTAATCAAACGAAGGGGCCGTCTAGTGGTAGGTGCGTTGTGCTATCTGAATTAGATAGGCTGGATGAGGTAAGTGTTGTATCATGAGGGGCAGGTAAAAAAATAAAACTATTCAAATTAAAAACAACGAGCTTTGGGCGGTGGTTAGCCCGTTGATATACTATTGGGAAAGAACCACCAATAAAACCACTTTATTCATAAATAAGAAATTGCACAAGTACATTAATAAATCAAATAAAAAAAAAAACAAGAAAGGGTTAAAATATATCAAAACACCATTAAATCAGGTTAAAGTGCGTACAAAATTATAACATTAAGAAAATGAATGAAAAGCAGTTTAATTACACAGAAACACAATAAAAAAAACCCTATGTAGTCCCATAATACCAAACATGTGGCCTTTTAAAACCAATCATGCCGGTCTTTAAGTAAATAAGCACATAAAACAATAAAAATTACGGTACATAAAAATACAATAGCAGTAAAATTGCAGGTGATAATAAGGTAAAGGCAAGGACAAAAGAAAATAGACAAGGAATTTAACGCACACAATTGTTTAGTGACCACTAAAGCACAAAATACGTAAGTCCAGTTAAAAATTACATATAAAAGAAATTAGTTCGCAGGCAAATAATTCTACTTCAAAACAGATTCTCATTAAATAAAGCCTTACAAGGGTAAGTTATAAATAGATCACCACATCGTGACCGATATATAAATTTGAGGGCGTTAGAAAAACAGCCTCCTTTCAGGTTCATTCATCTATACAACAATAAAACAATAAAAAATAAAATTCGAGGTGTTTAATTTCATCTGCCGGGAGTATGTACATACTGGCAATTGCCTACAATTAATAACCAGAGCGGTATCCTGTACCCGTTCCTCAGCCCACCTAACAAATATAAATATAAACAACAAACAATGCTAATTCACACCAATACCAGAGCCCTGTACTGTCTTTCATTTTAACAGCTTTCACCTTAAGGGCGTGCGAATAAGATATCTTGCAATACAATGATCGATTTTTAATAGGTTATATAGGCTTTGAATCATTTTTGCCTTAATTTATATAAAAATACCTACTTACACTTGAATTCCTTTAATTGATCACAGACACAAATTGTTAACTCGCGGTTTAACTTCAAAAGACTGACTGTTATTTATAGATTAATATTTGAAAACACATTAAAACTAACACACGAAAGAAAATACAAATTAGTGTTGGCTAATTCAAAAGAAAATGTACACACCAGAAATATTTTAAAGACAAAAGGTTTACAATGAAGGTTTTAATTTAATTCCAAATCGATCTGGCTCGATTGACACTCTAACTGTAACTCCTTCCCCCGATTTCAAACCTAACTATCTTTACTCCCCAATCAACCGCCATTTTCAAAGTAATATAAAAACAAAAACATTAATTTAAGTTGGAACAGTTTCCATTAATTATTGCACGACATCTTAATTTTAAAATATGCATTCGTCCGTAACAAACCCTACATTTAGCTCTCGAGTTTCCAAGTAACAAAAAGATATCTTTTGATCGCGGTCTGTACCGACAATTACTTACTAAACTAGTGACATTTTACATTAAGAATCCGCATAAAAAATTCCAATGATTCGTTACGCCCCTTCCGTAAAGCAGTTTTAAGCGTATACCTGCTACTCACGCCGCAACATGTGTTTTTCAACCCTAGCCAAATATCAGTTACATTCTCACATTTCTTACATAAAAATATATAAATAAAATATTTTGAAAACAGCAAATTACGACGTATTATCAAGATATTAACAATCCACGAATTATCTTTTCTATCGTGGTAACAATAGCGATTTGACAAACGTTTATTACAATAATAAAATTTTCGCTAGCTACACTCTAAACAAAAGGTCGATAGGAAGTAAAGGTAATCATTTCTGTGCATATTCTTTTGCAGAATTTTACAAAGTTTAAAAATTGTGTTTTATTATTTTTTTTTTTATGCTAACGGGTGAATACGCTAAATTTTAATGCAAACGTATTCATCCGTACTAAATCAAAATTATTTAGTGTTTTTTTGTTTGTTATACTGATGAATTTGTTAAATTATCTTGTAGTGTCTTACAAAGAACGCAATTTATTTATTATAACCATTTGTTATGCTGGTATTAGAATAGTATTACAGTAATTTTAGTAAAGGCCAACCTGAAACTAGCTAGTATCACAGCCTATTAAGTATACTAAACGATTTAACTTGGAAGAATAATTAATGTAACAGTTGTGTGATTATTTCAAGGGTGGTGATTTCATACTACTTCTTTAGGTTAACGAACTGTTTTTTTTTAATGTGAATAGCTGTGAACCCATTTGTTGTACAGCCAATACTTACAAAATTAATTATTTGTTTTTTTAGAATTAGTTCATTGAATTAATGCCAACATTTTTGTATGTCAAGTAAAGTAATTACGTTCGGAAGATATCATTGATTTTTTAAGTATAACATAACATTTAATGAAAGATGCGGCAATACATTAGTTTTCATGAATTTGAGCGTATCTCATAGCGTTTTAAGGTATTTAATTTCAATTGGTTGTAAATATTATTGAAGGATTACGTTTCTTGGAAGTAAAATTACATTGAAATGATTTATTAAGTAAAGTAACGTAACAACAAAGAATTGTTGTTGATCCGATTAGTGTTTGATTTTTGCGGCGCGTAATTAATTTGTAGTCTTTTCAAGTATAGCGAAGATTTGATGGTCCCATGAACACCGGTGATTACGTTCTAGTAAGCGATTATTTGAGTATTTAAGCGAGATGTGAATTGGTGTAATTAGGCATTTCCCCGATTGTGTCACTTCAAATACTCTGGCGCCCTTTTCGGTTTTATTTTAACCCCAACCCTTATTTTTACTTATTTACGGTAAGCTATCTTATTGAGCGCAAAATTTTAACACCTTCCTCCCCAACCACTGATCAGTCGAGCAAAACACCAATTTTGCCTTTATCCTGTTCTACTTCCAGTTTATACAGTAGCATTTCACCATTTGAAACATCTTAACGATATAAAATCGTTTAAATTATACCTTGGCCCATTTTAATGTTTTATTAATTAACAAAAGTCTCTAGACTGACAAAGTAACCTCAATAACTAAATTTCTGTTTTTATTATTAAACCTTTTACAAATAAATTTTAGTAATAAAGATACTTTTTGCAAATAAAGTCAATTTTCTTTGTGATTCAGTTTTAATAACTTTCCGATTAGCTATGGTTTTAAAAGATTTTATTCCAACCCAATTTGCTGGGGTCTGTTTTGGATACTATATTTGTTTAGCCACATCTGTGGATTCTTTAGATTGGAAATACAGATTTAAATTTTTTAACCTTTGGGTGATGCTTTTGAAATATCAGTAATTGCATTTTCGATACCGGGTATAATAATGCCAACGTCAATGTCATTAATTTTTCTAATTGCTTCTCCAAAGTACGAATCGTAGAGTCTTTAATATCCACTTCATCTTTCAAGTTAAAAAAAAATTTCTTAAATTATTTACGGGTTCTAATACAGTTTTACTTAAATCTTTTCTGAAATTTCCTCTCTTTTCTGTGACAACAACTAGAGTTTCAAAACATTTTCAATGATTACATTTAGAACTTCTAACATATTGTTTAATTGAATAAAAATCATAAAATAAAAATATCTTTCTAAATAAATCATTAAATTATTATAAAGAATCTGCGTGCGCATATGCGAGTGCCTGTCCGTATGTATCTGTGTAATATTTTTAAAGATTTAATTCATAAAGTTTCTTAATAAAAACCAAATAACCTAAAAATTTATTAAATGAGATATAAATGTCTTAAACTTTATCATGTGTTTTGACTTTGGAATCTTTTTCGAGCTAGACATCTATTATACGTCTATTCGCCCTTCTGACAGGAAGTTTTAAAATTTATCTGACATAAATCATTATGGTTGTTTTACGACGTTGCCTATTTTCATTATGTACGTTATAACAAAAGATGTTGCATAATTGTCCTAAAAATATATTATTTAGTTA
Organism: Vesta saturnalis; assembly: GCA_036346205.1. Classification (NCBI taxonomy): domain Eukaryota; kingdom Metazoa; phylum Arthropoda; class Insecta; order Coleoptera; family Lampyridae; genus Vesta; species Vesta saturnalis. Next base: position 715,044 of record JARFJB010002201.1, on the reverse strand, counting down.
TCACTTTGTAGGATGGAAGGCTATTTTGTTCCATAGTACATATT
>JARFJB010002201.1:705000-710000 GCA_036346205.1 Vesta saturnalis | reverse complement strand
TGAAGGTTTGAATTTTTTAAAAATTTTTATTTGTTTAAACAATTTTGCCAAGTTTTCCTTTATTTAATTTATTGAAAGAGGTTTATAGTTTCTAAATTTATAATTAAAATTATTTTATTTTTAATTTTTTTAGCTTTGCTTTAATCTCTTTTCCAAATTTTTTTAAAAAATTTATTAGAACGAAATAATTGGAAAGTTTACGAAACGTTTAATATAATTAAATTATATAAAAAAATATATATAAAATATTTTATATATGGTATATTAATTTTAAATAATGTTTTCCAATTTTTCCAAATCCTTAACCCAACATTCATTTTAATTAGAACGTGGGAACCATGTTTTTAAAGCAAATTTAATTTTTAAAAAACCCTTTTCCTTTTTTCCTTAATATAATTCAAGGGGTAAAAGTTTAAAAAAATTAAAAATAGAAATGAAAAGGGAAAATGTTCCCATTAATATTTTAAAGAATTGGTTGTGGGAAATTTTTTTTTTTTTGGTTAAATACGATTGTTTTCTTAATCAGATTAAAGGGTTTGAAAATTCCGGAAAGGTTTATCCGTTTTACCAAGTTGCCTTTTCCCTTTGGTTTGGGGAGGTTTGCCTTTATGCTAAAGAAAAAATTTTAATTTCCAACCTTAATTTTAAGTTGCCATCAAATGTCTTCAAACCCTGTCCGGGTTCTTTTAAAAATAATAAGTGTTATTCAGAACTTGTAATATAATTAGAGTAAAGTTGACAAGTAACGTGGAAGTATATATATATATATATATATATATATATATATATATATATATATATATATATATATATATATATATATAAATTTTTATTAAAACCAATTTAATTTTAATCCAAAACGAATTTTATGGAAATTACGGTTGGGCCATATTTTGGGTTTAAGGAGCGGAAAGTTCCACACCCTGCCCTTCCCCTTGGGTTAATGTGTTGGTTTTCCTTTTTTCCTAATGGAAATTCAAGGGCAAAACCAATGGCAAGGATTTAAAAGCTTAGACAATAAGTTACCCAAATTTTGCCCCTTACTTTGGACTTTCCTTAAAGAAAAATACAAATTCCCTTTGAAATTTTATTGGTTGTTCCCAACCAAATTAATTTACTTTAAAACAGATACCAAAAATTTTCAAAAATAAAGGAAAGGGTTAAGGTTTTAAATAGTCCTTTCCTGGCTGGGTATTATTTTAGGGCTTAAGAAAAAACGCGTTCCTTTTCAGGTTAAATTTCACCGTTCCCAATAAAAACCCTAAAATTAAAAAATTCGGTTTTTTAAAAATAATAAATTCGAATTGAATTAAATTAATAAAGGCCAAATCTGTAATTTTATATTATAATATAAATATAAAAAAAAAATTAATTAATAATAAATTATTTTATTGAAAAACCAAATTGGTAAATTTTAAACCAAACGAATTTTTAAAGGCAAACTTTAAACATTTGGGCCATATTTTATTTAAAATTTTAAAAATTTTTCACAATTCCAAAGGTCCGCCAGAAAGTTCATCCCGGTTTCCAAAAGGTGCCTGTTTTTAGATTAAATTTGAAACCATTTGAAAAAATCAAAATTTCAAAAAAAAAATGTAAGGAAATTTATTTTGACTTGGTTTACAATAAGGTTTTAATTAACTCCAAAATTTAATTGCCTTAACTTTCCCTTTCCCTTTAAACCAAAATACTTTAATTCCAATTCAAGAAATTTTAAAAGAAATTAAACCAAGGAAAATTAATTTAATTTAAAACAGTTTACAAAAAATTTAATTTTAAAAATAAAATTTTAACAAATAAATTTAAATTGATTTCCCAAGTAACAAAAAAATTTTTGAGGGCGTTAGAAAAATTACAAACGTCCTTTTCATTAAAATTCCCATTAAAAATAAAACAATAAATTTTAAATTCCGAAAGGTTTTAAGGTTAACCTGCCCAGTCCCACATTGGTTTTCAAAATTTAACCAAAATTGTTGCCCTTTCCTCACCCTTTCTTACATAAATAAAATATTTAAAAAACCAGCAAATTGCTAATTTCAAATAATTAACCAACCCTTTATCCTTTTCATTGGTAACAAAGTTTCAAACCTTAAAACCCGCTCCAATTAAAAAAAACCTTTGGAAGCAATAATCATTTTTAATACTTTTATAATTTCTTTAGAAAATATTTTTGCCTTTTTATTATAATTTTAATAATATTATTTAAATAAAATTAATTTGAATTTTTTAATTGATACGACGAAATTTGTTAAAATTACGGCGGTTTCTTCAAAAGAAGTTTTTTAACCTTTGTTATTTTAAATAGATTAATAATTTTGAAACCAACCTTAAAACTAACCAGAAAGAAAATACAAAAGGTTTTAATTGGAAAGAAAATTAAGAAATTTATTTTTAAAGGGTTTGGTTTTAAATAAATTAACTTTAAACGAACTGCTTTTAATTGAACCAACTGTAACCTTTTTTCCCCAATTTCCAAAATTAATTATTTTTTTTTGAATTAAGCCATTTTTAAAAGTAATAATTAAAACCAAGAAACATTAATTTTTAAGTTAAAAACATTTAATTAAAATTGCCGGCCAATCTTAATTTTAAAATTTGAGCCGTAACAAACCCTTTAAATTTAATTTCTTGGTTTAAATAAAAGAAAGGATTTCTTTTTGGGGTTTACCGAAACCCAATTTATTAATAAATAAGTAAACAAATTTTTTTACCATTAAGGGAATTTTGGGCCTAAAATTTTTTTCAAATGGGATTTGTTAGCCCTTTCCGGTAAAGCAAAGGTTTTAAGCGGGTAATTTACCTCTACTCTGGGCCCCTTCTGGTTTTTTTTAACCCCCAAATTATTTTTACATTTACAATTCTTCATTAAAAAATTTTGAAAACCTTCCCCAAATTACGACAATTTCAAGAAAAACCAATTTCCCTTTATCCTTTTCTATCCGTTTAACAATAACGATTTGAAAACTTTTTAACAATAAAACAAAATTTCCCTTCCGCCCTTTAATTTTATTAAAAAAAAGGTCCTTAGGAAAAGTAATCAATTTCTTAAATTTTTTAAATTTTACAAAAATTTTAGAATAAAATATTTTGTAAATCTTTTTTTGTATTCGGGTTTTAATAACTTTATTCATGGTTTTAAAAATTCCAAAATTTTTGGGGTTTTTTGGATACTAATTTGTTTAAAATTCTGTGGATTCTTTAAAAGGGAAAACCAATTTAAATTTTTTAACCTTTGGGTTATGCTTTTTAAAATAGTAATTAATTTTTAGGGTTAAAGGCCAACCTTAAACTAAGCCCCAAAGTAAATCAAGCCTTTAATACACTTAAACTTTAAATTTGGAAAAAAATTTTTTAAAAATTTGGGGTTTTTTTTTTTTAAATTTTTTTGAAAATTTTTTTAAAAGGAATTTCCCCCTTTTTTTTTTTTAAAAAAAAATTTTTCCAAAAAATTTTAAATTTTTTTTTTAAATTTTAAATTTTTTAATGGAAAATTCAAAAAATTTTTTTAATTTTTTTTTTGGAAAAAATTTTTAAAAACCCAAAATTGTTTTTTTTTTTACCTTGGTTTTAAAAATTTTTTTAAAAATTTGGGTTTTTTTTTTCGTTTCTTTTTTTTTTTTGGAAAAATTTAAATTTTAAAAAAAAAAAAAATTTTTTTTTAAAAAAATTTTTTTTAAATTTTTTTTCCCAAAAAATTTTTTTTTTTAAGGGGGGTTTAATTTTTTTAAAAAAAGGGGGGATTTTTTTGGGGAATTTTTTTTTAAAAAAAAAAAATTTTTTCCCCAAAAAAAAGGGGGGTTTTTTTTAAATTTTAAAACCCATTTTTTTTTTTTTTTAAAAAAGGGTTTAACCCCCCCCAATAAAACCCAAAAAACCAAAAATTTTTTTTTTTGGGGTTTTTTTTTTTTAAAATTTTTAAATTTTTTAAAAATTTTAAAAAAAAAAATTTTTTTTTTTAAAAAAAAAACCCCCCAAAAAAAAAATTAAATTTTTTTATTAATTTTTTTTTTTTAAAAAATTTTAAAAAATTTTTTTTTTTAAATTGGGTTTTAAAATTTCCCCCGGGGGGTTTAAAAATTTTTTAAAAATTTTTTTTTTTTTTTTTTTTAAAAATTTTTAAATTTGGAAAAAGGAAAATTTTTTTGGGGGGGGTTTTTTTGGGAAAAAAAAATTTTTTTTTTTTAAATTCCGGGGGAAAAAACAAAGGGAAAAAATTAATTAAATTTTAATTGCCCCAAAAAATTTTTTTTTTCCCCCCAAAAAAAATTTTTTTTTTTGGGTTTTTTAAAATTTTTTAAAAATTTTTTTAAAAAAAATTTTTTTTATTTTTTTTTTTTTTTTTAAAATTAAAAAAAATTTTCCCAACCCCAAAATTTAAAAAACCCCCCTTTTAAAAAATTTTTTTTAATAATTTTTTTAAAAAATTGGAAAATTTTCCCCTTTTTTTAAATTATAAAAATTTTTTTAAAATTTTTAATTTAATTATTTTTTGGGTTTTTTTTAAAAAAATTTTTTTTCCCCTTTTTTTAAAAAATTTTTTTTAAAATTTGGGGAAAAACCCCCAATTTTTAAACCCCAAATTTTTTTCCAAAGGTTTTTTTTTCCCGGGGGGAAAAAAAATTTTTTTAAAAAAAAATTAAAAAAAACCCTTTTTAAAAAAAAATTTTTAAAAATTTTTTTTTTTTCCAAATTTTTTTAAAAAATTTTAAACTTTTGGGAAATTTGTTTTTTTTTAAAATTTTAAAAAAAAAAGGGTTGGTTTTTTTTAAATTAATTTAAAATTTTAAAAAAGGGAAAATAAAACCTTTTAAAAAAAAATTTTAAAAAAAAAGGGGGGTTTAAAAATTTTTTTTGGGAAAAAATTTTTTTTAAAAAAGAAAAAAAATTAAAAAAAAAAAAAATTTTTAAAAAAAAAAATTTAAAAAAAAAAAAAAAAAATAAAATTTTAAAAAAAAAAAAACCCCTTTTTTTTTTTTAAACCAAATTTGGGTTTTGGGAAA
>JARFJB010002201.1:395000-700000 GCA_036346205.1 Vesta saturnalis | reverse complement strand
GTCACATGATATATATTTTACGTTTTATATTTATAACCGATTTATTTTGATTGTATGTGTACTATAATCATGTAAAGACGCTTTTGCCACGAAATAAACAAACCTTCTATTTTACCAACCGATCTTCGGTTTTACCCAACTCTTGATCGTGATTATGTTTACCGGGATCCATGACATATCATAACGCCACAGTTGGTAACCCCACAAATGGTAACTGACAATTCGTAACGCCGATAATTCGTAACGGCGACACTTCGTAACATCGACAGTTAGTAACCACAACTATTCGTAACGGTATAATTCGTAACGCCAACATTTACAAAACGCATTTTGCATACTTTGTATACTTTCCTACACTAAAAATAGTATTTTTTCAAGACCACTTTTTTAAACATATTTCACACATATTTAGCATATACTTTTGTTAATATGCCAACTAAGAATATTTATGTTTTTTAAAATTTGTATCCTGAATTATCACTTTAAAGTAATAAAACTAAGTCCGAATAATAATGAAAAAATTAAAACCACTTCAATAATAATGTATTTATTATAATAAATAATACAATTTATATTTCTAACATCGATAAGTATAAGCAGGCATACAATTTTAAAAGTAGTTATATTTATTTAATGTAAAAATTAAAACATGTGCGCATATTTCTTAGAAATGTCAATCGCCGTTCAACATCATAATCTTGGACGACTCTAACTATGCGCTCTTTTATTTGTTTATATGACAAACGTTGCGGCATGCTTTGACCACTTTCATATTGCGAATAATATGTGTGCTGTAAAGTAACTTCTGCAAAAAGTCCATCAAGAAATTTTCACATTGTGGGATGGGCACATTGAAATAAAGATTGAAGTGAATAGTGAAAGCCTTCTACTCTGTTGGTAGTCCTGGCCAAACCATCTGCTGTATTTTGACGATGATTCCATACGTTTGGAGGAAATGCTGGATCTCGCCTACGGCCATTTCTCAATTCACGACCTCTAATTATAGTATTAGTATTTTCAAAGTACTGCAAAAACTCTTCAGTTCTGTCATCAAATTCAGGAAACATTCCTGCGACTTGTAAATATGCATCAGTTGTTTCTTTTATAGGAGTAATGATATTGAAGTTAGCATCTTAACGCATATTGCAAAATTTTGTACGTTAGAATTAAATTCACGTTTTAAACCAATTTCCCCTAGCTTTCGGATCACTGATTGATTTAAATGGAAAAAACATCCTTTTGTTTCAATTCCAGGAAATTCAGCTTGAAAAGCATTGATTGCGGCCTTTTCAAAATCAAGTAGGCAAGAACCGGGATTTAAAGTTGGGAGTCGGGTTTTTAACACACGTAACAATCTTCGATAAGTTTCTTCAGTCTTATTTCGCAGTAACGCAAAAACACAAGGAAATGCTATACCATCAAGTTGAACGTGGATAGTATAAAGTTGGAAAAATATTTCAGGTACAACTTTGAAAGTTCCATCGACTGACCAATTTTGATGTGTCACTAACAAGTTTAATAACTGTTCATGTCAAAATATTAACATTCTATTAGGATCATCAGATCCACTGTCATGTAATAGCAAGTTGTATTTTTCAGGAAGTACAAAATTCATGTTGTTGGGAGTAGCAGGTACAACAGCTGTTTCTCTCTGTTTGGCACGCTGAAGTGTTCTTGAAATTGAAGTCTTTTTTGGAAGTAGTAATTTAACGCTCTCATTTGTTTCAAGAATTTTTGTACTATAGACAATTTTAGGTGTTGCTCCAGGATTTTTCATATTTGCTTTCATCTCATTTACCATCTTTCTTGCATCTGCTGCGAAAGGTTGTACAATATGTAAATGTTCTTCGTTACATTTTATGATATCGTCACCTTTCGTATGCACAATTGCTTTGCACATTCTAGATTCAGTTACCCGATTTTGAACAAACTCGAAATTTTGGTATATAAGAGTACGTTTTCGCGAACTAAGACCATATGTAAGTTCATTTGCCATATTAAACTGCTTACAATTATTATTCAAAACTCTAGACACTAGTTAGAAGACCATTAATGTTCCTCAATTTATATGTTTGAAGACATTCCTCTTATTAGCTATAACCAATCAGAAGGCTTATTATAATAATTGGTAATCCCTAATTCCATACTCTCATTTACAGAATGTTTACTTAGAAAGTTGGGAATTTCTAAAGATTGTCATCGGTTTAAAGAATTCACTAATTACATTGTTATTACTTTTATACGTATATGGCAATTTAAAGAACATTAAAAGGGACAAACTTTAATTATATTTCCTGTTACAGGTAGATTATATTTATTTTAAGATACAATTTTCAAAATTTATTTTTCCACAAAATATGAAATGAGTTAAAAATGTGTATCCTGATGTTGGTCCGTTAAATTGATAAACGTAATTTCAATTGCAACTATAAATTGCTTTCCACGTTAACAAAAATAAACAAAATCATTCAATCTTGGCGTTACGGATTATACCGTTACGAATAGTTGTAGTTACGAACTGTCGATGTTACGAAGTGTCGCCGTTACGAATTGACGGCGTTACCATTTGTGGGGTTACGAACTGTCGCGTTACGACATGTCTTGTCACCGTTTTACCGTACCGTTTTCTGTTACTCAACTCTCCCCACAACATACCGTACAGTTTTTCATACGCAGCAGATTCACTCGATAAGGCAGTAATAAAACAATTCATTATGAGGTATTGAACTAATTACCATGTAAGATTAAAACACCAACATTACTTAGAAACAAGTGCGGCTAAAAAAGGTAAAAGCGTAGAGAATGTTAACAGTAATTAACGTATTAAAAGTTTACCGTTCATTGAGGCAATAATTTTGAATTAATAATGAATTACTAAAAACGGCAAAATCTAAATCGTACTATCATGAAAATGTGTGACGTTGCTATAGATTCTATTCTAAACAGAATAAAATCTTAAAATTAAAATGGAATCGGAAAACGAGTTTCTTGTTATCCCGAATGAAATTGAAAAGATTGCCGCCTCCGGCATGGAGGAAATTAATCCGTCGACATCTAAAGTAAGATACGAAGAGAATACTCCGCATTCAACGCTTGGAGAAACCAAAAAGGGTTAAAGGAGTAAATGAGGAAGTTATTTTGGCATATGTCGAAGAGAAGATATATCATTAGATAACAAGGATTGAAGTGACTCATTTAATCCCGCGGATAGAGTTGTTGGTCGAGGGCTTTGCCGAGACCAACAATATTCAAGGGATTAAGGAACTTCAATCCCGTGGTATCTACACTATTTTGCACTTCGTGGAGTAATAATAGAAATAATTATATTTTTCTGAAAATTAAAATATTACATCTATGATAAATTTAAATTATTAGAAAAGTTACTTTGACAAAGAAGCTACACTATTCAAGGCTAATGAAATTTATGAATTATTTTAAAATCCCAGATGTTTCAATGCCATAACAAGATTAAATTATTTTTATCCACAACCGACACATTATCATGTCATAATACAACTGCTTACAAACGCATTATAAACACTATAAAACCATAGTGTTTTATATTCATAAAACACTAGGGTTTTATTTTCTTGCGTTATATGCCAAACGAATTAGTCACTATAGCAATAAATCCATGACCACCCATAAATTCAAATAATAAGAAAATTGAATTAAAATTAAATTAACTAGAATAATTAAGTACATTTCATTCTAATTTATTGTGGGTTGTGGATAAAGTTTTTAGTACATTCGGGTCTTATTAGCATATAAAACACTTGAAAATAAACGCTCAAGCTAACGATCTCGCGTTTATTTTCTTGCGTGTTTATGTGCCTAATAAGACTTATATAATAAATAACTATTTAATCCTAGAGATTAAAAGTAACACTTCAGTCCCCGAAATGAGGAACCAAATAGTACTTTTAATCCACGAAGTCAAAACGTTTCTATACCATTCCCGCTAATTACATTATCTTATATTAATTTTTAGTGTGAAGTCGGCGCCATCATCACTGTGGACGTATGTTTCTATGTTGAAAAGAATGTTACAAACAAAGAAAATATAAATATTGCAAAATTTAGACTTGTTAACGAATTTTGAAAAAAAAGTCCAAGAATTACATAGGCAAGAAGTCTTTGATATTAAATGTAGATGATATCAAGAGATTTCTTCGAAGCCCAAATTTGACGTTCTTGAAGATAAAGGTCCGTATTGGAGGATTTTATTTTAGGTTTGAGAGTGTGTATTTTAGGTTGCTACTATTATGGGCTTCTTTGAAGGGTGTCGTCGCGATGAACTTTACAAGATGAACTTCACTGATGTGGAGGACACAGATTTCGTCCTTACTGTCAAATTGTCGGAGACGGAAACAATTCCACGTATTTTCACTGTGGTAGATGTAGAAAATGAGATTTCTTATTTGTTTTTATATCGAAGTTATATTGCTCTAAGACGTAAACATATGTGCATCGAGAAACTATTTATTTTGTACCAATCAGGAAAATGCAGAGCTCAACCAGTGGGTTTGGACAGTTTTCAAAAATGCCTATGAAAACTGCTCTGAGACTGGAAAATTCACACTTATATACTGGACATTGCTTCATACGTTCCTCGACAACGTCTCTAGCGAATTCAGGTGCTAACATGACCACAACGATGAGGGATGGAGGGTGGCTTTCCACATCAGTGGCGGAGGGATATATATATATATATATATATATATATATATATATATAATACATAAATGTATATATATATATATATATATATATATATATATATATATATATATATATATATCTGATGCAATCGAAAACAAAATCGACATTGCAGAGAAAATCGAAATGGGGAAGGTTAAAACGGCCCAGCAGAAAGTAGCATCAAAGAACCATTACAGTCAGCTCTTGATCAATCACTGTAATCAGTTTTTGATAAATTACCAGTTTTGGAGCTTCTTTTAGTAATTGTATTTTAATTTTAATAATAATAGTAATTAGAATTAAACAAATTTCGTCTACATGTTTTTTATTTGATATAAATGTGCACGCATGTTAAATGAGTGGATGCATGTTAAAGGAATTTTAACATTCGAGGATGCTATCACGTTAAATACTGTTTAACATTTCAATGAACGATAAATATCTTTAATATGATTGTGTAAATGTTGAGCAATAGCAGCTAGCAATTGCAATATTAGTAGATATATATATATATATATATATATATATATATATATATATATATATATATATATATACAGGGTGAATCTTATCTAATCCAAAATTAAAGAGTACTAGAACTCATCCGGAAATGCTTTGTTTCGAGATACAGGGTGTCAAAGTTGAAAAAATAAATCGCGTTTTATTCAATATCTTTCGACTGTTTCGAAATAATTTCATTAAATTTTTATATGGGGTTTTGGGATGACAAATTCAAATCTTTCTGCTAAAAAGTGAAGTTGCTAGAGCAGACACATAAGTAAACAAGTAAGAATCCCCATTGTTAAACCTGTCAAAGAATACCCTCCGAAAATGTGTATGCATCATGAGCTTTAAATGCGTTTTTCTCGGAAAGGGTTGCTCTAGCGACTTCACTAAGATATACCTTTTTAGCAGAAAAGATAGGAAGATCGATTTTTCTAGTCCAAAATGGTATACAGTGTAGCACAAGAAAATTGCGACGATTTAAAGGGGTCGAAATGTTGCGCTGGCCTTAGAAACCACAACTAAATGGACCACAAATTTAAATTTGTCATCCCAAAAACCTCCACATACTAAATTTTATGAAATTATTTCGAAACAGTCGAAAGATTTCTTTTTCAAATTGACACCTGTATCTCGAAACGAAGCATTTCCAGACCCATGTACATATGAACTTTTTGCTTAGAATAATGACTTCTAGCACTCCTTTAATTATGGCGGATTGGATAAGATTCACCTTATATATATATATATATATATATATATATATATATATATATATATATATATATATATATATATATATATATATATATATATAATAATATATATCGTGAGTTTTTAATTACATGTATGGGAATCTCGAAATCATAGTTACACATTTGCCTAAATGGGAAATATCTGCTTCTTTAGTAGACTAATCCTCCAGATAAGCTTTTGTTGATTTAAGAAAATGTACGACTTACTAGATATTTGTAAAAGGAAAATTATCCAAAATCGTTTCAGTGCTTTAATTCGTTTATTTCTAAAGATAGATAAAATTGTTTAACTACAATTTGTAGATAATTTTGCGCTGAATTACGTCACCGTATTAGTTCTTTAATTTTGCTTAGCATTTTGAAGTTATGAAGCAAAGTTGAATTTTTTAAATGGAAACCATAGTTGGTTATGACACATTTTAATAGCGCATTAGGGTTGTATCACTTATTTTAATAAATAAAAGAACAATAGACACAAAAGAAATTTACAGTAAGTGTTCAAAATGTCCACTATTATTATCGACACAAATGTGACACCTTTTTAACAGCTTTCCTAATTCTACGCCCATCCAATCTGTTGCATATTATCGCACACATAAGAGATCTTTTATTACTCCAAATACAAAAAGTCTAAAGGTGAAAGATCTGGGGACGTGCATCCCATAAAACAGAACCATTTCTGCCTATCCACGAGTTTGGAAAAATTTCATCGAAATATCTTTTAACTGCGCCTGATAGAGCGGTGGGACACCGTCGTGTCGATACCACTGTATGTTTGAAGGTTTGTATTTTAATTCATCTGGGGTATTGTTAAAATCTTCTCTAAGAAATTGCAAATATCGATTTCCAGCTAAAGTCCTATTAAAAATAAATTTTCCAAACAAGCTGCAAACCAATAACACCACCACCATAAATTTAAACCAAACTTAATCTGAGGTCGTCTTTCTTGTAAACGGTGAAGACTTGCTTGGGCCCACAGGTGTTCATTGTGGTGATTGAACATAGCAGTTCGTAAAATCTGTTTTGTCGGTCCATACGATCTGCATCGGAAAGTTATTTTCACGGCACATATTTATGAACCAGTTACAAAAATTTTATCTTATTTCATCATCACCAGGGTGCAGTTCTCGAAATTTGCGTGCGTCATAATTCATTTTCTAAAGCGACTCACACTAACAAAACTGATAAAATTACACTAACGAACGAACTGTCAAAGCTGAAGAAAAACAACGCTTCTGTTGCTTTACTTTGTTCTCCATGGCAAGATATGATTTTTGTTAAACCTAATAAATAGAAAAAGGTGTATTGTGCTTTTATTTATTAAAATAAGTAATATAACTCTTGCAATCAGAAAAAATGCACTATTAAAATATGTCATAGCCAACTACGGTTTCCATTTAAAACAATTCAACTTTGCTTCATAACTGCAAAATGCTAAGCAAAATTAAAAACTAGTACGGTGACGTTATTCGGCACAAAATTATCTATAAATTGTATTTAAATAATTGTATCTATCTTTAGTAATAAACGAATTAAAGTGCTGAAACGATTTTGAAGAATTTTACTTTTTACAAATATATAGTAAGCCATGCATTTTATTAAATCAACAAAAGTGTATCTGGATTAGTCTACTAAAAAGCAGATCCTTCCCCATTTAAGGAAATGTGTAACTCTTATGGTTTCGAGATCCCATACAAGTAATTAAAAAACTCACGGTATATATATATATATATATATATATATATATATATATATATATATATATATATAAAATATCTACTAACGAATATTGCAATTCGCTATCTACTATTACTTAACATTTACACGATTATATTAAAACATTTATCGTCATTGAAATGTGAAACAGTATTTAACATGATCGCATCCTCGAATGTTAAAATCCTTTAACATGCATCCACGCATTTAACATGCATGCAGATTTATATCAAATAAAAAACATGTCAAAGAAATTTGTTTAATTCTAATTACTATTATTATTAAAATTAAAAATACAATTATTAGAAGAAGCTCCAAAACTGGTAATCTATCAAAACTGACTGTAGTGATTGATCAACAACTGACTGTAATGGTTCTTTGATGCTACTTTCTGCTGGGCTGTCCTTAACCTTCCCATATCGATTTTCTTTGCAATGTCGATTTTGTTTTAGATTGCATCAGCTATACATCCCTCCGCTACTGATGTGGAACGCCACCCTCCATGCCTCTTCACTGTGGTCATGTTAGCACCTGAATTCGCTAGAGACGTTGCCGAGGAACGTGTAGGTAGCACACTACGAAAATTTGATGAATACATTGAAAATATTCCGATTGAAATTGTTGTCGCGATAGCAAAAGTTAATTACTGAAGGTTATTATATAATAATTGTTATTGAGAATGGTTTGTATTTCTTTGTTGTTGTAAGAAATTTGTGTAGGGTTTTAACTGAGGGCGGCCCCAAACAGATGTTTTAAGTTGCAGGTGCAGGAAAACTGCCTTTATCGAAGGGCAAGACAAATCACTAAATATGTTTATAAAAGCGTTTTGAAAATAAAAATGTCAGTATTATACAAAAATTACACCGCGGTCAAAGCATGTTGTTCAGGGATTGAAATGTGATATTTGAAATACAGGATTTCTACGGTTGATTGCACATGTTAATTAGAAATAAGGTTTCTTTGTATAATTAAAGGCAAAAGCGTTCACACGAAATATTTTTATTGCTTTTGTTAGTTGATATAGAAAATAGGGTGATGGAATAAAAACGGTTTTGTTGTGCTCAGAACGGGAGTTTGATTAGAATTTTCAAAGCGTGCGGGAGGAAGATTTGAGATGGATTCGGTGTTTGTTTAATTAGACCTTCTTTTCGTTGTTTTGTGTTAATCGATAAATCTCAGTATTTAAACATTTGTGCTGGTGAAAGCTTAAAAGGATAACCTACATTGATAATGTAAGTAAAAGAAAAGATTTTACGGTTTGTGAAATTACACAGAAAAGGTCATTCTACCTACTCATTTAAATTGTTCAAGCCAAAGTGAGACCCGGACCTGCAAAACTGTTGTGTTTATTGAAATTACGCATAGCGAAGCACGCTCTCCTTCTCTCTTTATGTGTTCTCTTTTGTGTATTGATAATTCCAACCTGTATTTATAATGATAAAACCACAAACGATCATAGGTATAAAGTCAGAAGCTGACCCTAATGATCTAATTATATATATATATATATATATATATATATATATATATATATATATATATATATATATATATATTATCAAATGTCCCTCTTGTTACCGTTATATGCCTATATGTCTATATTTTTGTGTTTTGTTTTATGCCTAAGAGGAATTGAGAGCGTTATTACCTTGCATTTGTAATAATACGTACTAATCATGTGGGTGAATCGGTGTTGCAGGACTTTATGTCAGAGGTTTATACTTTGAATGGTTTTCTGTGTAATCCATTATATCATTCATTGTTACTGTACATGTGTATCCTTTGTTGTGCTCGTATCCACAAATTTGTATGTGTAACGTACTTGCCCTCTCATTTGTGTCTACTTAAATAATCTGTAACCTGTTTAATTTTCTGTTGTTATTTTTTTATGTAGGTCGAATTTGTAATATGTATTACTAGAGTGCTTAACGTATTTTGTTGTTAATAACCGCCCTGATTGGTTAAACAAAAGGGCCACATGATCAGGATTACACTTTTCCTTTTCTTTTTTTGATTGATTGACGATCTTATTGTGGATATGATCACACTGTTTATATTTATTGCTTTTATGTGTAGTTATTGAAATTGCCTTGCATTTTATTTTGGTGATATTTAAATTTTGTAAGGTACGCCTTTTTAACTTGATTTAATGATGTCCATTGTTTTTTGTGTTCTGTTTATGTCCAGTTGTCCCACACCCTGTATAATGCTTTATATGTAATCATTTAACTAAAAGCAGACAGGAATTGGTTCCAAAAGGGATCCCTGTTTGTTATTTATTACTTGTTTATTTTGCTTTAATTTGAATACCATTTATAGACCTGATTTTATGTTTATTTGTGACTAAACGTCGTTTTAGGCAATGTGATAGATTTTGTACGCCTTTAAAACCGATAGAGTAGTGTTGATACCTATTTAACCCTTTGATTGTGATTCACTTGTGTTATCTTATTTTGTTTTTTCTTTGTGTGCTTATTATTGGAATAAAGGGAGTTTTCTTGGTGATTCTTTTCTCCCGATGTAAATAGGATGACGAGCGAATCACCAGGTAGCGCAACTCGTTTATCTCAATTGTAGTTTTGTTTCATTTAATTACCTTGCCACCTTATGCAACAAATTAACCTTATCCGACCCTATCTCCTGCACATTACACAACGTAGGTTATTTGCCACTACACGATCACTGTTTTTATTTTAATCAGGTTAGAATTTAGCGAGTTCTAGATCAGATTTGTAAATCAACTCTGATTATTTAATCACGGCAGTAAGGAGATTTAAGCTATTAATTGGAGTAAGCCTAACATTAGCCGGTGTAGCATTATTCCCAGTGACATCAATTTAAGCAATTAATAGTAGCATCTTATCAGTCAAATTAAGGTGCATCCTTTACCTATTGTTTTGTCTCTTGAATTTGCATTAATGCGAACAAGTGCAAATTGCACGTTTCATGATAGGGTACGTCTGGGTTACGACAAACGTATGAAGCAATGTCAGTATATAAGTGTGAATTTTCCAGTCCCAGATACATCTACTACAGTGAAATTACGTGTAATTAAAAAGCTATATATATATATATATATATATATATATATATATATATATATATATATATATAAGGTGTTTCAGTACGGTACATAACTTCAGGAGCGTATTCTGCCACTAAAATAAAGGCAACTTTGCTTATAAACTAGGTCTCAAAAATGCTTCGTTACGAAAGTACAGGTGTGAAAGTTTCATTGAAAAATTACAATTCTTTAATATTTCTATAACCACTTAAGACATTTCAATAAAATTTTGCAGTTTTGAGAATTAGCAACGGTGCGTATTTTACGCTAAAACCGGCGAATTTACTATAATCAGTGACGTGCAGGCAGGATAATCCTTGCACAATTTGAAAGAAAAGTATGCGGTACACCACTGTTTTAATCTTTCTCAATTTTTTGGATTGTCTATTCCATTTGGACGAAAAATGACTCTCGTCTTTTTTCCTGAGACTAGTCGTTTTCGAGTAAAAAATAACAAAACATTGTGGTGCTCCGTGATGTAATAACCAGTGTTCATGAATGAGTCTCGTGGCAAACTCATAATAAACCTATAAAGAAACTAAAGTTTTTCATTGCTTTTAATTATTTTTAAACTGTCTTAACCATGTATGACAAAATTAAATTGTAATGTATCGTAATTAAATGTTCATGAATGAATACAACGCCATTTTTATTTTTTATTATTTAATTACAAATAGCAATCATAAAATAATCACCACTGACGCAGAATTAAAGTAAATGTTGAAAATGACCCTTCTGATAAAACGCACGATTCCAATCGTCTCATCAAAGACTGTCTCACTCGTTCAAAAACCCTGGAGTATTTCTTATGGCATTACAACTTTGAATTATTCGATTTCTTAAATCATTTTCATCTAATACAGGTGTTTTATACACGAGTGACTTGAGGTGACCCATAAATAAAGTCCAAAGGGTTCAGATCGGGACTGCGAGGTGGCCAAGCTGAGGACCTCCGCGACCAATCCAGCGATTAGGAAAAGTGTTGTCGAGGTATTGACGTGCAACAAGGTTGAAATGAGCAGGGCACCGTCGTGCATAACCATAAATTAGCTCTCACCTGCAGAGGCACCTCTTTAATAGAACGTTTAGTTCGTCGGCTAAAACTGGCTATACAAATTACCATTTAGTCGGGTGGGTAAAAAGTGTGGTCCTGTAAGATGGTCACTAATAATGCATATTCATACATTTAGTGAAAATGTTTGCTGAAAGTGACCTTCTCTTAAGGCATGGGATTTTCGTCCGCCCAAATATGTTCATTATGAAAGTTAATAATAGCTTCTCGCGAAAAAGTTACCTCATTAGTAAATAAAACTGTACTCAAAAATGTTGTTATGAGCCATTGTATGGAGTATCCACCTATTAAAATTTAGCCTTGGTTGAAAATCGCGTGGCAACAGAGCTTGTACTCGTTGTATATGGTACGGAAATAAGGGAGAGAAATTTTCAAAACTTTCCAAACAGTCTTTGGACTTACTTGAAGCTGTTGTGCTATCTTTCTGGTACTAGTAGAAGCATTTTCTTCTATTTCTCGTAGTATAGCATCTTCTAGCACAGGCGTTGTTACTGTTCGAAGTCTACCAGGAACTTCCGACTTATGCTTAAAACTGCCGGTTTCACTCAATCTGGCGTGTAGCTTTCTAAGTGTTTTAGCACATGGCGTTACTCTATTCGGATAACGTTCATTCGCTGAGCTTCTACTGAATTTCCATTTGCTAGGCCATAAATAAGCTGCATCTGAGTCAATTCAACGTTAGTAAAGTTATTCATTTTATGTTTTGAATGCTTTACACAAAGATAAATACGGTGACAAGTAAAATGTCAACAATTTCACTAGCAAACAGGCAACTGGATAATAAAATACATATTCATACCTTCATACGAATATTCATTTTTTAAGGTTGAAGCGTAGTATTAGACAAAAATTTTAAATAACTTTTTGTTGTACACTGTTAAGACAGTTTAAAAATAATTAAAAGCAATGAAAAACTTTAGTTTCTTTATAGGTTTATTATGAGTTTGCCACGAGACTCATTTATGAGCACTGTTTATTACATCACGGAGCACTCCAAAATTTTTTATTTTTTACTCGAAAACGACTAGTCTTAGGAAAAAGGCGAGAGCCATTTTTCGTGCAAATGGAACAGACAATCCAAAAAAAATCAAGAAAGATTAGAAACAGTGGTGTACCGCATACTTTTCTTTCAAATTGTGCAACGATTATCCTGCCTACACGCCACTGATTAGTAAATCGGCCGGTTTTAGCGTAAAATACGCACCCTTACTAACTCTCAAACACTGCAAAATTTTATTGAAATGTCTCAGTGGTTATGGAAATATTTAAAAAATGTAATTTTTCAATGAAACCTTCACCCTGTACTTCCATAACGAAGCATTTTTGAGACGTAGTTTATAACAAAGTTGCCTTTATTTTAGTGGCAGAATACGCTCCTGAAGTTATGTACCGTACTTAGGAAACACCATATATATATATATATATATATATATATATATATATATATATATATATATATATATATATATATATAAATTATTCTATACTTCATGTCAAGTTTAGGGTTATGGATTGAATTCGAGAAATAATTATAGTGTGTATAGTCAATTGCTAGTACCAACTTTGTAGATACACTCTTTACCATGTATTTTGCTTTTGCTGCAATTGCTTCGAAGTTATTTCTTCGGGTTTAGAACGAATCGTTCGTAGCTTTCCAAATTCATTGCTCCGTTTGACAAATGAATCAGTTTCCTTCAATCCTCAATGAATTATTTTAAAGAGGCGACCAAAAGTACGTGATTATGGAATCCTTCGGCATAAACAGGATATGATGTACAATTGCCATTAACACGACCAAACATAAAATGCATGTCAACAAACTGTGCATTGACATAAACAGATGTTCCAACAAACTGAAACGTTGTGTATCGTCAAAAGCCTTAAATGCATGCTGAGGTTAAAAACCTTACCAGAGAATAGATAGAAAAGGAAAGCTTATCTAAGGCAGCAGAGACAGTGTGATATATGTGTGTTATGCAACTCAATATATGCTACGTCAGAAGATACACAAAATAAAGCATTGAAATGGATAGAGTTACTACAAGTACATTCCTCAGGACTTCAGGAGTTTTCTCCGGAAAACAATAATTATCTGCGCAGTTCGTAGGTAGCATACTACGAAAATTTGATGAATACATTGAAAATATTCCGATTAAAATTGTTGTCGCGATAGCAAAAGTTAATTACTAAAAGTTATTATATAATAATTGTTATTTGAGAATGGTTTGTATTTTTTGTTTTTGTAAGACATTTGTGTAGAGTTATAACTGAGGCGGCCCGCAACCAGATGTTTTAAGTTGCAGGTGCAGGCTAAACTGCATTTATCGAAAGGGCAAGACAAATTGGTAAATATGTCTATAAAAGCGTTTTGAAAATAAACATGTCAGTATTATACAAAAATTACACCACGGTCAAAGCATAAGTTGTTCATGGATTGAAATGTGATATTTGAAATACAGGATTTCTACGGTTGATTGCACATGTTAATTAGAAATGATGTTTCTTTTATAATTAAAGGCAAAAGCGTTCACACGAAATATTTTATTGCTTTTGTTAGTTGATATGGAAAATAGGGGTGAGGAATAAAACGGTTTGTTGTGCTTAGAAAGGGGTTGTTGCATTTGAATTTTCAAAGCGTGCTTTATTAAGATTGGACATCGATTTTGTGTTTGGTAAATTAGATCTTTATTTGTAAGAGTTACCTTGTGAAACTGTTGTGTAGATCAATGTAAAATCGTCTTTTCTTTTGTGTTAATCGGTAAATCCGAGTAGTTCAACATTTGTGCTGGTGAAAGCTTAAAGGATAACCTACATTGATAATGTAAGTAAAAGAAAAGCTTTTACTGTTTGTGAAATTACAAAGAAAAGGTCATTCTACCTACTCATTTAAATTGTTAAAACCAAACTGAAACCCTGACTTGCAAAACTGTTGTGTTCATTGAAATTACGCAGGCACCGAGAAGCTAGCTCTTTTTTTTCTTGATGGTTCTATTTTGTGTATTGATAATTCTAACCTGAATTTATAATGATAAAACACAAACGATCATAGGTATAAATTCAGAAAACTGACCCTAATGATCTAGTTACCTATATATTTATCCAAATGTCTCTCTTGTTGCCGTTATATGCCTATATGTCTATATTTTTGTGTTTTGTTTTATGCCTAAGAAGAATTGAGAGCGTTATTATCTTACATTTGTAATAATACCTACTAATCATGTAGGTGAATCGGTGTTGCAAGACTTTGTTTCAGATGTTATACTTTGCCTTAACTGCGCATTTAATGGGTTTGGTCACAAATGGTTTTTCTGTGTACGCAATTATATCATTTATTGTTACTGTCCATGTGTATCATTTGTTGTGCTCGTATCCACAAATTTGTATGTGTAACGTCCTTGCCCTTTTCATTTTATCTACTTAAATAATCTGTAACCTGTTTAATTTTCTGTAATTTTTTATGTAGGTTGAATTTGTAATATGTATTACTATAGTGCTTAATGTATTTTGTTGTTAATAACCGCCCTAATTGGTTAAACAAAAGGGCCACATGATCGGGATTACACTTTTCCTTTTCTTTTTTTAGATTGATTGACGATCTTATTGTGGATACGATCACA
Organism: Vesta saturnalis; assembly: GCA_036346205.1. Lineage (NCBI taxonomy): Eukaryota > Metazoa > Arthropoda > Insecta > Coleoptera > Lampyridae > Vesta > Vesta saturnalis. Next base: position 684,571 of record JARFJB010002201.1, on the reverse strand, counting down.
CTGTTTATATTTATTGCCTTTATGTGTAGTTATTGAAATTGCTTTGCATCTTATTTTGGTGATATTTAAATTTTGTAAGGTACGCCTTTTTAACTTGATTTAATGATGTCCTTTGTTTTTTTTTTGTGTTCTGTATAATGCTTTATATGTAATTATTTAACTAAAAACAGACAGGAATTGGTTCCAAAAGGGATCCCATGTTTGTTATTTATTACTTGTTTATTTTTGCTTTAATTTTAATACCATTTGTAGACCTGATTTTATGTTTATTTGTGATTAAACGTCGTTTCAGGCAATGTTATAGATTTTGTACGCCTTTATTACCGATAGAGTAGTGTTGATACCTATTTAACCCTTTGATTGCGATGTACTTGTGTTATCTGATTTTTGTTTTTTTCTTTGTGTGCTTATTATTGGAATAAAGGGAGTTTTCTTGGTGATTCTTTTCTCCCGATGTAAATAGGATGACGAGCGAATCACCAGGTAGCGCCACTCGTTCACCTTAATTGTAGTTTTGTTTCATTTAATTACCTTGCCACCTTATGCAACAAATTAACCTTACCGACCCTATCTCCTGCACATTACACAACGTAGGTTATTTGCCCCTAGACGATCACTGTTTTATTTTAATCAGGTAGAATTTTGCGAGTTCTAGATCAGATTTGTAAATTAACTCTGATTATTTAATCACGGCCAGTAAGGGAGATTTAAGCTATTAATTGGAGTAAGTCTAACATTAGCTGGAGTAGCATTATTCTCAGTGACATCAATTTAAGCAATTAATAGTAGCATATTATCAGTCAAATTAAGATGCATCCTTTAGCTATGGTTTTGTCTCTTGAATTTGCATTAATGCGAACAAGTACAAATTACACGTTTCATGATGGGTACATCTGGGTTACGACAAGTTCATGCGTATTTTCAGATTAAGTGGCATATACGGTTGATTTGAGATGACCCCAAAGGAAAAAATCTATGGGTTTAAATCCGTGGATTTAGCGGGCCATTCTATCACACCTCTGTGACAAATCCATCATCCGGGAAAACGCTCATTCAAAACTCTCTAACCGAAACAGCATAATGAGTGGATGTACCATCATGATGAAAAGTGATCTGATCTCCTGAAAGGTTATCTAAACGTTATCTAAAATTTCCGTTATCGGAAGGTCAAAGTTGTTTTTCTAATAATTTTAAATAAGTTGCTCCATTCACATTGCCATCAATAAAAGTAGTCCAACAATACGATCTTCCAAAATTTCGTCAATTCGTTGGGTTTTGAGGGTATTGAGTATGAGCTTCCTAAACCAATGGGTATTCGTGTTACTCCAATAAGAATTATGAGTGTTCATTCTGCCATTGAACATAAAAGTGCACGCGTCCGAAAAACGGATATTGTAAAGTAAATTTTGGTTCGTTAAAACGGATTTTGTCGATACTTTTATTTTATCTAGTTTTTGGGTACACATTTTCGTGTATTAAACATCTTACTATTTATCGTTACTAAAATCAGTAACATTTAATAACAGGCTTTTAAATTCATGTACCTAATTGTCATAGCGGACTTATTCTTTGCGTTTTCACATTTTATAAATTTATTTGAGACTTTAATTAATATCAAACGTTTTATTCTTTACTGGCTACGATTTGCTGCAATTATCTGAGCAAAGTTTACATAATTTATATTGATATACACGTTTTAAGATCCCCAAAGGTAAGTTTTATAAGTATGAACTTAAATCGTAAAATTTTACATTTTAGTTAACTGAATTAGCAATTTATTCAGGCAAGCACTTACATTTACCCTTACAAATACTTATTTTATTTTAAAGGCATTAAGTAGCAACTGATTATTAATAAATCAACTTAGGGTTAATAAATAAACATAGTACGTCTACTGCTTTACTACCATCAGTATCTATTAAGTAGCGAAAGCGAAGGCTTTGGTTTGAAGTACTTATTTACATTGTGACGTTCGTCCGCCTGTCTATTCGTGTGGATGTATGAGTTCTTCGAAATGCGTTTACTGATTTAATTTCACCCAAATTTTGTACACTGGTGCCTTATAAATTCTAGTTGGTCACTGTCGAATAGAATTTCAAACCAGGACCCGGTCAAAAATATTGCACAAAATTTGGTGTCTTGTAAAATGTACTTTAATAAAATCATAGTTATTGACTTAATTCACACTATTCATAGCCTTATTGCGATGTAGTAGCTTACTAGCTATAAGTTATTCCAAACTCTATCATCTCGAAATTTTAGACAAACAGTAATTAGGTCTATTATAAGTTTTATTATGAACGAATAAGTTCAAAGGTAAATATGTAATTAAAATTACTATTAATTTTAGAATTTACATCAGTTCTACATACATAAAGACAAAATTTGCATCGATTGGGGTTTGAATCTCGATGGCGCAGATGGTTAGCGCGGTACTCTAGCAAGTACAGGTCGTAGGTTCAAATCCTACTCAAGGTAAACTTTTTATTTACGTATTTAATAAAATTAATAGTAATTAATAATTAGGTTGTTTCACAGTGCAACATTTTCCCAATTGGGTCAAAGATGTCAAAAACGTTATTTATTGACAAAATTCTTTGAGAACGCAACCAAACACATTGTATCGTTGAGCAAGAACGTTTAGGAATTGGTTACAATTTTGGGTCAAAGCTGCCTAAGAAATTTGTTTACACGCCAAGTTCGTTAAGCAAACGGCTAAACGCATTGCTCTGGTCGACTTGAACGAACTTTTATTGCCTTAGATTATCATTAGGTGAAATGCATCCAAAAGAGTTGCGTGAATTTGCAAGAACTAAGTGTTATGGTTTTGCGGTGTTTAGTATCGTTTGGGAACAAAATACCCAAACCGTTTATTTATTCACGACTTTATTGTACGCATTAATTATATATACTAAAACAAAATTGTATGAACGTTGGAAAAACAACCAAACGCATTACCTAGATGGCCTAAAACCAAATGTTATGATATTGGTCATCGTTTGAGGCCAAACATGCCAAAAATGAATTTATTGACCAATTTCGTTATGGTTTTACAGTCTTGGCCATCGTTTGGGTTAGTTATCATTTAAGGCTAGAAACGTACAAACTTTTTATTCGCCTATTTCATTCGGAAAACATCCAAACACATTGTTATAGTTATGGTTTTGGTCACCATTTTGTTCCGAAGATAACCAATAACATTCCTTATTCCCCAATTTTGTTGGAGAAACTCACGCATTAGCTCTATAGGCAAGAATGAACTTTTACGGCCATAGGGCGCGGATTGTCATTTGGGGCGAAAGATGACCAAAAAGTATTTATACACTTATTCCGTTGTGGAAAGGGCCAAACGCATTGCTTACATGGGCAATAACTAAATATTATGGTTTTATGGTATCCACTTTGCTGGACAAAATTTTTATTAAAGGATACAATATACATGAATCAAAGATGCTACGGGGTGTGTCATTAAAGTAATGAGACTGATTTTTTACCACTCTTAATTCCAATAGTTATAATTGAACATTGTCTCCTTCGAGTAAGTGCCTGGGAAGCCACACAGCGCCGTAGACGCTTGTTCCACTATTCATAGCAGTGCTGGAAATAGGAATGGCGTTCAGCTTTTCGGTTACACCCTTTTGAATGTTGTTCAGTGTCCCAAAACGTCCCTTGACGTGTGTTTTCAATTTCGGAAAACCTCTTCCCGAAATTGAAAAGTCACAAGGACTTAAATCTGGGGAATAAGGAGCCACAGAAATGTTATTACTTGCCAAAAATGCCAAAATGGTTTATTGAAATTACTATGCGAGAAGGACAGTGTCATGATGCAACACCCAGTTGTTATTGATGTTTGATCTCACACACATAACTCTTTGCTAAGTCTTCCCAGAACCTCTCGGTAAAATTGTTGATTAACCGCCGACCTTGCGTCACGAGGTTCATTTTCAATTGACTCTTCCTTCTGAAAATGCCTTAAACCACACAAACACCTAAGCCCTTGACAAAAACTGTCTCCACAGGCCTGCTGAAGTTTGGTAACCGCACTGTGTTCAAGTCTGAATCAAAACCTGATCGCACACTACTGCTCGAAATTCCTGCCACTCATTGTCAGAGCGTTCACAAAAAAAAACGGTTTCACTAAAGCAAACGCCACAGACAGCACACTAGACCTAATGAGGTAAAACTCATACTGCTAGTGTATCACATGTTCAGCTGTCTCCTCCAAGTTCCAAGTCGCCACATCAAATACTACGCTATCAGTCTCATTACCTTAATGACCCACCTCGTACATGGCAGCAGTCCTGAATTAGGCATAGGCACTGTGAGCGGTAGCCCTCAGACCCCACAAAAGTAATACTAGTCGATGTTGAAATATTTTCTATATGATTGTTCCAAGGTCTGTAGTTGACTCAATTTTTTAAAACTTCAAATGCTGAAATTGCCATGATCTATTGTCTTAATTTAATTACAGAAAAGTAGTCCGTAGTCTTACAAACCCTCAGCTATTGTGATTTAGGCAGACCCTCGTATTTCGTATTTGCTACATTGGCAATTAGCCCAAAAGTCAAAAATTTGTAGGAATTTTTTTATTTTTTGGCACTGCATGGAAGACTAAAACTAAATTATAAAAATCTTTCGTATTTGTGTCACTTTATAGAATGACATCACACACAATTATTGATTACAAATTTTTAATTTTAGAATTTGACAAAATGAGGTTCGTCAGATTATAAGAAAATATATGGGGCATTCCATTAGAAAAATCAGGTATTGATGATTTGAATGGACACCAAAGCAAACTATTTTAGACATCCCATACATGACCAAATTTACATTTGTGTAAAACTTAAATTCTAGGTGTCATGTTGTAAAACAAAACATTCAAAATTTATGCCTTAAAAATGATTACATCCAGCTATATATGTAAAAGGTTCACCCAAAGTAGAATTCAAATATGCATTGTAAATTAGTTACATCATTTGATTTAAATTGAAGTATATGCTTTTAGTTACGTAATTGTAACTATTTTGAAAATATTTTTATTAAATAAAGCATGGGCAATAACATTTATGGTAACAAATTCTTTCAATTGTATTGTTAAACAATCAAATTGGTGACTTTTATAAGTAGCGATTAAAGTGTGCTTTATGTCTGCTTAAATTACAGCTCACATTTGTTGAATAATCATATTGATCACATTTATATTCAACACTTGCATTGTGTACTGCACAATGTTTAATCAGACTACTTTGAAATTTTGTTCTGAAATCACATTGAGTACATATATATTTTGTGCTTGAAGTATGCTTCACAATATGATTTTTAAATAGTATTTCACTGTTGTGAAATAATTACAATGAAAACATTTGTATTCGGTACTTGCAGTGTGCTTTAAAATATGAATGTTTAAATAACGTTTGTAATCAACTCCTCAAGTATGTGTTGCTTGATGCTCCTTAAAATATGGTGTCCAATATGTTCCAAAATCACATTGGTCACATTTTTATTTAGCATTTGGAATGTGAATAACAATATGCCTTTTCAAATTACGTTTCACTTTTGTTGAATAATCACAGTGCTCACATTCGTGTGTAGCATTTAAAGTATGCTTTACAAGATGTTTGGTTAAATAGCGTTTTAAGTTTGTTGAATAATCGCATTGGTCACATTTGTATCCAATACCGGAATTATGTAAAGCACTATGTCTATTATAACTATTTTAAATTTTGTTCTAAAATCGCATTTATCACATTTATAATTAGGACTTAAAGTATGTCTTAATACATGGTTTTTAAATAGCATTTTACTCTTGTTGTATAATTACACTGGTCACATATATATACAGTTCTTGAAGTGTGATTTATAAGATGATGCTTTAAATTACGTTTCACCTTTGTTGAGTAATCACAGTGGTCACATTTGTACTTCATACTTAAAGAGTGTTTCATAATATGCTTGTTAACCATTGTGACCTCTTTGTTGTGTAATCACATAGGTCACATTTGTATTCCGTATTTGAAGTGTGTCGTCTAATAACATGCCTTTTAAAGATGAAGCCCTATTTGTTGTATAATCACAGTAGTCACACCTGTTTTATTACTTACTTCACTTGTAGCAATATCATTTACTAAATATTTCCCTTCTCGTTTAACATTAGCAATTTCTTCAAATTCATTCATAACTTCAATATTGTTAGAAACATATTCAATTTCTTCTTTTATTTCATCACCATTTATCATCATATATTTCTGAGTATGAAATAAATTGATATGTGCTTCTGCTTCAGGTTCGAGCTTAATAATTTTCTATCAATCTGCACAGACATTTTGTTTGTTTTATAATTGTTTTCACTGTTATAAAACACAATAGGTAAAGATTTTGATGTACCATAGCCTGTGCTCTGGTCTCCTGTAATACCCTTAGTGGCTTAGTCCCCTACCATTAATAATCCTAATTAATCTGTCCTGATTATGACAAAGTTTAGTGACTGTGGCGTTAGACAACCAATATTTTAGGTGCATTCCACACACTTCAAAGAAAATGTTAAGTATGTTGTGCGTTCCAGAATTGATTATAATCAATGGTTTGAAGAAACGTTAGTTGTAACCACGAAGAATTTAATACTCGTATTCGCAGACAAATCCCACCTCGATTTCTAGCATCCTTGGATGAAGATATGGTCGGGCCGGCAAGAGATGTCTTATGACTCATCGTTTAGTAAAGCATGGTTTAAGATTTAAACGCGTAGGTATGTCGTTATTGGTTCATATAGTTAGAATTTTGAATACCAACAAAACATCGTCAATGTTTCTAGGTTATTTTCAAATTTAAGCCGCGCTGTCAAAACACGATGCGATTATACGAAACGAAATACGAAGAATAATTTGAAGTTAAATAGACAAGAAGACATCTCACAGCGTCATGCGCTTTGATTTTAGAATCGACATACGTTTTAAGTCCTGCATTTAAAATATATAGCAGTCTTTCTTTAAGTGGGAACCTTGCACTAAGATAAAGGAAACAGATGCATTTCACAGTAATAATTATATCCCCATTCTCGAGTCCGCCATGAGACACCTCTCCCGGCGCTACTATACGTTTCATAGATATTACTTGACAATTGTCCTATAAATATATATATATATATATATATATATATATATATATATATATATATATATATATATATATATATATATATATATATATATATATATATATATAATACATAACATATGATAAAAGTGCCATGCATAGTGCCACGCGATAGAGGACACTAAAATAAGAAAAAGTTCCTATGAACTTAGGTCCGCAACACCTTCGTTTAAAAGATATAGGGTGTTGAAGTTTAGTTATTTTTGTTTTTTCTTAATATCTTCTTACAATGATATAATAAGCGGACGAAATTTTTGTACAGGGTTTTATCACGCATGATTCATCAAATATGACATTAGTTCTTTTATTACCGAAGAGCAGTAATCATATTACAAGCCCCCACGACAAATCCACCTATTTTCAAACCTCCTTACAAAAATGTCCTTACCATTCAAGAAAAGTGAGCTAGCTTGCCATCAAGCATAAAGTCCACTCTTGCAAAATGTCTAATGAAACATCTTCTAATAATGTGTTCAGGTTATTCCTTTTCAAGAGTGCGACGAGTTCTAGAAACTCCACTATTAGCTTTTTCTTTAAACAGACATCTTCACTACCCATCTTCATACAAACGCCTATGCACGTCAATAAATGTTCGAACATTAGGAACCTGTCCTAAAGGATATCATTCTCGATAGATACGTTGAGCTTTGGAGAAATTTGACCGAGCTTCTCGGTCAAATTTGCATCATCGGATGCATTTTCTTGTAAACCGTTGGCCCTAGCGACTTCAATAAGGTATACCTTTCTGAAGCAGCAAAGATGGGAAAACAAATTTTCTAATCGAAAATGACATGCAATGTAAGGCAAAAAGTTAGGACTGATTCAAACAAGATGGAAACCGAGTATGTGGCGCCCTCTATCAGTAATAAAGAACTAAGGTCATATTTGAATTCTGCGTGATAAAGAGCCCTGTATACAAAATTTCGTACGCTTATTACATCACTGTAAAAGATATTAAAAAACAAAAAATAATTAAACTTCAACACCTATATCTTTTAAACGAAGACGTTGCGGACCTAAGTTCATAGGAACTTTTTCTTATTTTAGTGTCCTCTATCGCGTGGCATTATGCATGGCACTTTTTCTATGTCACCCTATATATATAAATTTGTAATGGCAGATTATTTCAAAATTTAAATCGATATTAATCTTTGATGGGAAAATTAAATATAATTTGATATAATTTATGCACCGCACTAGCTCAAATCTCTTTTGGGGACAGGGTTCTGATTTGAAGGAATTAAATTTGAATGTAATTTATTCTTTGATGCATATTTAATGTTTTATAATAAGAATTGAATTGACTTATATTGCATTTAAATATACTACTGGTATTATTAACTGGTTCTATATTATGTGGATTCCACGTTATCTCAAAGATCCTGTATGTTGAATGTGCCTTACTAAAATTTATACTATAACGCATGCGTTCCGTATTCAATGAACTAAAATACCAAACTGTCAGATTTGATAAATGATGATTTCTTAAAATTGTGATTTTAACTTGGTAATTGAACCTAAAATTTGGAAATAAAACTAAATTTCTACTTGTTTTAGAGATGTTTACACAACTATTGCATAAACATGTACACCTATACATAAAAATAATAAATGTAGGAAATCACACAAATATGAATACAACTAGCAGGGTTAAGATCAAAAATTCACTCACATGTGCATCGTAAAATCTGCAAACGGATGTTTTCAAACAGCTGGTTCCAATTGTACACATATGTTCTTTCCAAACGACGATCTAAGATACTGATCCACCAAGTTCGCTGTTGCAATACGTTCATTAATTTCACACTGGCCCTCGGATTGATGGTTGCTTTGTTGTGGTAAACGTGCTTATTATATGCTTAAAAGTTTCACTCAACCACAAAATTTAATGATAATAAAATTTATTGAATTGTTTTACGATGTTTCAAAATTTATCGGTTTATGTAATGTTTTAAGGATGTAAAAATTTTAAATTAATATCACTTCTCTTTTAGCATCGAATGGAATATTAATTATTAAAATGTCGCAGCAGGAATAAAATACCAGTTGAAGAAAAATAAATAAAATTTTATTTTGGAAAACGTAACCACAAATAATTTTAAACAATCGAACTTTTTCAAACTCGTCAAACATTAATCGTAACAACTGTTAAGTTTAATTCGTAATAAATTTTAGGAACATGGACAAATATCGGTAACCTAACTTTATTTTAACAAATGTATTAAAATCTCCGATAATAAATGTGGTTAAATAACTTACTTGTTAACACAAACACTACACTTTCTTAAACTTTGCAAAACAACTAGATGAAATGAAAAAAATAGAGCAATTCTTTATATACCCTTCTGTTAGTTACAATATTTTCAATTTTTTTAGAAATCAAACAATGTAACCAAGTCTGTGATTGGTCAGAATAAATTCGAAAACTTAACTAAATTATAAATTATGCTATAACTTTCTTATAAAGCTACTGATTTAAATTTTAAAACAGAAATTAAATCTGTGCAAAATTCCACACAATTTGATACCAAACTTGGTATACCTCTCTTAAAATTTTACGAAATGACTTATTCTAAACTAAAATTGCTTATATCTAAAAACCTTACTTTCTACACTTAAATAAACTACATATGTGTGATCTGGACGAAAATTTCTATTAGAAAACATTTATTATATGTCCAAAATCTTAAATTTAGAGGAAAATTCTATTTAGCATAGGAAATTTGTATGATTAACCCCATTTCACAAATTTATGTTCAAATGACTTGTACAAAGTAAATTACTGTATGGAAATGAGGAAAACCTCCTATTAATTACATTAACAAATCATTTTAAATTCATATTACTCTAAAAACTATAAATTTGTAAAAACCTTAAATTTAGAACTTAAACTGACTTAATTTAAATATACAAATAATTTGCGTTTAAAACGTTCAAACTAATCAAAATGTTATTCATATAACTTATAAAATCTGTCTTTATCATTTTCAGTGTTCACTTTGTTGTATCGTTTAAATTTAAGTCACTTTAATAAACCATATTGTTTAACACATTTCTTCAAAATCTTACATAAAAATGTATCTGTATGTAAATCTCTTTATGTAAAATTGTTCTGTACAATGTTCTAAATGTTTACTATGCATCACTTTGTTTATCGCACATCCACTTCCATTTATATTGTGAGTAATGATTAAATTATGTTCGTACTGTAATCCTTTCTTGAAATTTTAACATTTTTCCTGCATTTTACCTTACTTATAATATGTCCCTAATATAAGCATAAATCTACACTGTGTTTAAACACCTGTAAAACATCCAAATGCCGAAATATTTTAAGTGAACCATAATTTAATGAAACAAAGCTACGTACTTAATCGTACTTACAGAAATAACTTTATTTAACCTTCCTGACATGTTTTTATGTAGCACAATGCTTTTATGACTGAACCAACTTGTACCAATTTTATTAAGCCTGTTTTAACCAAAACAAATCCACTTTCTTGCAATCGTATACCAAATTACATCAGTTAAATGCTTCGTAAAAGTATCGTACTTGATATCAAATTGTTCTAAAGAAATTACAAGCTTAAACTCTCAATCTGTCTTAATCTTATCTAATCATCTCAATATACATATATATATAGTATATATATATATATATATATATATATATATATATATATATATATATATATATATATATATATATATATATACATATATATATATATATATATTTGTATATAATGCATTGTTACGCTAGAATTATAATTTGTACCTACTACTCGAAAAATGCGGACCAATAGGAAATAGCTTTGAATGTATAGTATCATAATACTTTACATAACAGTTCCAACATCAATCTGGGAAAGCGCTGTTAGTCTTGTGCATAGACCTAATATTATAAGGTCTTGTGGTACATTGCATGCCTCACACGCGGTTGAGGTTTTCCGCCTCGTGCACTTTTTCTTTGTTAGGTTACAGTAGTTTTATTTATCTAATCTATTTTTGTTCGGTTACTGTAACTTTGTGTCTCTAATCTAACTCTGTTAGATTGCAGTAGTTTTGTTGGTTTTTCCTATTATAACGTACATTTTAAATTTTATACCTAAATACGAAGTTTTCAAACAAGAAAACGCTTGATAGTCCGCATATTGCGAGAAATATCGGCAGGTGATTTTAAACTACATTTGATGAGAATGGCTTTCTTACTGCTAGCGTATGCAATTCAAAATTTTGAGTTTATCGTGTTTGTGATACCGGTGACCATTGAAATTTTTATGGTACACAAATTATGTTGCTTATTAATAATGCCGTTGCCAGATTTTCATAACTATTGTGAAAATTTATTTTCCGGAATATAACCTCAACCATAATTCCAATTATTAGTCATACAAACGCAATAATTACATTTCTAGTAAATTATAACTAATTTAGAAGTTATTGCGTTAGTAGACATATATCAACGCTTTTAAGAATTTCAAAGTGCACTACTTAACTTGAAATAACTTCTAAATTAGTTATAATTTACTATAATTGTAATTATTACGTTTGTATTACTAATAATTAGAATTATTACTAAGGTTACACTCGCTTGTAAAGGAATTTTCAGAATAGTTATCAAAAATCTGGCAACAGCATTATTAAGTAGCAGTATAATTTAGTATATCATTCCAGTTTCAATGGTAACCGGTATCACAAACGCAATAAAACTCAAAATTTTTGAACGCATTCTACGTAGTAAGGAAGCCATTCTCATAATTATTTATAAAATTAATAACAATACATATATATATATATATATATATATATATATATATATAGTATATTGTGATGGTTTTAACTAAATGGGGATAGAGTTCTATATTTTGAAATTAAATTGGCAAATCAAATAAATATATGTTTTTAACTCTTATTATTATTATAAAATGTAAATCTTTTAAATGTTTTTCGTGAAATCAAAAGAAATTTCATTTCACATGTCAATATTCATGTTAATAATTAAATTGTATTTTGTAATTAATAGTTTCAATTTGAAACAGACTTCGTTGGAATTTGCACAAATTACGCATCCGTTGCGTCCTTACTAACTTAATTAAATGCAGCCTGTCAAAATTTCACCAAAGGATCTAAAATTAGTGAGTACAATTTTGATTTTGTTCAAAGTAAGGTTATTATTTTATAATTACACCGGTTCATTGACTTTTCAGATATTGATACATGTTGTCGCACAAACATTTATACATAAACAAACAAAAACATAAATACAGGACAGCAAAGAATAATAATCAATGCAATAGTAGGTTATGATGGAAAAATTTAACTCACATGTGTTGTTGCAATTTCCAAATAATGGTCACGATACTGCCTTGCTGTTGAAATTGGTGCTGCTTATATTCCATAACTTCATCCAAACCCATTAACTGGTGATAACTCTTCCTCGTGGTAAAAACGATGTACTTAAATGCTCATATACTTTCAGAGCACTTTTATTTTATTTGTAGATTTAAATGTTGGTTTAAATATTTAATCATTTTCGGATTTAACTTGTATTTCATTTTTATATAAAATTTTATATTTACTTGCACTTTTATTTTAGATGCCGTTATGAAGTTAAATTTATTTTATAATCTCCATCACTTTCAAATAAATAAACATCAAATCCAAAATAACTGAAGGATTTTATTGAAATAAAAAATGCACATCACCCGAAGTTTAAACACGATTTCGAAATGAAACAATTACAATATTATCGACAATTATAATTGGTAACCTTAGTTTTAAATTTTGTTATAGGTTAAAACAATTGTTTCTGAAATCTCTACTCTACGTTGATCATGTTTCAAATCCGATAATGTTAACGAAAATTTTAACTTACATGTTAACAAAAGCACTACTAGCACTATGGCTTGTTTGTCACAAAAATTACAAAGGCAAGAGAATGCAAGAGATCAGTAGCAATTCCTTTTATACTTTTCTCATGGATACCAAATTTTAATTTTTTCTACATTACACACAAAAGATCGTAGCATCTGATTGGTCTAAATAAAAATGTTAAATTAACTAAAACATAAATTATGCCATAACTTTCTCAAATCAAATCGGATTTGATTTTAAAACGTTTTGGAATCAGGGCAACTTTCTGCATAAAAGACACCTCACATGTTGTACTTCGCTTCAATAATTTACGTTTTGACAAACTAAAATCTAAATTTACTAATATCTAATAAATGTTATATTTTACAACTAAACTAATTACATATTCAAATTCTACATAAAAAAACTGTATCAGAATACACCTATTTCAACCCATTTTACCTAGCTTTAACAAAATTTCCACTTTCATACCTTAATTTTAGGTACTTAACCCAACTTTTCTAATTTTATGTTTAGATTACATATTTACTGTTACTTTCTTTGTGAAAATGAGGAAACCTACTATTATATGCTTTTATAATTTATTCTCAACTTAACTTATCCTATAAAACTGTAAATTTGTAAAATTCTTAAATATAGTCCTTAACCTAACTTTATAAAATTTACTTTTAACTTGCGTTTTAAACGTCTATATCACTTGAAATGTTTATCTATTACGTTCTTATATATGTCTCTAACACAATTACTATTTATTTGTACTCCATAGGTCATAATTTTGCCATTTCACATTTCCTTATTGTTAACACATTTTGTATACAAATTGTAATTATATATTAAATATCACATTGCACAAATGTTGTTCATGTTCTTAGCTATGTTTCTAAGCCACTACCACTTCTTATGCACTTTTAAACACTTTGTCTGTGAATTACTAATATACTGTGTTCGTACCAAAACCCTGTTTTATAGTTCATAGAGTTTATGCATTGTACCTATTACTATACATGTTCTACATATTAGAATTAACGTACTTAATGTCATCAATATCTGTCACGTGTCTAAATTGCTTAAATAAATTGATTAAAATGTGAAATTACTTAAATATGTTAAACGAAACTAATCGTACACAGTAATTTGAAACGTGTTGACCTTTCTGACATGCTACTGGTATAGCTCATTGCTTTTATGAATGTAACAACCTTGTGCATACCCCACAAAGCCTGTTTTGTTACATCAAAACCATATTTTTACACTCGTATACAATTTTTTCTCATAATGAACTGTATATTTCTTCAATTTTATTTAAACTTGCATACTATATAGAATTTCGATATATTCTAGCCCTTTTATTATGCCTATTTCTAACCATCTCAATATACAGTATGTCCCCGGATCGACTTTAAAAGAGGAAAATTCTCTTATTTTTGATTTCTCAGAAAGTTTCATTCTTGATGATTTGCCCTGCTTGTTTTCAAACCCCGTAACACAAATTACTTTCTATTTTACTCGTACGGTTCTCGAGATATCATTTTTCTTGAAAAACTGGACTTAGAATGTTTTTCCTAATTTTTAGAAGTAACGGATTTCATTGAAAACACCACTGACAGAAATTGTCAAATGTGATAATTCTGTTGAACTGCAAATTAATTCATGCTAATTTGAATTGTATGCTATAATGTTGACTTTACAACAAAGAATTTATCTAATTCAATGTTACGGAACTGGGGAAGAGTGCTACCGAGTTGTTATCAGAAAATTCAACCAAAAATATCCGGAGGTTGCCATTTCGAATGCCGGAGCAAAAACTTGGTAACTAAATTCCTTCGAACAGGCTCGGTTTTAAACCTAAAGAAGCCAAAGAAGTTGTTCGATGAAGAAGATGCTGCTACTGTTCTCGCCGTTCATTCCGCAACAGAAGTTCCAAGGTTGTCTTTAAGAAGGAGGGCACTACGAATTGGGATAGGTAAATCTCATTTACAAAGAATCTTCAAGGAGAACAAAATTTTGCCATTTAAGCCGCAATTTAGGCAAACTTTAGAGAACGGTGATGAAGCCAAACGTCTGGATTTTTGTTTGAAATGGGCAATAGAGTTTTGGAAGATTCAAATTTTCATAAACGAATACTGTTCTCCGATGAATCGACCTTTTCAACTAACGGAGTCGTTTCCTCCCAACATTGCCGTTACTGGAGTAGGACGAATCCAAACTTCCGAATTGCTAGTCGCAGACAATGTTTGAAAAAGTTAATGTGTGGTGTGCGCTTTAGTACCATGGAATTATTGGCCCATATTTTTTGATCAAAATTTAAACCGTTATTCATATTTGGAAATGTTGCAAAATTTTTAACTGATAAACTGGATGAATTGCCATTGAACTTCCAAATTGAAATGTTCTTCCAGCACGATGGGTTCACTGCTCATTATGCCGGTACTGTTCGCCAGTGGCTCAATACAGAGTTCCATGATAACTGGATAGGAAGAGATGGTCCCATTTTATGGCCGCCGAGAAGTCCTGATCTCACAATAATGGACTTTTATCTGTGGGGTCGTTTAAAACAAATTGTGTACAGTGAGCCATTAGACAACGATGAAGAGCAATTGAAAAATATGATACGGAATGCTGTCCAGTCCCTTTCAATCGAAGAAATAAGGCGCAGTTTCAATGAATTCAGAGCTCGCATTGAAATCTGTGCGGAAAAAGGAGGAGCATTATTCGAATAGAAAATTTATAGTTCAGTTTTTGAGAATCAATTGTTAAATTTATTAATTAAAACTTTGAGACCAATTTGATTTTTCCTTTGAAACAAATCAATTTACTTCAAAAATTACGAAAAGCTCAAATTTTCAAGAAAAATGATATTATCTCGAGAACCGTTTGAGTTAAATAGCAAGTAATTTGTGTTTCGGGGTTTGAAAACAAGCAGGGCAAATCAGCAAGAATGAAATTTTCTGAGAAATCAAAATAAGAGAATTTTCCCTCTTTTAAAGTCGATCCGGGGACATACTGTGTATATATATATATATATATATATATATATATATATATATATATATATATATATATATATATATATATATATATATACTATCTAATATTAAAATTATAAGTAGGCTGTGGAAATAAAGTACCTATAAATGAAAGACTTAAAACAATAAGATATCGATTAACAACGATTTAATCTGTAAATAAAATACGCTACAAGGAATATTTCACACCACCCATGTTGTTTTCGAAATTACAAACAAAGTACTAGGTACGTTTTCCTCTGAAAAATTGTCATATGATATAGCATTACACCTATTACAACATTTTATTTGTATCCACTTCGAATTTTAAAAAGTCGTTAATGTAAATGGATTTAGAGTAAATTAAAAAAATACAAAATTGTTTTAAACTAAACCATATTTCTAACATTTAATTATAATTGAATTACATAAATTTTATTATAACAAATGTTCAATGTGTTCAATGTAATGACCAACAACGATTAAATTGCAGGTTTATTCAACCGACAAAATACAAGGTACTGGGCTCAACAAAATCACAGATTGTTTTTTGAAGGAAATCGCAAATTAAATTTGGCTGGGATGGTAAATAATGTACCATCAGCTCCTATAATTTTGACGGTCCATCAACTTCCGAAAGGTACCTTAATTTTTGGAAAACCACATCATGACTTTTGTAAATAACTTGCCCGTGGAGGAAAAAAATGTCTTATATTTTCAACAAGATGGTGCCTCACCTCATAATTCTATTATAGTTAGAAACTATTTAAATGAGACATTCCAAAATCGTTGGATTGGAACAAATGGACCATTAAGGTGGCAGCCTAGATCGCCTGACTTGACACCTCTAGATTTTCATATTTGGGCATTTTGAAAACGTGTTTATGCAGCACGATCAAATACTAGAGAGGAATTGGAAAATCGTGTGAAAGTAGCTATTAATGAAATAACCCACACCAGTAGAATAATTGTATTTGTTAGAAGGATTAATTTATGTATAAATGCGGAGGGTCAACACATTGAACATTTGTTATAATAAAATGTATGTAATTCAATTACAATTAAATGTTAGAAATATGGTTGAGTTTAAAACAATTTTGTATTTGAAAATTTTCTATTTTTAATTTACTGTAAATCCATTTATTGTCCTTAACGACTTTTTGAAATTCGACGTAGATATACATAAAATGTAATAGGTGTAATGCTAAATAATATGACAATTTTTCAGAGGAAAAACATACCTAGTACTTTATGTTTTACAGATTAAATCGTTGTTAATCTATATTTCATTGTTTTAAGTCTTTCATTTATACGTACTTTATTTCCACAGCCTACTTATAATTTTAAAATATATGATAGACAATTTAGACAAACGCGGTGAGTTTCTTACAATAAATCCTTACAACATATTCACAAATGAAAAATTTGAATTTATTTTTCATAACATAGAAGAATAAGTAGTAATCTTCGAAATCATTTAAGAAAAGTTTAGGCACACATTTTATTGAATAACTTCTTAAAGTTAAATGGAACACCCGTATTTAGTGGCTTATTTCGACGCAGAATTATATTCCTTTAAAACTATGTTAGGTTCCGTATACCTATCTCTTATGCTTTCGCGTTTTCATATTTTACTTATGAATAATTTCTTTATCGTAAATGTATTGTAATGAAAATCTAAAAGCATTTTATTGAACGGTTAACAAACTTAAATAGTAAAAATTATTATTTTAATAAATGTTCAAAGTTGTGTCCATTATTCTCAATACATAAGCGAGCTCTTTTCGAAATGATTGCTGAACCCTGGATAACATATTTGGCGTTATGGAACGAAATGTTTCTCTTATTCGTACTTTCATATCGTTAAGTGTCGTTGGCGGTGTATTATATCCCCATACAAAATAGTCGAGACCTGTTAGGTCCGGAGACCTGGCTGGCCAGTCCTGTGGACCTACTCGTCCTATCAATCTATTGTGATATTGCCCATCTAATTCATTCCTAACACGTCTATCAAAGTGTGCAGGAGCACCATCTAGCTGCATCCACATTCGTTGACGAATATTAAGCGGAATAGTTTCCAATAGTAGAGGCAAATTGTTCCTAATAAATCTAAGAAACATGGTGCCATTTAAGTGGCCATCAAAAAGTATGGACCTACCATTTGCGTTCCGATTACTCCACACGTTAACACACCATCTGTGCTGGTGATCAAGGGTTCTAAAATATTAGGATTTTAGTCACTGTAGTAGTGAAAGTTATGTCTATTAACTAATCCGTTGTTATGAAAACTTGACTCATCGGAAAAAGCACGTATTCAAACAAATTTTCATCATCACCAAACTTTTCTAGAACCCATAAACAAAATTAAGTCGTCGATCATAATCTTCTTCAGAAAGTCAAAATAAAGGCATCATTTTGGTTTTAAGGTAGAGGTCTAAACTTTTCCTAAAATTTATTATTATTAAAATTATTTCATTTGTTTCAATTTCCACTTGTAGGTTTGCAGGTCGTGTGTTTGATCCACATCAGATAGCATGCTTATCTCGTTTTACCCGCAATAACATGTGGTCCTTTGTTTTACCTGATATTAAACGACAATTCTGCGTATATGCATCTGTAGTACACGCTTACAGTTACATCGTATGCTGATTTCACCTTAAAACAAACACAATTTGGTAATGAAAACACACTTGAAGCACAGCACATTAAAAGCTTCTACGCCAGTAAAAATGATTTCTTGAGGTTAACAGCTGCCTATCATAGCCACAAACCAAATCGAGCGCAAAGATGAAGTGCGATTACCTTCTGCTACACAAAACCGCATCTATCCATTAGATAGCACCAGTAGTTCAAAGAAAGGGCGCTATGCCATTTTACATGCTATATCATTTTAGGACACTTTCCTACTTAATCCTCTATAGTTAACTAAGGTTTTCATGCTTATCTGGAGCAATTGGAGTGAATCCTTGGGTTGGGGTAGGCATGTCTAGCGCCATTCTTGCGGATAATCATCGCGAATCACGATAATTCGGTTTATTGCTTAGCTGTGTTGCAGGCCGGCGCAGGGTTTGTTGATTATTCACTTTCCTTTTTTAGAAGTGGTTAGAAATTGAAGATGTAGGACAGTTATAGGTTATTTTATAGGTGAGATTTAGTAAACAAATTGATTAATATGCTAAATACTTGAGATTTTGTTTTTAGCAAAGAATATATTACTAGGTCAGATTAAGTAGATGTACCTGCCTACAAAAATATAAATTCACAATCCGCCACTGGTTTGTTCACTTGCTGTCTTGGTTCCTACCGTCCGCGTCGGTGTAAAAACTTTGCAAACTTGAGTGTGAAGCTAAATAAAAGAATAATCATTTAACAGATTTGAATGGAATCGGTAAGGATAAAAAGTTACAATTTTTTGGGTTTGATGCGCCACAGTCAACTTCAGAGCCACATAAAAATAAAACCGCTCAAAAAGATGCATGAAATCGTAGTAGGTTACGCATTGCACTTTTCTTAACATGTATAAAAGTTTTCAGTATGTGTTTTTATAAACACTGGAAGCAATTTAGTAACTCATGGTATTCTCCGGAACTGAGGGTCTTTGGTGTGTCAGCAATACAATGAGGATAATTTCAAAATCATAATTCCGTGAATTTTTAATTAATTGGAATTTTAACCACTGCGCCTCGACTGCTGAAACCACATCGTGGCTTAAATCGGTTACATGGTTATTTTTAACTTTCCCACATAAAGGGAAAGTTAGTGAATCAGACAAAAAATTCTAAATTAAACTGAAACTAGAAATATCCGTTTTGAGGTCCACTGAGTACAAAGTGTTTGAAAAATGTCTGTGTGGTATGTGTCTCAAAAACTTCCATGCAAGTTTGAATATCTAGACTAGTGATATTTGGTAATGGAGCCACAGTGAAGTATGGTGACTATCGGTGCAGGAATTATAGAGTAACAAAAAATAATTACGTTTATCTCGAGATGAATTAATATAAATCATAAAAGGTATTAGCTGTTACGCAAGTGTATAATCAGTTAATTTGGAATACAGGTTAATTCCGTTTCACAAATTAGTATTTTAATTTTTTAACTGCTTCTCATATACAGTGCGTTCGTAAAGTAGTCGATAAATTCAATTAAAATTTGAATGCGAGTAAAGGAAGAAAAGGCTCAGACCCGTTGATTTTTATTTTCAATTTAGAATTTTTTACGTAAAAGTGAAACATACAGGGTATCATGTAAAAGATATAACGCCATAGACATTTTTTTTTTAATATCAACCCCCATTTTTTATTGCAGAATTAGAAAGGGTATATCTTTTCACGTCCGACAAGGTAAATATGGAGGATGGTTACATAAGGAAATATTGAATAAAAATGAGAAAATTTCATTGTCAATGTAAGAAAACGTTAAATTGTACATTTTGTTAAAATAATTTTCATTAGCAACTTGTGTTTACTTTTTTGATAGGCGACGGCATTGTTATCGTGAGTTTATCTAGTAACCACTTTACTGTTATTTTGTGAAATATGAGAAAATGAAGCAAACGTGAAAGAATTGAAATCCTGTGCATGTTTGGTTTCATAGATACGCCGCACACTCAATCAGAAGTGGTTGGGTTTAATGCAACTCACCCTGATCGACCGTCTAATAGGCAAAGCATGGTAAGCAGAGTTGAGACGAAATTTCGGAAATTCGGACATGTCCGGGAAATGAGAAAATCTGGTCGAAAGTCGATAAGTGAAGACCAGTTGAACATTGTGTTAGCAGTGCAAGATAATTCTAATACCACCATTACGGACACGACTAATAATATGAGTATGGCACGATCTACTGTGTATAAAGTATTGAAAAAAGAGAGGTTCGATCTCAACAAGTTATGCTTACTTCACGAGCTGTCGGAAGATGATTTTGCGAAATGAATTTTGTGAACAAATGAAACAATTACGTTATAGTAACGCCCATTTTGTAAAAAGAATAACTTTTTCCGACGATGCAACGTTTGCTTGTGAACAGACAAAATTTTCATTATTGGGTAACCGAATATCCTCATTGGTTCACGAAATATCACACCCAAAACGCTCAATAATTGAACGTTTGGTGCGGTACAGTTGGCGGAAGGGTTATAGGTCCTTACTTCTTCGAGGATACTCTGACCGGTGCGAGATATTTAGACTTTCTTCAAAATGACCTCATCCCTGCTCTAATAACGTTGTATTCGGATTTAGAAGAGCCCGATAACCACCACCGTGATCTCTTTTTTCAACAAGATGGAGCGACGCCACACTACGCTTTACCTGTTCGCGCATATTTGGATGAAGTTTTTCAAATGGTTGGATATGTAGAAAAGGGGCAATTGAGTGGCCAGCCAGATCGCTAGATTTAAACCCTTTAGATTGCTTCTTGTGGGGGGTACTTAAAGAGTAAAGTATACGCGACCGGCCAATTTAGAAGATTGAAAACCACGAATTCGCCAAGAAATTAGAAAAATAACCGTAGATGTCACCGACAACGTTCAAAAATCATTTGTTAATCACCTTGGCTATGTCAGATTGTTAACGGTGCTCAATTCCAACGTTTAATTTAAATTAGTGGAATCATTTTACAACTAAATTAGGCCTAACCCCAAAAAATCGTCTGTTTCAAAATATATTTTATAAAAAAAATCATTTGAATATTTCTTATTAGATATGATGCATGGTATCCATTTAATAGGATAGTCAAATACCTATTGAAAGAATGGCCGAAGTGAGTTGAACCTAAATTTGAAATAACATACAGGGTGCCCCATTTTAAAAATCTGTTTGGTTCACCTTGTATAAATGAAACACCATGTATAACCTAAAATAATTTTAAAATATGCGCCTCGGTTCTTTCTACTACACTTCCAGATTTTGTTTTCCTATTTCTTCAAATAAGGGAGGTATCGCCCACAGACGCAAGTTTGGGACACCCTGTATTAACATCTACCATATATACCTTGTCGTACGTAAAAAGATGTACCCTGTCTAATTCTACAGTACAAAATGGGGGTTGACTTAAAAAAAATGTCGATGACATATTTTTCTTAACACATCTTGTACACTTCACTTTTACGTAAAAAATTCTTCTTTTTTTTGTACCATGTTCACGATCGTATCCATCCATGTTAATCGGGGACCTCCCCTTCTTCTATTCTTGCTTCCATACATCTTTTTGGCATTCTTTCTTCACTCATACGAACCACATACCCGTACCATCTTAGCTGTTTTCTTTTTATTGTTTTAACCAGCGGCTCTTATTTCTAACTCTTCTCTTGTTACTACATTTTGTATTCTATCTCTTTTAATTTTTTCTAGTGTTCTTCTAAGGTAATTCATCTCTGCCGCTGTTATCTTACTATTATGTCTGTCTTGGAGTGGCCAGCTTTCTGTGCCATATATTAGGATGGGTACATAAATCGTTCTGTACATGTGAAGTTTGGCGACTTTACTTAATTCTTTCGTATTTATTAATGTAGTATTTATTTGATAGTATTATCCTTGCAGCCTCTGATATGCGATTTATTTATTTTGTTGTTCCATCTGTTCACTGCTAGCTGGAGTTTTCTCTCTGTGTCTGCTATGAGTATTATATCATCTGCAAATATTAGGTTTTTAATATTTACTGCCCTCATATTCCAGTTGCCTAATTTTGTATAAAGCGTGTTTACTTTGCTTTGCTTGATAATTTTGTCTATCACTATTATGAAGAATAGTGGGCTCAGAGAGTCTCCTTGTTTGACGCCCCTTTCCATATTGAAACTATTTGATTCTTTTCGTTTATTCTTATTATTCCCTTTGTCTTCTCGTACAGCCTCTTAGTCGCGTCTATGCGTTGTTTGGGTATTTCTAATGCTTCCATAGCGTTCCATGGGGCTTCTCTAGTGAATATATCAAAGGCTACTTGTAAGTCTATAAATGCGAGGTATAGTGATTTTCCTTCTTCAATTTTTCTTTCTATTGCTGTTGTTAAAGTGCATATGTGGTCTTGAGTTTGTCTCTTTTCTCTATATGCTGCCTGTTTTTGTTCAAGTTTGCCTTTTATATGTCTGATTCTTACTTCTATTATCCTAGTATATATTGTCTGTATGCGTGTTTAAGAGCCACGTATAAATATGTGGTTTACAAGTGCCAGGTGTAAATAATTTAATAATAAACAAATAGGTTGTAAATGTTCTCAAAACAAATCGTTAAACTAAAATTATTATTAATTTTATTAAATACATAAATAAAAGTTTACCTCGAGTAGGATTCAAACCTACGACCTGTACTTTCTAGAGTACCGCGCTACCAACTGCGCCACCAAGGTTCAAGCCCCAATCGATGCAAATTTTGTCTTTATATATGTAGAACTGATGTAAATTCTAAATTTAATGAGATTACAGTCAAATTACTTATATTAATGGAATGTGAGCCTGCAATATCGCAAAGATTCACACATACCAAAGCAACTTGACTAATATTAAATTATTATAATAATTTAAATCGTTAAACTAACCAGATATTCAAAACACTCAATAAAAGATAATGCCGTTGTCTCAGTCGGTAGATTTTTTTAGGATTGTGGACCTGAACAGGCTAAATAACCTATCGTGCTAAAGCACTCAGGAACACTTAGGAGGATGGATAATGAATTGCCAATAGATGCCTATGAACAGCTACCTTAAATTTTCTCATATCATAAGTGAAAGAAGATTAAAGCAAACCGGTTCCATTCTTTTTACTTGTTTAATTACCACAATTTCTGCTTGGTTATTTCCACTTAACATCAATATAGTAACTGCAATGTAACAATAATAAAATTATCTCGGACGCCAAGTTATTTTTTGATTATGCTCGGAATAACTAAACCGAGGATACAATAAAAATTCACCAAAATGTCAAAATAAAAAATATACAAACTATGTTTATTAAATATTTAAATTTAGAATTATATAAAATATATCTTAAAAACTAATTGTAATAGCCTTAAATTACTAAATTATGGATATAAATACCTGTTCGAAAATTTTTGTACACAACTTTGGATAACATCTGGTATCTAAACGAATATGGAAATTCAAACCAAAGGTGAAGTAATCTTTGCACCAATATTGCACAATATGTCGTAATAACAATTCTGTACGTTGTAAACCATACCAAAGTTGAATTTTACTTCTTACAAATTTATCTTCATTGAAATTTGAGTAATCCAGTCTTTATTGCATTCTCTCGAAAGTTCAAATAAAAAAGGTGTGATCTAAATTAAATGCAAAATTGCAATCATAAGCATCGAAAATACCAAAAGTGGTAAAAGTAAAAATGATAAAAGTAAAAGTATTAAAAGTGCCTGCAAAGAGCGTTTCAGATTTTAATAAAGTACGAGTTAAATGTATCTTACCATTAAATCAATGGCACTTTTCACAAAATTTAGGTGGAAACCCAAAAATGGCTTCCTATTCAACACCACGTTCATCAAATAATGCTCAAAAGGACGGTTACATCAGGTGATATAGCGGTGCGCGAAAAATTTGCGCAAAAAATTAATTCAAAGATATGGAAGAATATAAACCTTTAAGAAAATATGCAACTTAAGTTACACCAAAATGCAAATTAAGTTGCCTACCACATACTTATAATTCATTAATTATCAAAAACCCTTTTTTCTTACATTTTACGACTAAATGAACGAAGAACGTAAAAGATTCGTTACAGATGTTAGGAATATAGCCCGATCATTCTCGCATTCATCCGTTTTTCCTGTTTTGTGGTGCGGTATTGATATTTTCTTCCCAGTCCTTTGGTATGTCCTCGTCTTCCCAAGTTTGTTGACATTTTCCTGATCCAGTGTACTAGTCT
Organism: Vesta saturnalis; assembly: GCA_036346205.1. Lineage (NCBI taxonomy): Eukaryota > Metazoa > Arthropoda > Insecta > Coleoptera > Lampyridae > Vesta > Vesta saturnalis. The sequence continues at coordinate 659,670 of JARFJB010002201.1, read as the reverse complement.
TCCTCCTCCATATTTTATCATCTGGGGGCTTATTTCGTCTTTGTCCGCGGCTTTCCTTAGTTTCATTTTTTTTATGGCTTCCTTCACTTCTATTCCGCTTATTTCCTCTATTTCTTCCCTTCCATCCTGTTCACCTTCATTATTTGTTTCTTCTTTCTCTTTCCTGTCTTGTTTCGTTTTGTTGAACTTTTTACTATAATGAGTTTGCAGTATTTTGTCCTGTTCAGTAACTATTTCCCCTTTTTCATTTTTATTTACCGTATTTTCTTTTAAGGCTTTTGATTGTTGTCCCAAATTCTTTCTTATCCCCTCGGTTGTCTTTGAATTCTTCTTCTATTTTCTTACCAACTTCTTCCAAGGATTCTGTTTTCGCTCCCTTAACTTCTACTTTTGTTGCATTTCTTTTATTTATGTAGTTTCCTTTGTTTTCTTCTCCTGTTTCTAGATATCTTCTCCACGCTACTTCCTTTTCATTCATTTTCTCCTTTACTCTACCATTCCACCATTTTGTTCGTTCTGGTTTGGTACCTATTTTTCTTTCTTCGCATGACTTTCGCTGTTGCTATAACTGCTGTTTTTAGCAGCAGCCATCTTTCTTCTAAGTTCCATGCGCTACCCCGTTGTTGTTCTTCCCTATACAGGTTTTCCAATTTTTGTTGCAATTTGTTTTGATACTCGTCTCTATTTTGAGCTTTCCTTAACCTCTATTTTTGTGTATTCCTTGGGTGTTGATGATGGTTTTCTTGTATAAAATCTTGTGTGCCGCTACTAATTTCTGGCCAGAGTTTATTTCTGCGCCTTTTATTACTTTTACAGAATTAACAAAATTATATCTGTCCCTCAGGGCACAAATTATACCGTCTTACATAATAATTATAGATAAAAACCAGTGACTTTTTACAAATAATTTTGCAAAGTTGTGATCGTCATAGAAGGTAAGGAGTTTTATTGAAGCTGCATTTTGATTTTTCAAAATTTTAAACGTCAGAATTGATTAGTGTAAATAACTGCATTCTTACCTTTTTTTAATCTTTATGTGAGATATAGTGACAACAAGAGGCAATACTCGAAATTTGCAAATGATCTCGAACAAGATTGTTATTGTTGTGATTCGAACTGCAACGAAAGTTACAATTGTTGTTACAAACTTTCAGGTTCGTAGTAAGGTTCGATACTTCTTTGTTTCCAATTTTCCAGGTAGTATGCTTGGACTTACCTTTCGTACTTTTTACTTACTGGACTAGCTCAGCATAAAATGGTTAAGTAGGGAAAGGTTATAGAACAATTCTTTCACCAAGTTTAAATTTATAATCATAATTCTTAATCATCAATTAATTTGGAAAAATTGTTGCATATCCGAGTGTAAAGTTATCAGTGATTTCATACCTCAGCAAGTTTGAAGAGGTTACTAACCTTCGAATAGCGTGGCTTTAAAACAAATTTCGTATTTTTGCTCCTCTTACAGTTCGTTATAAATTTGACAAGAAATTCACAATTTCAGTTTAAATTATACATGTTTATTACATTTACTTCCGAATTAAACAAAAGTTTTATAGTTCAAGTTTTATACCCATAAAATGAAAATTAACAATATAGTTTCTTTTCACTGTTAATTCAAATTAGTAGCGTTTGGCTCTTTCCCAGTCGAATTACCGCAGTTTTCATCCACAATTAGGTATGAAATTCACATATAAACTCACAACAACGTTATGCAAATCAGTTTCATTAACAATAAACGAAGAGCTTTTTCAAAACCACATTAGCGGTTACAACTAAAGCCGAGTGATATGACAACAAAAGCAGCACAATATAACGACAAAAGCAAAATTAATGTTTATTCCTCAATGTGGTTGAGGTTTTTTTTATTTGTGCAGTTACATTCAGCACTTCAGGTAAGTGTTTTAATAGCAATCCCTTTATTTTGTCGCACTTACACAAACTAAGGCCAATCTACCTTGACCAAGTAGATCAAACCTTGCTATCACACTATTGTTCACAAACTTCAGCTTTATTAACGAATTTGGTCCCGAGTCGCATTGGAGCTTTCTTAACAAATGTTTAAACTCGACTGTTCACCTCACTGTCAAATATAAATGGTTATCGTACAAAATGTGCAAGTGTCTGTAGATAACGTTCATCTACCCCTTATATGTTTCACATCACTTCCTTTAGTTAAAGACAAACCTACACAACCTCTATAACATCCAACTTGTATTACATTTTCTTTTAATGACAGAGTAAAAAAATCAATTTTTATCTTGATTTGAATAAATAACACCCCTTACAGAACCCAATTCGAATTACAAATGTTTAGTTATAGATTATTTATGATGACTAGGCTGCCAATACTATTATTTATGATTAACCCAATTCTTCATGGTATCCAAAGCAAAATGATAAAAGTTCTATTTTAAATGCAATCCATAGTTATCAGTGCATCATCACACAAATACGAACAGCTTAGATTAAATCATTTTACTATGTCAATTGGCTTAAGAGCGTGTTATCAATGTACTCTTGCATGTAAGTAGAATGGAGGGATAAATGGGTCTAAATGCAGTTTAAATATACACTATATACTGGATTGTTGCCATAATTTATTTTATGCAACCAACAATCATTTACATCAATTTTGTTAGCCAAAAGTATTACTGAATATAATTGGGACAGCTTTTACATTTTCAATATTACAAAAAAATAAAAAACACAAAAATATTAAAACATTTATTAAAAAGAATTAAATTAACACACAGTATTAAAGAAACAATAATTGTAAGTAGTCTGTAATAAATTGTTAAGAATTAAAATTGTGCTAGTAATTACGAGTAAGTATACATTAATAGATCATCAGTTCCTAGCGTCTATCTTGTAATTGTTCTTTTTTAAACAGTAGGTCTGTCCTTGTTATGTTTAATGTTCAAGCTACGGAAAAATGAAATAAGTTAACCAAGTAATGTTATTATAGTAGGTATACTGGATGTTAATCAATTAGGGGTCACCCTTGTAAGATTGTAGATTTTGTTCACATTTTGGTGGGTTATATTGTAGCTAATTTGAGATTTTTTTACATAAAAAAACAATATGGCCTACTTCCGGTCTCACCGGAAATGACGCAAAAGCTGAAAATATAAATGGAATACCCTGTATATTTTACATATTTGGATTTTACGGCTTTAAATACATACAGTTCATCTGTCAAATGTCAACTCAAACGCCATTTTAGTTTTTTTAAATATTTTTTTAATTTTAGATCGTTATGACGTCAACTAAATTATAGATAATTGACTACAATTACCCCCATATTATTTTTCCTAATAATTAATTTTTGTGAAGTTTTTTAACGATTAAATTTAAAAATTACGGTTTTTTAACGGGAACTCACTTTTCCCAATATAAACATAAATAGGCCACCCTGTATATTAAATAGCTCTTTCAAGTAGCAGTGAAATGAAATACATAGTAATTTCCTTAGTTCCTAAATATAGCAGTAATTTTTAGTTTTATAGTTTTTATTAACACAACATGCTCCTGAAACCGATTCTGTAAAGTAATGTAAAAATTCTATCTTTAATTATGTGTTCAAAATGGCCACCACCCTCTTCCAAACAGCATTACATTCTTCTAACAGAAATTTTGATGCACATTTGGAACATTACTGTTAGATACTTCTCTAACCCTATATTTTAGATTACCCAGAGTTGACAAATTTAGCTGGAAAGAGTACAAGGACGTTATATACACCTATCATGTCTAAATCTTTCTTTTGTGATATTTAAATAAACGGCATAAATATTTTAACAAAAATCAAAGGAATCGATGATATTGACTTAAAGTCATTAGCGTTTATTTGGAATAAGTTGGCAGCCAAAAATGTCATTTTGTTAGTCTAAGTTATTTACAATATCTCTACAAGTGTTGGTAATTAATAATTAGTTTTTATATCCAAAATAGCAATTTATTCCGTTATTCTCAAAATGACAAAGTTGACATGTTGATATATTGAGTGCAAAAAAAATCTGTTCGGGCGGCATTGTTGTATGCCGAACGATTTCCCGATAGATAAATCATGTGAAACGACATCATTTTTCAAAAGTCGAAGATCAACTGAATCATGAAGATAATGAAGATAAATATGTTTTTAGTGAAAATAGAGAAGTAGATGTTTAACACATTAACGCCCAAATTAATTTTTTTCGAAATTAACTATTTTTTTTACATATTCCTACTATATTTTGGATCAGTAAGTGTAGAGAAATATTATTTGGAAATTAAGTTATCAAGTTTTTCTAACAACAGTTGTCCTCATATGAGGACGCTGGATATATATATATATATATATATATATATATATATATATGTATATTTTTTTTATGATTGTGGACCTGAACAGACTAATTTGGCCTATCGTGCTAAAGCACTCAGTAACACTTAGGAGGATGGATAGAGGGATAATGAATTGCCAATAGATGCCAATGAACAGCTACCTTAAATTTTCTCATATCATAAGTGAGAGGAAATCAGGAACTAGGGAGATCATTCCAGAGTTTAGAAGCCGTGTAGAAAAATGTGGATTGCGCCCTTTTGGTACGACAAGTGGAGATTTGTACTGCATACTGATGATGTGAATGGGCGAACTGAGTGTTTCTCGCAAAGATGGCCCGAGATGGTATCAAAGAATATAATTCAGCAGCACAATAGCCGTTGTAATAACGATAATACAAAGAAAGAACTGAAACCATCTTTCTATGCTCAAGGGACTGTATGTGAGAAGTAAAGGACTGGTCATTTATAAGCCTTATCGCTCTCTTTGAATACGATCAACGATAGAGAGAGCGTATTGGGGAGCACTAACCCAGAGGTGAGAATTATATTTCAGATGAGGCCGAATTTGGGCCTTATACAGCAGGAGTTGTCGAGAGGTAAAATACTGCTTAGATCTGTACAAAAGCCTATTTTACGAGCAGCTGTTTTGGTAGCTGACAGAAGATGGTCAACCCATGAGAGATTTGAAGATACAGTCATACCCAACAGAGTAAGAGTCTGAAAACTTAAAACTGAGCCATTCATACTTACAACAGGAAATGATCGATCTTTTTGGCGGACATAAGGCAACACTGAGTTTTGTTAGCATTAAATTTAACTAGATTATTGCTTCCCCATTCGAGAATGGGGAATGTCTTTGTTGATTGAATTTGCCAATTTCTTGACTTGACATAGAAGGTGGATTATCACTATGAGTAGACTGAGATGAACTACAGTGAGAAGTGCTATCGTCAGCAAAGCAATGGATGGAGTTAGTTGTTGAAGAAATAAGGTCATTTATGTACAGCAGAAAAGTGTAGGCGCTATAACGGATCCCTGTGGTACGCCCGCGTTAATGCTAACTTTTTTGAAAAAAGCCATCAACTACGACACGTATTCGTCTTTATCAAGGAAACTAGAAACCCAGTTGACGAGCGTATCATTTAACCCAACGAGGTGAGTTTGGCAAGTAAAACTTATGCCAAACTTGGTCAAATGCCTTTAAGATATCTAAAGCGACTACAACTGTTTCACCGGACTGCTCTACTGTATTGTTCCAAACTTGGGTCACATATGAAAGAAGATCACCTGTTGAACGACTTTGCCTAAACCCATATTGGTGGTCACTAAGGAGTTTGTTAGTTTCAAGGAACGTGAGCAGTTGCTGATTGATGGCTTTTTCCATGATTTTAGACAAAATGGAAGTGATGGCAATTGGTCGGTAGTTTGAGGGATCGGTCTTATCGCCTTTTTTGGGAATAGGTTGAACATTTGCTAACTTCCATGATGAAGGGAATTCCCCAGAAGACATACATATAGAGCTTAGATAGGATTGGTACTAGTTCGGGGGAACATTTAAATATGATATAAAAAAAATCAAAAAAATGTGTAAGTTTATTTTGATTCATATGAAAATAAGGGTTTATGAGTTACTTTTTTTTTGTGAAAATCGTTGAAACGACCAGGCAAGCAAAGCGTAATATTACATTTTTGACAAAATGTTCGTAGTTTTCCTGTACAGTTAATCATTTGACATCTTTTTTGTTTTTCCCTTTTGCCAATAGAGTGGTTTTTTCCGTCGAACTTTATGTTTTCTGGTCCAATTGTTCTGGATGTACTTGGAAGACTGGACGGTCGTCCACGATCAATTTTCAAGCCATGGCCATAATTCAAATAGGGATAGGCAATCTCCATACGAAATTCTTTTATTGACATCCTCTTTTGTCCCTTGTGCACCATATTGTAAAGAACGCACCCATTTACAATAGCCATGTCTATCATCCTGGTGAAGAGGCACCAATACCATTTTTTCCCTCTTACAGAAATGTGATGTGTCTCTAGGGGCCAATCATGGTGGTCAACACCACCCATATATTTATTGTAATTAGTAACCAGTTGTGACTGTGGTATTGGTATTTTTTTCTTTTCCTGCCTTTTCCATCTTTGTACTTGCGTTACAAGAGTGAATGTATCATAATTGGTAGCAAGTGAGAAACATTTATTGTCATTCCATTTGCAAACAAGAATTTTATTGTTGTGGTCAAATCGCCAGACATATGATCCTTGAGGTTCTTTTTCTAAAGTCTTTGTTGAAGTCGTATGACATTTTGCGGTTCTGTTTTCCGAGACTGTACCAGTAGCACGAAAGTCTTTTTGAGCAAAAGGAGATTATAACTTGTGAAAAAGTTATCGAAATACACTTTATGTCTCCTAAGGTTTTCAATTACTTCTAACATATTTGTGACAACTTTGGTTCCTAAAGGTGCTTTGGGTTGGTTAGGTAGGTCTGTACACTCTTTACCACAATAAAGTGAAAACTTGTAGCAATATCCGTTATCGCCGCTGAGAACCCACAGTTTGAAACCGAATCTTATTGGTTTTGCTTTTATAAACTGTTTTATTGGGCGATGTCCATAACACTTCACAATCATCTCATCAATTGACAAGTTCTCATGGAAAATACCCCATTGTCTAAAACGTTCCTGCATATCGTATTGTCTCTGTGACCAGTAAATCATAAACGGCATCGTCAAAAAAATATTTGAAACTTTCCATAGGTGTAGCATTCGATAATAATTGTTCTCTTATAACTTCAAACATCTGTTGGTAATCTTCAAAGTCCTCAGTTTCATAGTTTGCTTCAGATTTATCTCTTTTTCTCTTAGCAAATGATAACAGTGGTAATTTGTCTTGGTTCATCCGGCACGTGACAAAAAAACTGCAATAAAATGGACGATATTTTAGATCAAATATGTAACTTCCATGCTTCGTAGCGTGCCACTAGCATCACAGTACAATTGGTACTAACGCTCCACGTCTAGCTGCTGTTGTTTGTTCGACGATGTTTACGCTATGCCCACCTATAACAGCTGTTCTCAAATGAAGACACTGGACGTTAATAGGTTAAGCTTTTGAGGATTTACATCCTACGGGATCCACCAAGGAAAATGCGCATAATGAAGCAATTAGTCGCCAGCCCGTACATAACATTTTGAAAACACATAAGTTCAAAAGTTATATGAACTGCATCAACACCTATACGAAGATGATCCTCCAAGATTGGAATTTTCCAACTGGGTAATAGACAATTACCGGAATGATAGGGGTTTACATAAACAAATTTTATTTTTGGACGAAAGTCGTTTTACTAATAATGGAATGTTAAATAGGTACAACTGCAGATATTAGGCATTTAATGCGACAACGGAGTTTTCAAGAAAGATTTGGTTTTAACGTTTGGGCTGGAATAAAAAACAATCATATTATTGACCGATATTTTTTGACGAACCACTAAACAGTGAAAGATATTTGTATTTTCTAATAAACGAAATAGAAGATGAGTTAGCGAATTTACCATTAATAGAAAGAAGCGACATGTACTGTCAGCAGGACGGATGTGGGGCCCACAATGCCAGATTAGTAACCGACTATTTGAGTGTACGGTTTGAGGATAACTGGATCGGCACAAACGGTCTAGACTTTTTTGTGTGGGCCTATATCAAAACAAAGTATATGCTACGCCAGTTACAACCCTGGATAATCTAAAATATAGGGTTAGAGAAGCATTTAAAAGTATAACACCAGAAATGTTCGAAAAAGTTCACGAAAATTTTATTAGAAGAGTGCAATGCTGTTTGGAGAGGGTGGTGGACATTTTGAGCACATGATTAATCAAAGATAAAATTAAGTATTGTATGTCTGTGTACTCTTTTCATAAAAATTATTAGAATATGTATTTATATTTTTAACTTGTAACAACCTTTTTTTGTGTTGTATTAAAAATACCGTAATTTAAGATCTTTCATTCATTTAGTAGAAAAATAAGAAAAGTTTTTTTAAGTGTTGAAAATATAGATTGAGGTAGGCAACTTAATTTGCATATCTTCATAGTGCATATCTTTTAAGTGTATATATTTCGTGAAGGTTTATATTCCCACTTCCAATTTTTAGTCTGCGGCGCAACGCGTCATAACTTAATTCTTTGCGCAAATCCTTTGACGCACACCCACATGATCTATTCTGAAAGCCTCTATTTTTTTCACTTCCTGACGAATGCTGATGCAGGAAGCGTGTTGTTTTGGGGGTTTTCCCTAAATTTTGTGTAAAAGTGCCATCGGTTAGATGGTAAGTTATCTTTTAACTTGTTATATTAAAAATTAAAGCATTTGCTCTTTTCAGCCACTTGATCACACTTATTTTTTTATCTCTTCACTTTTATAATATCTCTTTTATTATGCTACTTTTATTTTACTTTGATTACATTTAATATACGCAATCAATTTTATGTCGTGCATACGTTTCCATTGTATGTTTGCAATTTTTGCATACAAAAACTTCAAAATAATTAATATATTTTAAGAAGAAATTATAAGGATAATTCCAGTTTGGGTGCGGCTGGTAACATTATATTTCAAAATTGCACAACAGTAATGCAAGAATGACATCAGCTAGCTGACCGTTTCCAATTCATGTGATACCAGAGGTTATAAAATTTTATGTACATAACTTAACGAAGGTATTTATCTTATGATTTTTTTTGTACCTTAAGAATAGTTTTAATACCTTTTTTTACTTAATCATCCCACATAAATTGTAAATAAACATAATTGTATATAATTTTTTTTATTTAGAGAAGCTTTTAATGTTCACAGAATTGGTTTAGTTGTTCCGATAATTATAATAAAAACAACTTGGCGCTCGAGATCGTTTTATTATTATTGCACTGTAATTTTATTAATTAGGTATAGTGAAAATAATCAAGCAGAATTGAATTAAGCAAATCATTCTATATGATCCAGCCCTACTTTACTGACTGGAGTCAAAGGCACAATTAGAGGCAACTTTAAATTAATTGCATTTTTATTTGAAGTGTTATTATTTTACTGGAGCCTATTTTAATATTATTAGAAACTAAGCAAAAATTTTTAACATGCTAAACATATTTCTAACACATATATTTAACGTGATAAATTACTAAATAACACATCGTACATACTGTATTGGAAATTTCTTTTTATTAAAATAATGTCATATTCTGTTAGATAAAGCAATGTAAATCAAACAAATTATAATTTCATTGAACGAAAGTAGATATTTACGCCACCTATGAACGAATGGCCGAATCTCCAAAGGTTTAGATCTACTAAATAACAGATAACTGTGTTAGTTTATGGAACTCCCGTTAGAGGGCGGTGTTAGTACATTCAAACACAATAGCATTTATTAATTATCGATAGATAACAAAAAAATCAATTCTAACAATTTTTCGTTTTGAAAAGGTACTAAATTTCTTGTGTCCTTCTTTGCGGTCGCCATTTTACGACGCAACGGAAAATTTTAGAACTCTTCTAAAATTTCTATAATCGAAGATTTTTCGGATGTAAATTAGAATTTAATTAGATTTACTTGAGCTTTTCTGAAAATTACTGTTCCAAATTACTTCTTACTCGCAAGAACATTGCGGATATAAAGGAGTTTTTGGTTGTAAAAGGACGACTGAAAGCGTATAACCATAAACAAATTACGGATCCTCCGATCGACTAGCGGAAGGCATTTCGTACCACTTCAGTGTCCCCGTCTACAATCTTAGGGGATCAAATTTTCTTTTCTGCAATCGTGGCTACTTGTCCACTATAGAAGTATTACTACTGGATTTAAACCCTGACTGTCAGAAACTGGTAACCAGGTAGTATTTGGTGCAACTGAACCGTTCTTCCCATAAAAATTTGGTAATTAATTCATGAATCACGAATATTTTAACTTTGATATAATTTTTGGGGTGTTGTTATAAAACAAGTGTATTTTAAATAAGTTTTGGTTATTAAAACGTTTCAGCTTCAACGTGATGAAAGATTTTTCATTTCCGAAAGTGAAACTTTTAAAATAATTATAAAAAATAACTTTCTCTGGGGTTTTGAAAAAAAAACCTCTTTACTTGCGAACGTCAATTAATTTCATTTTGGGTCTATTTGGTATGTATAAATTATTACATTATTTATATTGGTATATAAAAGGAAACAAAGATTTAACTTCATTTACTTCCGTTTGGTGGACTCTGTATCTGCCTTTTTTTAAATGTTCTAAAAATTACATTTTTGGGTTACACTACAACTTTCTTTCTTATTCTCTCTTCCCCCTTTTTCTCTCCTTTCCTGTTAATTCCCTACTCACCTCTTTAGACATCGTTATCTAGAAGTCGGAGGTAACGGAAAGTAACGCTATCGGGGAGCGACTTCTTATGCCTTCTTCTTACCCCGGAATTTTCTTGGCCCCTCGAACCGTTCTGATCTAGACGGTTTCTGTGTCATCTGTAGGTGAGTAGAAAACCCTTTCTTTTTCCTCTGCTTCCCATTTAACCACGTGACAATTTTTTATATTACCTTGACAGAGTCGGCTTCAGGAGCATGTTGTGTTAATAAAAAATAGAAAATTAAAAATTACTGCTTTATTTAGGACCTAAGGAAATTACTATGTATATCGTTTTACTGGTACGCGAAAGAACTATTTAATATACAGGGTGCCCACGCATGTTTCTATTGATAAAAGTGAGTTTCAGTTAAAAAACCGTAATTTTTAACAGTTAACAAACTTCACAAAAATTAATTATTAGGGAAAATAATATTGGGGATTATCTATAATTTGATTGGTCATAACGATCTAAAGTTAAAAAAAATAAAATGGCGTTTGAGTTGACATTTGACAGATGAACTGTATGTATTTGAAGCCGTAGAATCCAAATATGTAAAAATAAACAGGGTGTCCATTTAAATTTCCAGCGTTTTCGTCATTTCCGGTGAAACAGGAAGTAGGCCATTGTTTTTTTATGTAAAAAAAAAAACTGACACTAATATAACTCTCCAAAATTTGAACAAAATCTAACCTGTTCAAAACTTACAGAGGTGGCCCCTATTTGATTTACACCCACCCGGTATAGTCTGATGAGCAGTATAAATCTAAGTGCTAATCTGAAACTGATAGTTATTCATTTTATGAGCACTTATTAATTCACACTGTCACAATGTATCGAACTGTTTTGTCTTTGGCTGAAGTCAGTCAACCTATTTGTAATCTGTAATCTCATATTCTCGATTACCCTTACAAAAGTATTACTTACCTATCTAATTAGTCACTTACTTTAATTAGATTCATCATCTAAACGTAAACGCTTCCGACTACTACCGTCACGTTCTTCAGCTTCTACGACTTTAATCCGGGAACCACAGACTTCGACTCCATGTAGTACCTACAAATATAAAACATACAACTGCATTTAACATACAAATTTTATTTTTACTACAATGGCATTTTCCGCAGCTTCTTTGGATGCATAATTTGCAAAACCACAGTTACGTTTAAATAATAAGTAAACAGAAATGAGATCACCAAAACGACAAAATATATTTTGCAATACAGATGAAGAAGGTAGTGGTTGTGAACAAATAATAAAACATCTACAACATAAAAGATTATATGTGTTTATTAAATATAAATGTAGAAACCTTGCAACAATTTTGGCATCTGGATTACACATCGGTTTTAAATCAGGTAATGTGGCACTGCACGAAATATCTTTTTTATCAAAAATTGGTTGACTTAATAAATCTAAATAAAACATTGCAATTAATGTATGTTAATTAGTGAATTAGTCTATACATACCAGTAGAAAATCCCCCTGTCTGAATTATGTTAGTTGCATGTGCAATTGTTTCCATAAGTTTTCGTATTTCAGATTGGGTGGTTTCCATTTGAGGTAGATTAGATACGGATGAACCTGAAGTACCATTAAACCCCCTCGAGTGATCATAATCAGGTTTCACAATTAACCTTTTCCCTGGGGGATACTCAAAACCATGCAACTTACTACATGCATATGCAGCTGCTTGTGGATTTGCATATGCAACAATTGCTACTATGTTATGTCCTTCTGGCCTTACTTGACAATAATCCATACCTAAAGAAGAGATTTTATTACAATAAAATATGAACCTTTCCACTAAATTTTTTATAATCAATAAGAAGTAAGATTGTGGAGTCAGCGCAAAAACAAGTGAATTTCACAGCGATGTTCCCTCTAATTTGACATGTTTGGACTTATCGAAACTTAGTTAAAAGAGTTTCCAAAATGGTCGATTATTTACTGTAAATGCATAGTTGCAAAATAAATATAAAAATTTCTATTGGTTTGATTGACGTGTTAATTATTAAAACCTTTTTTAAATCTACTGCCATAGTTGTTGCAACACTGTCCGTTCCACCAAAATCTACCTTCAAAATTACACAGAACTGTTTGACTGGCTAGATGGTAATAAATTTTACGGCAATTGGCCGAAAAATGCGTCCAAACTACGAAATGGAAGTGGTTTTCGGACTTTGGCCATTTGAAACAACCAAACCTAAGATTGTGCAAATGACGAATAACCAAGCTCCGAAGTGGAAGGCAAGAATTTCTCTCAATGTTGGTAAGCCTGCGCCGTTAGCCGTTCTCACGCGCTTCTGCTCACATACCAGTGGTGTTACTTCGTTGTGGTTTGATTTTGAGGTTCGAAAGAGCTCTTAATTATAACATGTCTGTTGTTTCGGAACAAGAATTGCGCGAAAAATTAGATGGTTACATGAAGTCTAGTAATCATGATAATAAGTTTACACCATTAAAGTACGATGAAATATTGCATGAAGTGAAGTTATCTCTAGAAAAGAAGAAACAAGGGCAACCTTTGGCATCAATTGATTATCGCCGAATAAAAAGCTATGCTGTACTAACAATGTCTGAAAGTGATAAGTTAATAGAAAAACGGTCAACTGATTATGATCCCATTAGGTATTTTTGCAACAGCGATGAGTTATATAATATTATTCACAAAGCACACATTGATACTGGCCATAAAAGGACCAAATGCATGGACAAACAACAAAAAATAAAATACTGCAATATGACTAGGGAAGTCATAAACATTTGTTTAAATTTATGTGCTCAGTATCAGCTGAAAAAGAAACAGAAGAAAAAAGGATTAGTTGTTAAACCAATATTAAGCAGATGAATTGCACAGCTCAGGTCGATTTAATTGATATGCAGACTGAACCAGACAAGAGCTTCAGATTTATTCTTATCAAGATCACTTGACAAAATTTGTCTTCCTGCGACCTCTGAAAAGTAAGGGAGCAGAAGAGGTAGCGTTTAATCTGGTCGACCCCTGAAAAGTGAGGGAGTAGAAGAGGTAGCGTTTAATCTGCTAGATATTTTCTGTATTGTCGGAGCTCCTTTCATTCTTCAGAGTGATAATGGCCGAGAATTTACGGCCTCAGCTTTTAAGGAACTGGCAAACATGTTTGACGCGAAGGGGAAAACTAGGCATTCTCAGTCCCAAAGCAGCGTAGAGAGCTAACCAGGATGTTAGAGATATCTTTGTTTCATGACAACAACACTACATCTTGGTCCGAGGGGCTGCGTTTTATTAAGCTGAAGAAAAATAGGTCTTTTCATCGTGGTATCGATAGAAGCCCGTATGAAGCTATGTGTGGTTTGGCTGATTCTTCTCTTTCACTGGACATTATTAAAAATACAAAGACAAAGAAGACAAAGTTGCACTTGATCGTCCGGATGAAGATACTATGTCAAAGTACTTTAGTTTTTCGAAATATCTCAAAAGTAAATGCTTTTATGTGACTTCGTCACTCAAAATATGGACAGTGAGTACAATAATGATTTTGATGATTTGTTATAGGAAACTTACGGAATCAGTAAACCATTCTATTGGCGGTCAGTGTACAATTTTAATATACCTAGTTGCATTGAATTTGTTCAAGAAGGTCGTTAAAAAGAGACTATTTGATTTTTTTATAATCTTTGACAGTTTAAGATGGAAAAAATTTCTTATAATCAAAGATATAACTAATAAAGTGCGTCGCTTCAATTTAAACGGCCGTACTTTGGAGTTTAAGCTGAAATCCGTACCCCATAAAATGGATAAAAGCTCTCGCGGAAATAGTTAATAAGGGGGTAGAACATTTGGCACCTCAAGATATGGTGGCATTCTCGTTCTGCTCCAAGGATTTCAAGAAAGGAGAGGGGTGGATGCTAGCGAGAATACTATTGGTGATGTTTGGGATACAATAGCCTCCATCTACCAATCCAACTCTAGCGGCTTAAACGCCGAAATTTTCTACCTGCGTGTAACGTCTGTACAACTACTCGCGCGGAAGGGCAGACCGCGTCTGTATACTAGCTATAAGGAGGAGTGCGGCAGGCGCCGTGGCATTGCAGCCATACGCAATAAAGATAATCTGTGTTTACCGCGAGCTTGGTTGTCAATAAAGCCTGTGTAGACAGAAAACCCTAATTATAATCGCATTCGTAATAGAGAGAGGTACAAAAAGAACAGGTTATGCAACTGGTTCAAGAAGGAAATGCGGTGATACAAACGAACGGGTGTGGACTACAAGAATTACGACAATTTCAGAGGTATCTTGAAGGATACAAAATAACCGTATAACCGTTGTGATGTCATGTTCGAAAGTGACGGTGCAGAGACACGTCTCAATCTATTGTATCATGATGGTCATTAAAATGTCATAATGTCATTAACTGCAGCATTTGAATGCGGTTATTACTGTGAAGAATGCCATACCCATTTTCACCATAAGAATGATCATCACTGCATACAATGTTTGTACTCAAATTAATCGATGTGAAAAACGTGTAACAGCCATGTAGGTATATGCCTATAGCTAAAGGATCGCCGAAAATAGCAGACACAGTGTTTGTTTTTTAAGACTTTGAAATCATTCAGGAGAAAAAGATGGAAACGGTTCGCTCTTACACCAACCTAATATCTGTGTTTGTACAGTGTTGTGATAAATATATAGACGAAAAAAATGGTATTTTTGTCAAAAGTATGGTTTTCGCCAAAAAATACTGACGGAAAAGGTAATATCGGTATTTATGGGACATATTTTAAATATAAGAAAAACATTCAAAAGCGTTATCGCATTGGTTCATAATGGCGGCGGTTTCGATCATACGTTTATTTTAAATTATATATTAACACGGACAGATCTCACTCCTAAACTAAGAGAGCGCGGTAAAAAAATTGATTTGTATGTATCTGGGCAATGTTAGGTTTCTAGATTCGTTAAACTACTTTCCAATGGGTCTTAGCAAATTACCAAAGGGGTTTGGTCTGACGGAGCCAAGGGATATTTCCCACACTTATTTAACACGACAGGGAATCAAAACTATATGGGTCCAATTCCGCCCATAGAAACTTTGGACCCATGTATGTTCAGGTGTAAGGAAAGAGAAGCATCGTTAGCGTAGCATGTGGGAAAGGTAGCTCAAAAGTACGTATTTGACTTTCAGAAGGAGTTTATAAAATATTGTGTATCGGATGATGTTAACATATTAGCACAGTCTTGTCTTAAATTTCGACAACTGATCATAAAGGAGGGAAACGACTGTCCGTTTACCAAGAGCGTCACGTTACCAGGAGGATGTAATAAACTATTTCGGCGCACTTTTTTAAAACCAAACACGATTGCGCTAACACCAAAAGGTGGTTACAGGCAACTTGACAACCAATCGATCGTATCTACACGGTGGCTGTTGGTTGAAGAACGAGATCGTCAAATTAATATAATACACTCGCTAAACAGAAAGAAGCCAGAGTTGGAGGTGTAAAAGTCGATGGACTCTGTGCCGAAACTAATCAGGTCTTTGAATTCCACGGGTGTTATTATCCTAGCTGTCCTAGATTTTTCAAGCACAGGCGAAACATGCCTTGACCAGATAATACATCGGAGACGCTCAAGTATCGTTATGAAGCTACTATAGCAAAATCAAATAGAACAAAGGAGTTGGAATACACAGTTATCGAGATGTGGGAGTGTGATTTTCGACGACTGAAGACGGATGAAACGTTATACAGAAACGCACACAATAATTGCATATTTACCGCTAAATCCTAGAGATGTGTTTCATGGTGGTCGAACCGGGAAAGGCAAACTCCGTTTATAAAGCAAACGAATGTGAACGAACAAAATGTTGATTTTACGTCCCTATACCCTTATGTTAATAAGTTCGATAGACTTCCCTTGCGTCATCCAACCATGCATATTGGTGAAGAATGTCGAAAATTAAACATTGAAACGCCAGATGGGTGAATTAAGTATAAAGTACTACCACCAGAATTATTGTTCCACCCAGTACTGCATGTAAAAATGAACAGCAAATTAATGTTTGTTCTTTGTCGTTCATGTGGTGAAAGTTTTAACCAAAGGAACTGTGAACATTACGATGATGAACGCTCGTTAACAGGTACGTGGGTAATAGATGGAATTAAGAAAGCAATCTAAAAAGGTTACCAAATATTAAAAACTTATGATATATTGGCAATACTAAATCGAACAGTATAATAGTACCAGTAAAACTGGCGGACTATTCAGCCAATAAATGCATAAATAAATTTTTGGGTATTAAACAACGCAGCTCAGGATGGCCGTCTTAGAAAAAAAAACATGTTAAAGATTATTGTGAAACCGAAGGTGTTTACCTTAATTCCGCAAGGATAGAAAAGAACCCCGGTTTAAGAGTTAGGGAAAGCTGTTATTACCTCATCTTGGGGTAAGCTTGGACAGTGTGAGAACCAAAATAAAACTAGTAGTCAGAGAGCCTGATGAATCCTATACCATGATGACTGATGACTAGTCCTTCCACTGATATTAAATCTGTTTTACCAATTAATGAAGATACAGTACTTGTTAACTGGGAATTTAAAGAAGAAGCGTACAGCCCTCTATCGACTGTAAATGTTGTGCTTGCCGCTTATATCACGACTCAAGAACGGCTAAAGTTATACGAATGTTTGGAAAGGTTGAAAGATCATTTACATATCAGTTCCGGACCACTTGTGCCTTGAGGTCAATTTGTAGTGAATTCACCGATGAATTGAAAGCTGAAGGTGTTGGAAGCTACATCAAAAAAAGTGTATCAGGCGGACCAAAAAACTACGCCTACAAAGCATGGTCCAGTTCTACAGAATGTGACGTGACTGTATGTAAAGTTAAAGGAATATCGTTACTGATTTAGCCCCGGGCCAATTGCCAAAATATAGTTCACGATCCGAAAAACTTTCCCATGCCCAAGTGTCACAATACCTACTAGCGCAATGACAATTAAAAGTGATGCGACTCGTAAACGCACCATTGGTAATAACCATATACAATTGCCTGAGTTTGCAGTGGGGTGTATGCATTTAATTAAGATATCGACAAGCAAACGATGCCATATTTTGGAAGACATTCTTGGAAAATGTTTATAAGGGGTAAAACTGTGCGGTTTGGTTTCAAACTCTGGTGCCTTTCTTCCTCTGATGGATATTTATTTTATTAATTGCCATATGGAGGAGCTTAAGACCAAAAAAAAAAATCGCCTTTGGAGGTCGTGGTCTTAGATTTGCTTGAAGTAATAAAACACCCAGCCCAACGTCGAATATTCTTCGATAACTATTTTTCGTGTTATAAACTGTTTTTGAGCTCAAGCGTAAAGGATTTTTTGCTACTGGAACCATTCGTGAGAATAGGGCAAGCAGTTGCACTTTAAAAAGCGTAAAAGGTGTGTCCAAATGCAGAGAGGTTTTTACGATAGCGCTTTTGAAGTTTCAAACATTTCACTTGTAAGGTGGAATGACAATTCTGTAGTAACAGTGTGCAGTGATACATTGAATGTACAGCCCTTGATTACAACAAAACGTTACAGTAGAACGGAACATAGAATAGTGGTGGCCCATATTTTTAACTTGGTCGACAGCACAGTAGTAAATGTTTGGAAGTTATACAATATGGTCAATGAAATTAAAATGTCCCAAATTGATTTTAAGTCTTATATAGCTTTGCATCTGTTGAAAAGTGCACCCAAAATCACAAAACATCAACAACCCGCCGATATTGACAAAGTGCATTGCGATACAGTCGGTTATATAGTAATGACACAAGCAGAGAAAGCTCGAAGGTGTAAAATATGTAGAAATCACACAATTCATATATGTAACAAGTGCAACGTCCATCTTCATATTCCAGGTTTTAAATTATACCATCAACAATAACCAATTTTCTATATGTATTTTACTAATGGTTCGTTTTTGCACCATAGTGAAATGTGCCATTTTCAAACCTTTTCTTTTTTTAATACTGTTTATTTTGCAACAAAAATCTTTTATGCTTGGTTTAAAATATATTGCAATAAATTGGAAATATGGATAATTAAAATAGATAAAAATATGTTATTACTCATATTTTACCACTGGATCGTTTACGCAGTATCCTCTTTATGTATGTCAGGGCTTCCACAGATTATTTTTTACAAAGAAGTGAATAAAGTGAGTTTTTACACAAAAATAGTGAAAAAAGTGACTTTATTTTCTTAAATCAGTAACATAAAAAATATTAACAAAACCATATAAAATTACTGTTTTTAATTTTTTAAAACACTGCAACATCAAAGATTCTTTTCTCTTTTCAAGTTTTTCCAGTCTTCATAGACTCTCTTTCCTCCTGCGTAAGGTTATCGGAAGATTTGATTTTTTGATTTATTTTTTTTTTTAACTTGGTCAAATGAAGCGTTTTATTAATAGAAAATATCGCTTTTGTTGCGGCTTTTTGATTTTTTTCTTTTTCTTGGTTAATTTTAGTTTTATCCAAGTAATCTTGATAGCTTTGCCGTGCCTGACCAGCTAATTTAATAACCCTTTTGTAATTGGAACTTCAAGAGACTGATTGTTATAGTTTTAGTGCATCCGCAACAACTAGTCTAGCATTTAAAGTTCACACAGACATATGCTTATCTTCGATTAATATAAGCTTAGATTTGCTAAATCCACGTTCCACAGACGAATTACCATGACAAACAGTAAATGTGCTTTAAAGAAAAGATACAGATTTTTAAATTTTTCTTTAATATTTTCTTGACAAAAAAATTTGCTCCAATAAATATCTATCCTTTCTTTGCCGTCATATTCTAATGTTTGTTCAAATTCAATGGCTGCAGTACAATTATGTACTTTTAAAAAACATACATTTTTGAACAGAATTCCATACTATAATCTTTTGCCACCACTTGCAGTTGTATACATTTAAAATATTTTAAAATTTTATTTTTAAGGACTTTTATGTATCAAATATTCGGCAGCTGTTACATAATGATCTTTTAACATTTTTTTAAATTCAATGATAGTTCTCTCATTACCAATTAAATGTTTAATTTAAGGATCTACATCTATATTTTCTATATTTACTAAATTCTCACTTTGAAGCAGTGTCGATAGGTCAGATTTATTATTTGTACACACAATATCTAGTCACAAGAGCTTTTAATTCATCATAAAGAATATGAATGAATGGTGCTTCTTTTTGAAAAAATTCTGTAAACTCTATAAACATTTTAGCACTCTGTACAACATGAATACATTGTGCCAGAAAATTTGGTGCTTTTAAAAACTTGATAATTTTTTTATATTTATCTGTCTTTCTTGCACTATAATTTTTTATTGGAAGGTAACTATTAACACGTTCAGCCCCACGTGTCCACCGGTGGGCATTTTTGTTTTGCTTCTAGGGACCATGTGCCCACCGGTGGGCACTCAGCATTTTACATTTCAGGACAGCGTGTCCACCGGTGGGAACGAAATATACTGATTTTAAATAGGGCTTTCAAATCAGCGCTCCCAGAAAGTAAAAAAAAATATTTTGGACCAAGATGTTTACATACCGGTTTTTATTTTAGGTTTTCCTTTTGAGAGTAATTATACAGTTTTCTTGAAAAAAAAAAAACTTTAATGAGCCAGAAAAAAACTAAATAAACTTACGACTTAAAAACTACTTTACATGTTTCCTTTAAAAAAAATACGTTTACAAATTGAAAAAGCGAAATGACTCTAACAATCAAATAAACTGGAACTTAAAAACTACTTTACATGTTTCTGAAAGCAAGTCAGGCACATAGGAACATTGCAAGATACGCAGATGGTATTCACTTTTTTTGCATTTTTTTTTGCAAATGCACTATTTTCTCTAATGCTCATATTTTTGTAACACACACTGCATCTTTTTCTGGTTACTCTCTTTTGCCCTGGGACTTCAATTAGCTTGCAGGCTGAAGTACTTGGTTCTCTTGATGTAGATGGATGAGCTTTCAAATCTTCAGTTGCAACAAGACCATAACCACTGATTCCCTAAATTTATTTATATTTATGTTATTGACCTTGTTATATAAATGTAGGGCATTGACAATTGTTGTAGAAGTTATAATATGAAAAAGCAAACGTTTATACCATTTCACAGTTCTTCTTAGGAATGGAGCATATGACGCCATTTGGTCTGACAGGTCTATGAACCCTTTACCTTTATTATACTCAAGGATCATATCTGGTTTGCTAACTTCTTTCCTTTTCTTCATAAATGTAGTTATTGCAGCATTATGTTTTGTACTTAGCATCAAAACATCTCTCTTATCTTTCCATTTTAATACAACTACTTTATCCTTGTTTTGTCTGGCTATAATGTTACCTTTCTGCAATTTCTCTTTTGTAACTTCTGGGGGGTTTCCTTTTCTATTTGTCCGTAAAGTACCAACTAAGTGGGTCTTTTGGCCGATTAATCTTTTAGAGAGGGAGACACTAGTGTACCAGTTGTCTGTGTACAAGGTACGGCCGCCGCTACCCAGTAAGCCATCCATGAGTTCCATTACGATTTTTTCTGAAACAGAAGAATCTTCGGTTCTTTCTCTGCCAGTATATACCTTAAATGATCATGTGTAACCTCCAGCAACGCATAACTTAAAAACTTTGATGCCATAACGATGACGCTTATTTGGTATATACTGGTGGAAAGATAGACATCCTCGGAATGGGACATTGCTCTCGTCAATACAAATGAGATCTTCTGGAACATATGACGTTTTAAATTTAGCTAGCAATAAATTCAGAACATCAGATACTTTGTATAACCTATTGTTTTCCGGTTTAGGAGGAGCATCATTATTGCATGTATGGAACATTCCCAGCAGGCTCTCAAACCTGTTTCTGCTCATGTATTTGGGTACTGAATTTTGAAATAATGTATTTCTGGACCAATAGTCACGTAACTGAGGCATTTGCACGAGGCCGATCCACATCAAAATGCCCAGAAATTTTCTCATTTCTGTACGATTTGTATCACTCCATTTTCAAGTTTTTCCGTTGCGAATAAACTCTGCCACTCTTTGTGAAACGAATCTGTTTGTTTCTTTTACTAAAAAAACTACTAGAAAACCTGTTTCCTTCCTTGTTGTAATTGGGTAAGAGGTACATCATGATCTGGATCTCCTTCAGATTCTGAAGATTCTCCTAAGACACTTTCAGAAGATAGACTGTCGTTTACTTCTTCGTCACTCTCTTGTGGCAGATAATCTTCATCCTCAACAGAGTTATCTGAAAATCCTGTATTTTCCTGGTCATCAGAGGAATTTTCAATTATTTGTTCTAACTCGTTTTGTGTTAAATAACTCCTACTTGCCATTATGATATTTTTAATTTAGATCTGAAACAAACAAAAGCATTGTAGTGTAAAAAAGGTAAAATATTGCATGTCCACCCGTGGTCATGTGGTCCCAGAATGTAAAATTACATCTTGGGACCGTGTGACCACCGGTGGTCACAAAAAAAAACCTAAAAATTTCTTAGAAAAAAATAAAATATGACATTCCAAATTTCCGATCCTAAAAAATAAAATCAATAAGTTAAAGCATAACATAAATAAAACTTTGGTCCCAGGACGTAGAAACAAAATGCCCACTGGTGAGCACGTGGGGCTCAACGTGTTAAAGTAATGCAAAATAGCTGGCCATTGTTCAATTATACTTTTGGTTGCTTCTGAAATTGTTTACCATCGAGTTGCAATAAAGCTATGTTTTGGGATATTTTTTAAATGTTGTATATCAGAAAACTCTTTCAATTGGAGTGATATTTTTTAAAATAATAATACAGGGTCCGCCTTTGGGAGCTGATCCTATAAGTACATGCTAAACCAAACTTACTATAATTTTGAAAATTTGGTGACAGGGTATTGATTTTCACGTTCGTACCACTTCCGGTTATACCGGAAGTCGGTACTTAGTCGCTTATTTTAAATGGAACACCCCGTACATTAATACATTTTTTGATTCTATGTCGAATTTTAAGGTAAGTTTGTTAAGTAAACTAGATACGAAATTTCAGTCGTTTTAAAAAAAACCATTTTTCTAAAAAAATTGACAGATGCGGTCTTAGTAATAACTCGTTAATTGTTCTGTTCCTATCAAACAATTTGAACAAAACTTTGAGGTGTTGTAGGTTGTAGGCAAAGGTTTATTGCAACAGTCTACAAAAAATGACATTTGTATTTTTCATAAAAATAAAATTATGAATGTCTAAATTTGACTATCAAAAAATGCAAGTTTCTCAAAAAAATCAAATGGAAACCCCTATTTTTTATTACTCAGATCGATTTAACGTCAAAAATTAAGGTAAGTTTGTTTAAAACTGTATTTAGTACTTATTATCAAAAAGGTCCCAATTTTAAAATTTGTGATAAAAATGAGCTACAAACTTAAATCTAGTATTCCTTGTTCGTGGTCACTATGGAAACCAAATAATTGAGAATTGAAATAAAGAAAAATATTTGAATAAGTTACTGCAAAAAATTATAAAAATTGATAATTTTGTGATTCAAAAGTCATTTTTGCCAAATAGAAATTTTCTAAGTCATTTTTTTCAAATTCGACATACAACATAAGTGTAAAAATTTAATACTTTATGAGTAAATCGAAAAAAACTACTTTTTACTGCGGAGGTAGTAACTACATACTTATCAGCGCATCATTACACGATAAAGATGCTTATTTATTTTGTTTTTCTTTTGTAGTACAAAATTTAATAAAATTGTTGACAGTTTGTGTTTTTCTTGATGAAATGGCTCGACTTGAATATTCTAATACAGATTATTTGAATTTAATTTTAATTCACGGAGAATATCATAGAGTTGTAAAACGAACAGTAAGAACATTTATCGAACGCTATCCTGAGCGCCCCCGACAATCAGCAGATACATAATAGGACGTGTAGTTTAAGGTTTGGAACAGTTTGGTAGGGGAAGGTGTCTTAAAATGACATACTTTTTAATTGGCGGCTGATTTTTGATAGAAGAATAAACATTTAAAGTTGCAAAAAAAATGACATATTCCGTTCAACCACCTTTATTAATGTAGTCACATTTCTATTAATCCGAGTAGTTGTAAGAACTCCAGTGATTCCTTGCCTGGTCTTGCTTTTTTTAATTCCGCTTGCTGTGGGCACAGGCGAAATTTGTTGTAGGGTAAATTTTTTCTTTGGAGGCAGATTTTCTTTGTTGTTATTTTTTTCACCATTTCTACAGTCATTTTCGGCATCATTCTTTTTATTTTGTTCTGGTTGCAATACCATGTCCTCCCTTTCCTCCATTTCATTGCTGACCGACTCTTTGAGTTGATTAGTTTCTCCGTCTGTACAGCTTGACTCCATTAATTTGTTTGTGGTCTCGGCCGGCTCAAAAAACTCGTCGGGAAAAATATGAGGGTTAAACGGATAAACACCTGTTTTTAAAAATCCGCTTGTGGCATTTTGTGTTGTCGCTGCTTTTCCATATGCAGATGTAAACAGTTCACCGATTTGATGTTGCGTGATGACCCGTCCTGGATGGTTTTTCAACCATATTACACATTCCTGATGGTAAAAAGTTTTAAGTGGGCCATAAAAGCTGACGTCGAGCGGTTGCATACGGTGGGTACAATGCGCAGGGAAACACATCATAACAATTCCATTTTTTTTGCAAAGGTTAATGTTTGTAGAGACTTATGACTAGAGTGTCCATCTAGCAGTAATAAAACTTTTGATTCGGGAGATGCTTTAACAAAATTCTGAAAATGTTGCAACCACAAATTGAAAGTGTCGGCGGTCATCCATCCCGTTTCGTGAAACAATCCTAATGATCCTGGAGGTAAAGCATCTAGCAACTCCGCCTTCCTATTTTTTCTAGGGAAGATAACAGCTGGTGGCACAAAATTACCAATAGCATTCATGCAACAGACACGTTACATGCTGACCTCGTTCAGCGCTAGTTAAAGATCCCACCTGCTTTTTCCCAGTTTTTGCAAGAATTTTTGGAGCCTCTGTGCACTGTGGACATACCACTTTCATCCATATTGTAACACGCTTACGGGTATATGCAGTAGTAATTTCACTTCAAAAAGTACACTAACTAATAATGAAAATACATTTATAAAATAACACATCAATAAGTTTCCGCGCCACAATATACGTTTTTTGAGGTTAACTGAAACATACCTTAGCGTCAAATCAAATTACCTACAAACTTGAAATTAGGAAGATTCCTCCTCGACAAATCATTAACTTTCCGCTAGATAGCAGGAGTAGTTTTAAAATAAACAGCACTATGTCATTTTACATGCTATGTCATTTTAGGACACCTTCCCCTACATTTAAACACTCTGCGCCTCGCAAAAAAACTGCTATTGATAACGAACAGAATGAAGTTATAACTTTAGGATATTTCCGTGCCTATCCTTGTAATTCCATAAACGACGCGAAAACAGATATTGACTTAACACCAACAACTATCAGAAGAATTCTTAAGAAACATAAGTTTAGACCATACTGTTTACAATTAGCTCAACATTTGAAAGAAGCGGATTTGTTGAAACGTATCGAATTTTGTGAAACAATTTTGCTCAAAATACAAGAAATTCCTAATTTTTTGACTAATATATGGACGGACGAATCTAAATTTACGAAAAATGGCATATTTAATCGCCGAAACTCGCATTACTATAATAACGAAAATAGCAATCCAATTCGCGAATGCCGTTTTCAGGAAATTTGGAATTTTAACGTATTTTGTGCTATTCGGAATAACGAAATCTTTGACGTGTATTTTTACAACGAAAATTTGAGTGGTTTAAAATAGTTGATTGTTACGATTTATGATTACAAATTTAATTTCTAGGAGAAAATTATCTTGAGATATTAAACACTCGAATTCAACCCCGATTAAATCTCAAAAGGGAAAATCTATGGTACCAACAAGACCGTGCGCCCCCTCACAACACCAACGCCAATGGATTATCTTTGGGGTCGAATTAAAAATATTGTTTATGCTACACCACTAACGACTAATGAAGATTGCATTGCAAGAGTGCAAAATGCCTTCAATTTTCTTTCTCCACAAGAAATTCAAAGGGCTACAAATGAAGCCGTTATAAGACGGGTTCAACAACGTCTTGCGTCTAACGCGCAACATTTTGAACATTTCTTGTAAATTAATTTACATTTGATCACGAGCAAGAAATACTAAATAAGTGACTTTATCGTGTAAGAATGCACTGATAAGTATGTAGTTACTACCTCAGCAGTAAAAAGTAGTTTTTTCGATTTACTCATAAAGTATTAAATTTTTACACTTATGTTGTATATCGAATTTGAAAAAAATGACTTAGAAAATTTCTATTTGGCAAAAATGACTTTTGTATCACAAAATTATCAATTTTTATAATTTTTTGCAGTAACTTATTCATATATTTTTCTTTATTTCAATTCTCAATTATTTGGTTTCCATGGTGACCACGAACAAGGAATACTAGATTTAAGTATGTATCTCATTTTTATCACAAATTTTAAAATTGGGACTTTTTTGATAATAAGTATGAAACTGTTACGTTTAGGCAAATAAAGTTTTAAACAAACTTACCTTAATTTTTGACGTTAAATCGATCTGAGTAATAAAAAATAGGGGTTTCCATTTGATTTTTTTGAGTAACTTGCATTTTTTGATAGTCAAGTTTAGACACTCATAATTTTATTTTTATGAAAAATACAAATGTCATTTTTTGCAGACTGTTGCAATAAACCTTTGCCTACAACACCTCAAAGTTTTATTCAAATTGATTGACAGGAAGAGAACAATTAACAAGTTATTACTAAGACCGCATCTGTCAATTTTTTTAGAAAAATGTTTTTTTTTTAAACGACTGAAATTTCGTATCTAGTTTATTTAACAAACTTACCTTAAAATTCGACATAGAATCCAAAACTGTATTAATATACGGGGTGTTCCATTTAAAATAAGCGACTAAGTACCGACTTCCGGTATAACCGGAAGTGGTACGAACGTAAAACTATTTTAGATGAGTTAGCCCTAACATGATTACCCTGTCACCAAATTTCCAAAATTATAGCAAGTTTGGTTTAGCAGATACTCATAGGATCAGCTCCCAAAGGCGGACCCTGTATATTAAAATAATGAAGTCACTTACATCCTCACCAAATTTTTCACAACAGGAAAGATAAAATATTCCATCTCATTTCTATAATGTAAACGAAAATAAGAGCATACTTTTCACAATAATGGCGAGAAATTTAAAATTTATATTATAAATGCATAATGTTGTTGAGTAGCATGGGATGATATGGGTTAACCAAATTTGAGAAAAAATACAACTTTTTACTATGATCTTGTCGTCTACATAATTTTGGTTCACCCTTAAACAATATGTTAATATTACATATTATGTATAATTTTGTATTTTTATTATTTTCTAATTCACAATATGCACAATCTTAACTATCCGTATTTGACATAACAATTTTAGTAATATATCTCGATTTAAAATATTTTCTGGAAAAATCATGAAGCTATTGGAAATAAAAAATTATTATTAAATGTAGAAATTACTTAATTAGTTGGAAGGAAACAGAAAATTTTGTAATATTTTTTACCATAACATTTCAGATGCCAAAATGAGCAAAGTTTAAAGTTATAATTTGATGGCATCAAGTAACATAAATAACAAACATTTCTTATTCATTAATTTATTTTTTACTTACCTGGAATAATATCAAACAATTTCCATACTTGATCTTGATTCAAAGAAGGACATCCGTTAACTAGAAGCTTTGTAAAGTTATTATCATTATGAGTAACATTAGGAATAGTAATAGAATTATTTTTAGAGTAGGGTTCAAAGGAATTAGAAGAACGGTCTGTATGTTTTGATTTACGAGGTTCGGCAAACCTAGCTTTAAACTTTCGGTCACACTGTTCATAAGCAGCAGCAGCTTGCGAAAATCTGAATTATGAAATATGTATACAAGATCAATAATCAATTATTAAAAATACACACTTGTAATACTTAATGTATGCGCAACCTTTACTTTCTCGACTCATTTGGTCTTTAATAACTTTAACATAATCTATGTCACCATACTCTTTAAATGTGTTATATAAATCATCTTCAGTCATTGATTTAGGAATAAATACAAATAACCGTTGGATTGAATCTTCTTCATTTCGATCACGTTTAGCACCTTGCTCACGACTACAATTACCATGATGTAAATCAAGCATTAAAGCAAATAAAAAAATACCCTGCTGCAATCATAACTTTTATCGGTCGGGAAGTATCACCAATAATCTTGCCATTCATTTCTTCCATGGCATTTGCAGCAGAAGACGTTTTGGTATACTTAATATATGTAATACCTAAAATAAATACGTATTAATTAATTAATACTTTTAAATAATTGCAAAGAAACCCTTGGGTACATGGGTATGCTTGTCTTTCACCACCCATATGTCATCAATTTCACCAAATTGTGAAAAAGCATTTCGAAAATCGTTTTCATTTAATGCTTTACTACATACTATAAATAATCTCGAATTAGGAGGATCCCCCAAATCTGAAATTTTGGTATCACCATATGAAGACCATCTATTACTTTTGTCTGCCATATTATTTGCCATGCCAGAGCTGATATTTACAAAACTAAAACGCAACAGCCATGCTAACAATGACGTCACAATGAGCGGGATATTTAAAATATTGAAAACAAGGGAATATGGAGTTTAAGGCCACTATTCGTCCTATATTATACGGGACAGTCCCTTCTTTAAACACCTCATTTCGTAAATTTAATTATTTTAATAAATTACGCAAATGTTTCATATTTATAAATAAGTCCCCTTTTTGTCCCGCCTCTGACGTTTTATTGTTTAAAAGGAATTAATTAAAGTCTAGAAGTACGAAAGAAACGGGACCTTCAATAAAACACAATAGTATGACTGCAAGACTTTTCAAGCACGTTTGTCGACTTAAATAAGTATCCCGCGATGGCGCGATCCTGCTTATTATGAGGCAGTGCTAAGTAACAAGTCTAGCGCGAAAGGAATTTGCTTACGACGGTGTCTTGTATGTATGGAAAATAAATACACCGGTGTGTGTAAATAAATAAAGTGTAAATAGTTCGTTGGTTAAGGTTAAGTGTTAATAACTTTCTGATTTTAAATAAATAATCCTTATAGTGCAGTGTGTATCTAAGGTGGTAGAAAATCAGAAAATGCCGAAAAGAAAGTGTTCATTTAATAGAGGTTTAGAAAGTGAATATCCAGAAAGTACTTTAAATGTGGTGCACAGTTTTCAATTGCACATGTGGAAATGCGGATATTGTTCAACATATAGCTGCTTGTAGCAAAGTTGCGCCTTTTTTTCGTAAGGACACTTTTGAAAATGAAGAACATAAGCTAGCTGCGATTGAATGTACTTGGTCATATCACAACGTGATCCACAATCAGCCCTTTCGTTGTATGAATTGCAGCTAATAAAGGGTTACTTCCAACAAAAATTTGCAAGTCTGAAAGTATTGTGTAACATTTTATAAAAAGAACCATTAAGATCCATACAAAACGGTCTTGCAACGGTCAATTTTGTAACAATCTTTAGTACTGTGGTTTTATTGAATATTAAGACAACTATGTACACAACTAATTATTACAGATTACATGATTAATGGTCTCCGCGGGTGGTGCTGTTGGACCTCGGCGCATGGTTGCTGCCGTGTGAGGGTGATTGGGACGAGGCGCCACTTCGTGCGTCACGGCGATGACAGCTTTGGTGTCGTCGGCAGTAGTGGCGTGACCATTTGTGGTACCGGCGAACGATGACGGAAGGCCCGGAAATCGTTTCGTTGACGGCGGTGTCCGTACGTACCATTGGCGTCCACGGGTGCATCTGGTAGTTTACCCTGCAACAACTTCACATGGGCTGTAAGAGACTCCGGGTAAGCGTCTCTATCCGGGCTATAGGGAACTCCGGCGTACAGTGGTTGATCCTGTCCAGACCGTACGGAAACTCCGGAGCAGAATGAATATTCGTTTTTTTTGTTAGTATGCTCATGCTTATGGTTAGTATTTACTTATTTATAGCTTATATATCTTATTCGTAGACTGTTCAGGAGTCCTTCTCCTCTTCAGCACTGGTCAATCCATGTTTGTTGGTGTTGCGATGTTTTGTGTTATTGTATGGTTTAATATCATGAGATGTGCTTATTTTTGGTGTAAAAAAAAGAAAAAGGGTTCATTTATTTAATATTTAATAATGCGTTAATTGGGTTAAATGTGTGTATAGTTAAGTGGGGTGTAGCGTGCTTAGTGTGATTATTAGATTCGTCGTCCGGTTTCTTGATGGGTCGTCATCGAATAGACGGGGGGGTGCGGAGGGCATATAGGATGTTCTCCAGGGAATCTTCTGTCTCCTCGGGGAGGTCGTCAAGGAGTTTTGTAAGGATTGCGGGGGGATGTTTGAATTTTTATTTAGGTTTTCTTCGTGGGAAACGGTAGTTGTAGGGTGTGGTAAGCATCTCTTTGGTAGGGATAGTGTCGCCGAAGATTCTTTTATGTGCAAAGTTTTTCTGTAGTGTTTGGACTCTGCGTGTGATGGTTGGTATGTTTGCGTGTTGAGTTGTGAGGTCGCTAGGGTACCTGAGAGGTAACCTGTGTATGCGTCTGAGTATTCGGCGTTCACAGGAAGCAATAGAGGAAAGGTGATTGGGGTTTATGTTCGTGTATATGATTGCTCAGAAATCCATAACAGGGCGAATATAAGTTTTGTGTGTTGTAGTGTTTTGGGGTGGCAACCTATGATTCTACCCCGGAGGGACCCAGTACGTTTGCACGGTTTCTGATCCTGTTAAGTGATCTTTGTGAATCGGGAGCCAATATTTTAACTAAGAATTTGAATTTTGAAAATGATATACGTTATATTACCGAAACGTTAAATGAATATATCTATTTATTTGTTTTGAAGTTCTTATGTTATATTAAATTTAAAGACAAATCTTATCTACATGTATAATCTAGGTATGTTAGGTTACAGTAGTTCTTTTATCTTAAACTAGTTTGCATTTTTACAAATACAAAAATAAATAAACAACAAAAGTTTATGTATTTGTAAAAGTCCAAACTAGTTAAGATTAGATCAACAAAACTATGGTAACCTAACTGGAAAATTTATATATCGGTTCTAAAGCTTGATGGTCGGTGGATACGCGTCTATAGCACATGCGAAAATCTTTATGTAGTGCGTTACTATTATGACGTATCAAATTAGGTTTTTCTAAGTCTAGGAGAATACATAAAACAAGAATCTATCTAAAATTCTAACATCTGTCAAAAATTGATGAGTTATGGCATCCGCACTTAGCAAAGTACACCAAATATGTAGGCGACGCATGTTAACACAGTACGTCACAATGTCCCGTATAGCAACGAACGTGTTAACTGTCAAATCCTCTAGCGGTGGACCTACAATCTGAAAATAATTTCAGGCGTTTCGAGGCCACTTTTGTTATAAAAATCTTTTTGAACCTGTCTATAATCCATTCCTGAGATATGTGACGGCCATTCTTAGTTACCAGTACATAAAAGTGACGTTTTTCAAAAAGTGAAAAATAGTGAAAAAATGAGTGTAAGCCCTGGTATGTTCATATAATTTTTTAAAGTTTGTTGAACTAATAAAATTCATTAATAATAATTTAGACCTTTATTTTATTATTCAGTAGCATGATGATGTTTAACCAAATTGAAAAAATACAACTTTTACTATGATCTTGTTGTCTACATAATTTTGGTTCATTAAACAAAATGTTAATATTACATAATGAAATTTGTTAAAATATGATTTATTTCCTTGTCATTTAAAGACTTTCAACTAAAATTACGTTCTTCCTTTTCAAAAATACAATTTTTTCTTTATTTCACATTACAATGTTAGTAATATATTTTGATTTATTATTATCTGTAATTTTGTATTTGTATTATTTTCAATTCATAATATGCACTATCTTAACTATTTGTATTTCATGTAACAATTTTAATAATATTTCTCGATTTAAATCATTTTCTGGAAAAATCATTAAGCTATTGGAAATAAAGAATTATTATTAAATGTAGAAATTACTTAATTAGTTGGAAGGAAACAGTAATTTTGTAATATTTTTACCATAACATTTCAGATGCCAAAATGAGCGATATTTAAAGTTATAATTTGATGGCATCAAGTAACATAAATAACAAACATTTCTTATTCATTAATTTATTTTTACTTACCTGGAATAATATCAAACAATTTCCATACTTGATCTTGATTCAAAGAAGGACATCCGTTAACTAGAACCTTTGTAAAGTTATTATCATTATGAGTAACATTAGGAATAATAATAGAATTATTTTTAGAGTAGGGTTCAAAGGAATTAGAAGAACGGTCTGTATGTTTTGATTTACGAGGTTCGCAAACCTAGCTTTAAACTTTCGGTCACACTGTTCATAAGCAGCAGCAGCTGAAAATCTGAATTATGAAACATGTATACAAGATCAATAAACAATTATTAGAAATACACACTTGTAATATTTAATGTATGCGCAACCTTTACTTTCTCGACTCATTTGGTCTTTAATAACTTTAACATAATCTATGTCACCATACTCTTTAAATGTGTTATATAAATCATCTTGAGTCATTGATTTAGGAATAAATACAAATAACCGTTGGATTGAATCTTCTTCATTTCCATCACGTTTAGCACCTTGCTCACGACTACAATTACCATGATGTAAATCAAGCATTAAAGCAAATAAAAAATACCCTGCTGCAATCATAACTTTATCGGTCGGAAGTATCACCAATAATCTTGCCATTCATTTCTTCCATGGCATTTGCAGCAGAAGACGTTTTGGTATACTTAATATAGGTAATACCTAAAATAAATACGTATTAATTAATTGATACTTTTAAATAATTGCAAAGAAACCCTTGGGTACATGGGTATGCTTGTCTTTCACCACCCATATGTCATCAATTTCACCAAATTGTGAAAAAGCATTTCGAAAATCGTTTTCATTTAATGCTTTACTACATACTATAAATAATCTCGAATTAGGAGGATCCCCCAAATCTGAAATTTTGGTATCACCATATGAAGACCATCTATTACTTTTGTCTGCCATATTATTTGCCATGCCAGAGCTGATATTTACAAAACTAAAACGCAACAGCCATGCTAACAATGACGTCACAATGAGCGGGATATTTAAAATATTGAAAACAAGGGAATATGGAGTTTAAGGCCACTATTCGTCCTATATTATACGGGACAGTCCCTTCTTTAAACACCTCATTTCGTAAATTTAATTATTTTAATAAATTACGCAAATGTTTCATATTTATAAATCAGTCCCTTTTGTCCCGCCTCTGACGTTTTATTGTTTAAAAGGAATTAATTAAAGTCTAGAAGTACGAAAGAAACGGGACCTTCAATAAAACACAATAGTATGACTGCAAGACTTTCCAAGCACGTTTGTCGACTTAAATAAGTATCCCGCGATGGCGCGATCCTGCTTATTATGAGGCAGTGCTAAGTAACAAGTCTAGCGCGAAAGGAATTTGCTTACGACGGTGTCTTGTATGTATGGAAAATAAATACACCGGTGTGTGTAAATAAATAAAGTGTAAATAGTTCGTTGGTTAAGGTTAAGTGTTAATAAATAACTGATTTTAAATAAATAATCCTTATAGTGTAGTGTGTATCTAAGGTGGTAGAAAATCAGAAAATGCCGAAAAGAAAGTGTTCATTTAATAGAGGTGAATATCCAGAAAGTACTTTAAATGTGGTGCACAGTTTTCAATTGCACATGTGGAAATGTGGATATTGTTCAACATATATGCATAGCGAAATAGCGTACATATAGTGCTGTAGCAAAGTTGCGCCTTTTTTCATAAGGACACCTTTGAAAATGAAGAACATAAGCTAGCTGCGATTGAATGTACTTGGTCATATCACAACGTGATCCACAATCAGCCCTTTCGTTGTATGAATTGCAGCTAATAAAGGGTTACTTCCAACAAAAATTTGCAAGTCTGAAAGTATTGTGTAACATTTTATAAAAAGAACCATTAAGTTCCATACAAAATGGTCTTGCAACGGTCAATTTGTAACAATCTTTAGTACTGTGGTTTCATTGAATATTAAGACAACTATGTACACAACTAATTATTACAGATTACATGATTAATGGTCTCCGCGGTGGTGCTGGTGGAGACTTGCTGTGACCTCGGCGCATGGTTGCTGCGTGTGAGGGTGATTGGGACGAGCGCCACTTCGTGGTCACGGCGATGACAGCTTTGGTGTCGTCGGTAGTAGTGCTGACCATTTGTGGTACCGGTGAACGATGACGGAAGGCCCGGAAATCGTTCGTTGACGGCGGCGTCCGTACGTACCACTGGCGTCCACGGGTGCATCTGGTAGTTTACCTGCAACAACTTCACATGGGCTGTAAGAGACTCGATTGAGCGTCTTTATCCGGGCTAAGAGAACTCCGGCGTACAGTGGTTGATCCTGTCCAGGCCGTACGTAAACTCCGGAGCAGAATAAATATTGTTTTTTTTGTTAGCATGCTTATGGTTAGTATTTACTTATTTATAGCTGATATATCTTATTCGTAGACTCTTCAGGAGTCCTTCTCCTCTTCAGCCCTGGTCAATCCATGTTTGTTGGTGTTGCGATGTTTTGTGTTATTGTATAGTTTACAACCATGAGATGCTTATTTTGGTGTAAAAAAGAAAAAGGTTATTTATTTAATATTTAATAATGCGTTAATTGGTTAAATGTGTTTGTTGTTAAGGGGTGTAGGTGCTTAGTGTGATTATTAGATTCGTCTCGGTTTCTTGCTGGGTCGTCATCGAATAGACGGGGGGTGCGTAGGGCATATAGGATGTTGTCCAGGAATCTTCTGTCTCCTCGGGAGGCCGTCAAGGAGTTTTGTAAGGATGCGGGGGATGTTTGAATTTTAATTTAGGTTTTCTTCGTGGGAAACGGTAGTTGTAGGGTGTGGTAAGCATCTCTTTGGTAGGGATAGTGTCGCCGAAGATTCTTTTATGTGCAAAGTTTTTCTGTAGTGTTTGGATTCTGTGTGATAGTTGGTATGTTTGCGTGTTGTGTTGTGAGGTCGCTAGGGTACCTGAGAGGTAACCTGTGTATGCGTCTGAGTATTCGGCGTTCACAGGAAGCAATAGAGGAAAGGTGATTGGGGTTTATGTTCGTGTATATGATTGCTCGGAAATCCATAACAGGGCGAATATGTTTTGTAGGTGTGTTGTAGTGTTTTGGGGTGGCGACCTCTGATTCTACCCCGGAGGGCGCCCAGTAGGTTTGCGCGGTTTCTTATCCTGTTAAGTGATCTTTGTGAATCGGGGAGCCAATTGAGATTTCTAGTAAAGAGGATTCCTAGGTAGGTGACGTCTTGTTGGAGTGGGAGTCTTTCTTGGTTTAGGGTGAGGGAAACGTTTCTGGAAGAAAGGTTTGGGAGCTTATCTTCGGTGTAATTAGGGTGCCGGAAGAGGATTGTTTGGGTTTTGGTGGGATTGACGGAGACTCTCCACCGGTTCGCTAAGTTGGGGAAGTTCCGAAGGGTTTTGGATATGAGACGGGAGGCCGTTTCGCTGTTCCGATTAACCGTCCAGAAGGTGGTGTCATCCGCGAACTGCGCAACGACTACTCCGGGTTGTGTGACTTCGGGAATGTCGTATGCGAAGATAATATAGAGGATCGGGGCTAAGGCAGAACCTTGCGGTACGCCTGCTGTGGAAAGGATCTGAGCAGGTTTTTCCTACTTTGACTCGAACTGACCGATTGGTCAGGTACGAGAGTAGGAGTTTGGAGAAGGGGTCGGGAATGTTGAGGTTATGGATCTTGTGCAAGAACCGGCTGCAGACCCTGTCAAATGCTTGCTTAATGTCCAGAAACACAGCCAGATTGCATTCTTGTGATTGAATGCTCTGGTGGTCTCTTAAGCAGCTTCAACAAGGATCGTGACACGTTCGGTTGGGACGGAAGCCGAATTGGCTGTTGGGTAGAAGTCGTTAAATTTAGGTGGTCCTGAGTCGCCTGGATAGAATCTGCTCAAAGCATTTTCCGAGGCAACTCAGGAGAGATTGGTCTAGTATGGTGAGTTAGGTCTTTGGGTATCATGATGGTGAAGGTTAATCCGTCGGGAAGTGGGATAGGATTAGGCATTGGTTGTAGATGTTGGAGAGTAATCGGAGGGCTGGGTAATAAAATCAAATTGTAGATTGTTTAACCTTATATATCTACATATGTATATGTGATTGGAGGGTGAACATCGTATTATAGAACAGTGGATACAATAAAGGACAATGTATCTTCGAGTGGGTTGGCAGGGTAGTCATTGCCTACCAAAAAAAAAGAATATCGTTTTTAATTTTTGTTATTCACGTAATCCAGTTCGTTATAGTAATGCTTACCGGAAAAAGAGGGTGGATATGGTAAGAAAATATGTGGTAAACAGAAACAAGAACGGATATATTTTTCTCAATTCCGCAACTCTAGTGGTTTAATTTAAAGCGACATAATTCAGGACAAAATGTTTGTTAAGATTTAGGCTACCAATCTAACTGGCCACATGAGTAGATTGCATATATTTCGCGTTCATATGTTTAGGTAGCGGACCGAGAAAGTGTGATTATTGTAATAAACATTTTCATATTGCAATTGTTACCGCAATAGAAAGTATAATTATCGGGTTTAAATATCTTGATAAGTCGTAATTTGCTAATGTTTTCGGGATATTTTATTTTATATAAGAAATATTGGTATGTATGAAACTGATATTTGAGTAAGGGTTGAAAAGAAAAAGAAAAAGATATGTTAGGGTAGAAACAGGTGTCCGTTCGAAACTGCCTTTACTGAAGGAGTGTAACGAATCGTTGAATATTTTTACACGCATGTCACTGGTTTAATAATTAATTACGTCGGAACATACCGCAAATCAAGACATTTTTGTTTGGTTCTAGGAAATTGGAGACTGATAGGGTTTGTTACGGACGAATGCATATTTTAATTTAATACTTCTTGTAGTAATAAATATTGAAAATATACCCACGTGTTTTTTTATAACTTTTAAAAACGGGGGTGAATTTGTAGAGTAAAAACGTCAGTTGCGGTTGGAGTTTTTATTCAGCCGGACCGATCCGATTGTTTAATTTCAAACCCTCATTGTAAACCGTTCTGTCTATAAAAATTTTTATCGTGTACATTTTAGTAAAACTAAAAACCCGAATTTGTTCTTTTGTTTTTTTGTAGGTTTTAATGTAAGTTTTTCCAATAAATCTATAAATAATCGCCCTTCCGTCGAGTTTAAACCGCGTATCTTACCTCGTCGTGTTGATGATAAAGTGTCTAACTAAAGGGAATTCAAGTGTAAGTAGGTAATTGAATGTAGGTCGAAGCTTGCAGCAGACAATTCACCAAGCCTATGTAACGTATTAAAAATCAATCATTGCCTTACAAGAAGTATCTAATTACTCGCGCAGGCTCATTAAGTTGAAATCTGTCAAAATAAAAGAAGTCCGCTTTAGACCGTACCGTGGCTCTCCTCATTGTTAGTATGACTTGGCATTGTTGACTGTTTATTAATATTTGTGTAGAGGAAATAATGCGTGGACAAACCGTAGAAGGATAGATTACGGTTAAATTGTTGTAAATAAGGCCAGGGTTTACAGGAACGGGTCCAGATGACATTAAAACACCTCAAATTCCGTCTTTACTGTTCTTATTGTTTTGTATAGATGAATGTGTCAGCTCAGAAACAGACGCTGTAGTCTCTAACGTAATCACTCAAGCTTGTGTACCGGTCCTTTTGTTATGGTGTATTTACACCTTACCCTTGCAAGGCTTTGTTTAAATGAGTTTTTTTAAGTGTCTTTGATTCAGTCGGCTTATTTAGAGTTGTTTGTTTACGAACTAATTTCTTTTTATATGTAATTTATTGTAATTCTACATATGTATTTTTGGTGCTTTTATTAACCACACGATTATGTATGTGCAAATTCCTTGCCTATTTTTTTGTTCTCGTCTAAGTGTAGGTAAACTGCATTGCGGTTGTCTTATTGCTACCTGTTTAATGTTACTGTTAGTTATATTTCATATGTATCGTAATTTGCCTTCTTATTTACTTAAAAACCAGTATGATTGGTTGTATAGGGCCACATGTTTAGTATTACAATTTTTATTCTGATTTATTTATGACACAATTGTGGGTGTGATTACACTGTTTGTTTTTTTATTATGTTTATGTGCAGCTAAACTGCTTTTTATATTTTTTTGTTCCTTAATGTTATAATTTTGTACGCTCTTTAACCTGATCTAATGGTGTTTTGTTACATATTGAACTCTTTCATTGTTTTTTTTTGTTATTTGATTTATTAATGTACTTGAGCGATTACTTATTTATGAATAAATTGGGTTTTCTTGGTGGTTCTTTCCCAACTTAGTAAATTAACGGGTTGAACCATCATTGCGAAAAGCTCGTTAATTCTAATTTGAGTAGTTTCATTGTTTACCTGTACCACATGATGCAACACTTAACTTTTTGAGGTTTGCGAGTAATTAAATATCAGACTTGTAAATAATTAATTTGAATAATAGTAGCATTATCGTCAGTAAATTCAAGATACATCCCTTAGCGATTGTTTTGTTCTTAAATTTTCATTGTGGCGAATAAGTTCAAATTACACTTTTTAAGATAACGTACCTGGGGACACTACATATGTTTAGCTGTACTGCAATATATTATGAGGTGTAGTGTGAATGTACAGTCGGCGTCATAAAAATCGGGGAAGTAAATTTTATATTTAATTTCCCAGAAAATTAAAAATTAATATAAAAAAGAGATTGGATACACATAAGTAAACATTAACCCGAATACAAAATACCATTAACTTTTAAAACTAAAATGTGCTTAACGAATTAATTAACTAATAATCCACTATTTAAAGCAATCATTAGCTGTAAACGCGTTGAATTAAATTGGGAATGTATCTTCGTCCAAATTGTCCCATTGCTCTTGAATACATTTAAGCAATTAGTTGTAGTTTCTGGGATGGAAGTTGCGTTTATCCATCTGTCTAATCATTAAACCTCATACATTTTGAATCGGGTTTAAGTCTTAACTTAGTGAAAGCCATCTTATCTTAAGTCATTAAAATTAATTTCCCTAATCCAGTTGCGGCCAATATTTGAGGTATGAACCAAGGAATTGTGCCGGAAAATGAATTCGTCACGAATCTGTCGAATCAATAGTAACATAATATTCTCGAAAATATTCAGGTACCGGGTGTCCCAATAAGAATGGCTCTCGGCATATATCAGAAACCGCTTATAGCACAGCTTCGGAAAAAAAAATTTATAACAAAAGTGGCCTCGAGTAAAACCTGGAAATGATTTATAGAATTGTAGGACGACCGCTAGAGGGCGTAACTGAAAATTAAAAATTAAATATTTTACAAATTTCGCCTAATTAAGGAGTTGAAAACACGCTCAATATATTCTTAAAAAAATTCTGCGTATATTTGATTTCACAACTTTTAGTTCATCTTTTCAAATAAGAGGTGGGGGAGAGTGGGAACCTTATTATGAAGAAACGCCTGTAACGGCGCTTCTGCTTAATCGATCTTTGCAAACTTAGTGTTGTTAAAAACAGCTCTTTTTCACTAAAGTAAGCGTAATAAATTTGACACAACCTAATAAGTAACATACACGCTAGAAGACGGTATTTATTTATTTATTTTAATCTAGTGTTCTTTAGAAAATATTAAACAGTAGTATACAGTTTTAATCGTGGATTATAAACGTAAATTAGTAACAGGTACATGCAACAGTAAAAAGTGAGAAACCAAAAAGAAGTACAGTTTTTCGAAGATTCCCAACGTAGTACCTTTTCTATAGCTTTTATGGAGGTATTTTCTAGAAACATGACTAAAACGCTTACGCTCCCTAGCGGTAGAGTTAGAAACCTGAGAATTATTTCCAGCAACTTCTCTTGGTCACTTTCATTAACAAGATTTTTTTTCCAAAGCTTTTGGGCCTGTATTCCCGAGATGTGCTACCTCATTATCCTTAATGGAACATTCTGTCCCAGAAAAAGTAAGCTAAGAACCTTGAAATTTTATGTAATATACTATCCATATAGGTGCTGTTTATGCAACGATAATTAATTTATCCTGGGGTTACTGGTACTACTGAAAAAGTTCATAATATTTATTATTATTTATTTTATGATACGAGGTGCTATTTCGAGGCCAAGTGCGCTAGCGCGGGAGCTATGAAAGCACCGTAGAAATAAGATAAATGACATTTAGAAATTGTACCACCTAGCATAAACATGACTAATTGTAATAAGTGCATTGTAAATATTTTTAAATAAAGTCATAGTTTTGTGCCCATTGTTCATAACGGGAAAATAGGCAACATCGTAAAAACAAAAACAATAATATATGTCACATGGAAATTTAAAATTTCATGTCAGATAGAGCATAATAGACATGTAGAAGCTAACGTATTAAGCATTTTCAGCCTTATTTACATAATTTTTAAGGCATTCTGGCTGCGTATACTTTATAAAGAAAAGCTAAGTGGAATTAAACTATCTTTAATAATCATGTCTTCACGTTCAAAAGTAATCGTTATACAAGGTGAGTCCAAATTAGATGCCAACCTTCAAGGAGGTATTAGTATGACATTTGTGAAGAAAATCGATTTCAAATTTCCTATTGCTTATAACCTTTAAACTATTCTCTACATGTAGTGTTAAAATAGTCTAAAAAACTAGCTCAATGTTTTAAATTTCCGATAAAACCATTTTTGTCAAAATTCGTTCGATAGTTCCACCAGAAAAAACTTTTAAATCGCTCTACCTCTCGAAAATTCTAAATTGAGAGTAATAAATCATTGAAATCTTGATTCAATAGAACTGAGAATGTTATTCAATAATTTTACATTTTGTGTTCAAAATGACCACCACGGTCTCTCGTACAAGCTCAAGCTCTCTTTCTTATTCCTTGACAGGTAATTTTCATTTGAATTTTCCAACGAAAATTTCCAAATTGAGTAGCTATGAAAAAATTCAGTGTTGGAATCAAGAACTCTGGTTCGGCAATTTCTAGACCAAAAGAACAAAAGTGACTTGTTTTGACATTTCATAAATTAATTAGCCTTTGTTAGCGACTTTCGTGATTTTTGAATCTGAATAGTTACTTTTTCTCCGTTATTGTTCGTTCCTTTTCATTATTGTTCTTGTTATTATCGTTCCTGCTGTTATTATTGTGTTACGTGCAGAAGCGGGAAGCGGAGATAAAAAAAAGAAGAGAAGGATTGCTACTCACCTGCTGATGGAAGAAGATCGTCGGTGTCAGTCGGTTCGAGTCGGGTTCAAGAAAATTTCGGTAGAGATAAGGGCGCCAAAAGCCGCTTCCCAAAAAACTAATCACCGTTATCCCTGCACCTGAATAACGATGTCTGAAAGAAGTGAGTAGATAACGGAAGGAAAGGAGAAATCAATAGAAAAAAGAAAGTGTTGTGGTTAAAACACAACCTATAATTGCTAAATCAGATAAAAATACGTATAAAAATAAAACGTGTTTCAAGATTGACCAATTTTATACAAAAAAAAAACAAATAAATTGAAGTGAATGTCCAAAACGAGGTAAATACACAATTAAACAAATAGTTAAATTGATAAGTATCAACGTGTAGATACGTTCATTAATTTAAAATTTAAAGAAACCAAAATGTAAAAAAATAACAAAAGCTTAAAAAAAATTATTTCGTTTAACGTTGAAAGTAACGAAGAAATTATGTCACAGCAATTTACTTGAAGAGAGAGAAAAAACAATTAATTTAAATTATAAGTAAATACGAACCTGATTATTTCTGAAAGGCCTTCCTAAAGGTGTTCTATAAGTAAAAGTTAATATTCAAGATGATAATCACTTTCAGAATACTTGCTATGTCCTAACAAAATTTAAATTGTGTAATTTAAAAGAGAAAATTAAAAAAAATAAAATTTAATCAATTACACCAATATCAAATTCAAAATTTAAACGAGTGAAATGTGTGTAAGTTAAATTTATTTAGAACTTTTTTATTTTGATAATGTGGTACATTATTTCCTGTTGTTTCCACAAATTTAGTAGTCGAATATGAGCTTATTTTGTTATTTAAATATTCACGTCACACTTTAATTTGTTTAATAAATATTATAATTACCTTTTTTTTGAAAATTGTGAGTTTAATAATATTAAACATACAAAGCTACACTTTTGAAATCAGAAAACCATAAGCCATCGAATGAGGCCATACCCTATAGTTGCTATTTAAAAAATGTATGTTTGGGTTGTAGCTCGAAAATAATTACTTAAAAATTTTTTATTCGCATTTTCCCATTTTGCCTAAAATAGCTATCAAAAGTCTCTCTTATAACTTTTGGTATTTTGAATATTAAACAAGATATAGCCGATTGAAAATTTGGACGATTTTTAGTTATTTTCAGATATCCTAGAAAGTTGGCAACAATGTTGAATTTTATTATCGGTATTTGAATTATCATGTAATTCTACCCAACTTTGCTAATTTAAGCGACTCTGTATCTCTTATAATAACAAAGATAGCATATACCGTGGGCAGATTCTAGACACCCGGTATATCTCAACGATTACATACTTCGGTATTCTGACATCTCACAGTTGGCAGTTACGCACTTGTACCTATGAGGCCTTAAGCGGTTCACCATAAATAAACATTCACCCTTCCCCAAAATATGTTACATAACCAGTATCAATTGTCAACAAACAAGCCTGGAAAAGTAATAATATTGTGGTGTAATACGCTAAAATCTAAATACTGACTTCTGTTAGATAATACAACTGTCCTTAATCAAATATTGTAATTTAATAAATCAAGAAGTCAACGCTTTCCAGAATAATTGCAATTTGTAACTAATAAAATTTCTTAATCCGTGAAAAAATTTGTGCACAATTATTACATCAGAACCTTTCTTTATATGGTTTATTTGACTTATAAGGAAATTGCCCCCCTCCCCTCGTAACAGACATTAGTAACCCTTCACCCGCACAATGCATGTTTTTCAACAAAAAAAATTAATGGTTCAAAGCTTAAAAAAACTAAATTAATTTGTCCAAATTTAAACAATTCTACCTCTCCTTTTTATAAATTTTTTTTCTTTTAATTAAAAGTGCAAAAGTTACTGTA
Organism: Vesta saturnalis; assembly: GCA_036346205.1. Classification (NCBI taxonomy): domain Eukaryota; kingdom Metazoa; phylum Arthropoda; class Insecta; order Coleoptera; family Lampyridae; genus Vesta; species Vesta saturnalis. The sequence continues at coordinate 616,642 of JARFJB010002201.1, read as the reverse complement.
ATAAAACGCACAAGAAGTAAACACGCCCCTAATGCAACACCCCCTCATCCTGGTCACGAGGCACCACTCTGTAGCGTCCTCCAGGTACCCTATCTTGAAAAGCGTAATTTGAACTTATTTGCAATAATGCAAATTCAAGAACCAAACAATCGCTAAGTAATTTATCTTGACTTGACTGACAATAATGTTACTATTACTCAAATTAATTGCCTGCCTTACTTTGACTTTCCGGGCAATAATTAAAACATTAGAATTTATTTACAAGTCTGATATTTAATTACTCGCAAACCTCAAATCTGATCAAACGAAGTGGCTGTCTAGTGTTAGGTACGTTGTGCTATCTAAATAAGATAGGTTGGATGAGGTAAGTGTTGCATCATGAGGGACAGGAAATGAAACTACTCAAATTAAAAATCAACGAGCGTTGCGCAGCGGTGGTTCAGCCCGTTAGTATACCCTTGTGGGAAAGAACCACCAATAAAACCCACTTTATTCATAAATAAGTAATTGCACAAGTACATTAATAAATCAAATAACACAAAAAAAAACAATGAAAGGGTTAAATATATAACAAAACACCATTAGATCAGGTTAAAGTGCGTACAAAATTATAACATTAAGAGAAAATGAATAAAAAGCAGTTTAGTTACAAACACAATAATAAAAACACATATAGTCATAAATAATCAAAATAAAAATCGTAACACCAAATATGTGGCCCTTTAAAAACCAATCATGTCGGTCTTTAAGTAAATAAGCACATAAAACAATAAAACAAAGTACGGTACATATAAAATAAAACAGTAAAATTCCACAGGTGATAAGGTAAAGGCAAGGACAAAAGGAAACAAACTAAGGAATTTACACGTACCCAATTGTTTAGTGACCACTAAAGCACAGAATACTTAAATCAAATTACAATAAAGCAGATACAAAGAGAAATCAGCTCGCAGGCAAATAATTCTACTTAAACAAACTCATTCAAACAAAGCCTTACAAGGGTAAGTTATAAATAGATCATTAACATCGTGACCGACATATAAGTTTGAGTGCGTTAGAAAAATACAGTGTTCCCTTCTCTCAGGTTACACATTCATCTATACAACAAATAAAAAGAATAGAAATAAAAATGCTAGGTGTTTAATGGTCTGGCACCTCAACACAAAACTAGCGACAACAGGACAGCCCACACAACGACACCAATCCAAAGCATCAACACAACAGATTCAAATTCACATTCAATAAATTTAAACATCTTTTTTATTACCAAAAATTACCGCACCTCATGATTGTACATAATACAATAACAAAAACAGCGCAACACCAACAAAGAATGACCAGGGCTGAAGAGGAAAGGACCTGAACAGTCCACGATAAGATACATAAAAGCTAAAATAAGTAATTACTAACCATAAACATGAGCAAACTAAATAATCAACATAAATATAAATATAACCAACAATCTAATTCGCACAATTTATTTTAGAAGATTTCATCTTAATGTTATCTAGGCTGGTACATGATTTGATGCGAGCTTTCAGTTATATAAATAACATACTTACACTAGAATAAATATTCCCTTAATTGATCACAAACACAAATCGTTAACATACGCGGCTTAACCCCGAAAAAAAAGACAACTTAGTGTTGGCGAATTCAAAAGAAAAATGCACACGCAAGAATTATTTTAAAAACAAACTGTTTACAATGAAGGTATTTAATTAACCCAAAAATCGATCTGGCTCGATTGACACCCTAACTGTAACTGCCCCCCCTTCGATTTCAAAACTAACCATATCTACTCCCGAAAAACCACCCCCGTTTTTCAGAAATAATAAAAAAAAAGCAAGACACATTAATTTCCGTTGGAACAGTTTCATATTAATTATTGCACATCTTAATTTTAAAAATATGCATTCGTTCGTAACAAAACCTAGATTTCTCTCTCGAGTTTCCAAATAACAAAGATATCGTTTGATCGCGGTCTATACCGCCACAATAAATCATTAGATCAATGACATTTTTACATCAACAGCGCGTATAAGAAATTCCAATTATTCGTTACGCTCATTCTGTAATGCATTTTTAACCGTGCAGCTTCCCTCACCCCCCGACATGTATTTTACAACCCTAGACAAATATCAGTTACAAACAATCCCAAATTTCTTACACAAAAATATATAAATAAAATATTTTGAAAACATTAGCAAATTACGATGTTTTACCAAGATATTAAGAATCCACTAATTCATTTTTCTATTGTGGTAACAATGGCGATTTGGCAAACGTTTATGACAATAATAAAAATTTCGCTGTCCACTACCTACAATACTTATTATTGATAGACAACACATAATTTTCCAACACGACGGTTGCCCAGCACATTATTGCCTAAACATTCGTGCGTTGCTGAATGAATGGTTTCCAAACCGGTGGATAAGTAAGCAAGGACCAATTGCGCGACCCGCTAGATGCTCGGATTTAACGGCTTTAGATTTTCACGTATGGGGGAAACACGGAATTGGTTTATGCGTTTATGCGACACAAATTCATATTCGTGAGCAATTAAACGAAAGGATACAAACAGGAGCGAGAATGAAGAATGATTCTGAAAGAATGTCAAGAAATAAGAAAAAGTGCTAGAGCTTGTCTAGGAACCAATGGTGGTCATTTTGAACACAAAATGTAAATGATTGAATAAAATTCTCATTCTAGAATCAAGGCTTCAATGATTTATTATTCTTAATTTAGAATTTTCAAGAGGTAGCGCAGTTGAAAAGCTTCTTCTGGAGGAACTATCGAACGAATTTTGACAAAAATGGTTTTATCGGAAAATTAAGACATTGTGCTAGTTTTTTAGATTATTTTAACACTACGTGTAGAGAATAGTTTAAAGATATAAGCAATAAAGCAAAAGAAAATTTGAAATCGATTTTGGTTTCTTTCACATTCTGAGTTTAAATCTCTATGATTGTCTTCTTATAAGCATATTCATCATACTTTTGCATTTTTAAAGTGAAATACATATTCTACTATTGAAAATTGGACTAACATTATGGTTTAAAAGGATCAATTCCTACAATGAAACTGAATGAAAATAGGGAATTACCTACTACAAAATCTCAAAAACCATTCAATTTTGGATATAGATAAATATGGCTGTCGATCACAATAATTAGCCATACTAACACCTCCTTGAAGGTAGCTATCTACTTTGAGATCACCTTGTATGTAGCCAAATTACGCTTCTTATAAATTGCATAGGACATAATTAATTTATACTGATCTAAATGTTTACGGTATTTTTATCTCTTTGAAATATTTGATAAAAACCACCACTGCTGGATTTCTCCCAAAAGCTAATCAGTTCCAGGAGAAATAAAATGAAGCTCAAATACAAAATTTGAAGTACGTACATATTACGGTTCTGAAGTTATCCTAGATGGTAACATACATCCACACATACAGACATCATGGCCGATCTTAGTGATACTTTATCATACATTGTATAATGATGTAATAAGGCGATTCAGCGACAATAATTGATTAAATTAAAATTTCAGTGCCAAATAAGCGAAATTGAAAAGATTCTGAAAATCTGTATACTATGTAGAAAGAATAAAACTAAAAGAAATCTATCGGTGGTTTAGAGTCATCACTTAAACTACAAATTATTAAGAAAAACACTTTTATCTAGATATGTGGCAAAACTGTAAAAATTTGTGGTTAGAACATTTTAGAAAAGACGTGATAAAAAAGCAAAATTTTAAATTCATTTTAGGGAAAATTTCTCAATAAAATTGTAATGTATTTAAAGTGATCACCCCATGTTAGGTTTGTGCTTTGTTTTATTCTGACTATGTAAGCAACATGTTTAAGAACTTTCTTAACTTTGCTTCTTTGGATATTTAATTTCATTAATGTATAATAGATGATTACTGGGTTTCACTTTGATCTCTTTCCAGTTTGTTCAATTTTGAAGGTCAGGTGTCAAAATTACTTACCATTACATAGTTTTATAATAAATGTGGGGAAGGTTTTAAGTATATTTACCTACGACCATTACTGTTAATAGTTAAAAACTCAGTCAACAATCAATGTAAGATATCTATAATACACGGTAAAAGAAAATGCACAGTTGAAAAATAAATCACACAGCTTCCCTAGCAACCACTTAGCAATGTCAATAGACGTTGCCATTTTATTCAGAATGTATTATTTACATACGTTGAATTTTATTCTATATATAAATGGTAGATAACATTTATTAGATATAGAATTGCATTTAATATTAAGAATCATATAATTATTTGTTCCGTTTTCCTTCAACCTGCTTCTTTTAGCTGGCTGGATGTATCATAATAGTAAACATACATATGGTATAAGCCGTCGAACCATCAAAATTAAGTAGACCGCGATAGAGATTAGCGAACGAACATCAAGAACTGTCAATAAACTTCGCATTTTATTAATCTTAAAACTGGTTTTTGTATGTGTAAAGTTCTGTTCAATTAAAAAAATGTCAAGTAACAGTGAAATAGATTTAACTCCACCCAATATTACTGAAATCGCAGAAATAGCCAAAGGCAACTTATTTCTGGTGAAATCTGAGTCTGTACAAAAATATGTACCAAAAATGCATGGATTGAAGGTTAAAAAAGGTGTGAACTCATTTTCCGAGAATGTTATGATGGCATATTTCCAAAATTTGTCAAATAATATGTAGCCTTCTTCACTTTGGTTAATATAAATCATAATGTAAACATTGCAAGCTATCCCAAATTACAAGCCCTACTTAAAAGAAAATCTGACGGATTTAAACCCAAAAGATCCCAAACTTTAACAAACCAGAACATTAACGATTTCCTAGAAAATGCACCAGATGATCAATGTTTATGAGGATAAAATATAATGTGCTCAATAGACTGACAGATATGTAAATTTTAATTTTCTTTTAGGTTGTTCTTATAATTGGTATAAGCGGTGCCTGCAGAAAACACAATTACGTAATATAAAACCATCACATGTTCAAATACAGGAAAAATCTTATTCAAGTTCCTGATTCAAAAACTAAACGACCACGTTCTTTTGTGGTTTCAGAATAATTTTACCCCAACCTCAAAAATGTATTAACCTTGCTCTGCAGTAAATGAGGCTACAGAATTACCTTTTTTCTAAACTATGTGAACAGAAAATGCACCAGGCAGTATGTTGGTATTAATAAACACTGTTTCTGGCGCTCGTTTGCCACTATTCCTGTCAACTCGAGTGGCGATCTATTAGATTTAGAAAGACACTGCAATCATCGACCGTAGCTGAAGGCTATATGGATAATTCCCTAAATAATCAAACAAACAACTCACCTAAAATAGCATCTGCTATAGCAGGTACAAGTAATACTGATTAAAATGAAAATTTACCAAACATAGGTAATAATGTAAATCTTTCTGATGCTTCAACAAGCAAAAGAACCCATTTGCCATTTGTATTTAACAACTGTACTGTTACTATAAACAATCATTATAACTAATATTAAATGTTACACAGTAAAATTATTAAAATATTTTATTGTTGATGTTAAAGTATTATTAATACAAGTACAAGTAGGTTGTAGATAAAGTATAGTATGTAACACATGTTGTAAGAAGCATTTTACGCACTCACGGAATAACGACTAGCTACCAGGTGGCCTTTCCATTTGTACGTAAATGCTTCTTACAACACACGTTACATAATATACTATTACAAACTCCTAACTGTCATAACCAATTTTGAGCTTTCTTAACAAAAGGGAGATCAATTCATATCAATATAGTATAATATGCAATTTTACATTAGTATGAAAATAAATATTTCCAATTCTACAACAAAAGGGAGGGGGTTATGTGTAATCAGTTTGATTCTTATGAACCACAGCTAATGTTTCAACCCAATTAAAAATATTTTTTATTATACTTTATTCATACAGGAACAAATACTATACATAACAACAAAACAATTGTAATTTCTTAAAACAGATTACAAAATATTAATATATAAATCTCTACCTAAATAAAACTATTAAATTAAATTTAGCAGTCTTTCTTTTTTAATAAAAAAAAATGCTAGAAAATCTAGCAAACAAAAGTGACATTTACCACTTAATCTATTTATTGTACAGAAAACAGTATAAAAGGCACATTTTGAAGCATTAATCACTCGGTTAAATATGAAACGTGGCAAATTCTATTTAAATACATTATTATAAATATAAAATTTGAGTCTTTGGTAAAGCTAAGTACATACAGATAATTCAGGTTTCAAAATGCTTATAAATCGCAGTTATATATGACATAACTAGTTGCCAATCTGGTCGCTCCAATTGGATCATATCGTTGACATTCTAAAAGTAAGTTTTAATAAAGAAATGAATGATAATGATAATGAATTACCAGAGTTGTGGGCACTCCGACACTTTCAGCAGCTGCAAAGGCTATTGAAAAATTCCGTCTTTTTTCTTGTGGTACTAAAGTATCGTATGGAATTCGATCAGGTAAGTATGAATGTAATATTGCACATAGTGCAAGACCATCATTCCATGAGCTACTAAAATTTGTTATGTCTATGTTTCTATAACCTATTGTTTTATTCTGACACCATTTTAAGAGTGCATTACGTTTCGATCCACCATTTTTTACCAATCCATTTAGTGGATCTTTACGATCACATAAATCTGAATAACTATTTCGTCGATTAAAATCGATACCTTTGGCTGTTTGAAGAATCGATTCTCTTATACTATCATCTTTACCATTAGCCTTTACTTTATCAACCTTACCTAGTGAATCTGTAAAATAACAAATTATAATTATAAAAAACAAATTCAATTTGGTTACCTGTAATAATTGTTTTAGACCAATCTCTTCCTTGCTTATTCGGCTGCTGTTCTCGTAACGGTGTTTTAACTTGGCTAATAGGATCACACCATTCCATTGGAGTACGTAAAGGTGAGCCTGGTGAGAATGTATTTGTCGATGGACTTGTGGGAGTTTTTGTGTCGACTGTTAGTGAGTTAAGGGATGAGTTCGAACTGCTTCTTGATGTGTTGCTTAAACCTAAAAATAATTCATATGTTAATGAAATTTTATCGTTATATGACAACACAATTTGTATTTATCATGTGCAACAATTTTTTAAACTTTAACTATTTTAAAATGTTATTCATATGTTGCAACAAATATGAAACATTACCATAATATGTCACCTAATATTTTTATGAGTAAGTCAAATTTATTAGTTGAGTTCATCGGCCTATTTCCACAGTTTTTGCTTTTTTCAGCACACTTAATCTTCAAAACATAAAATCTTAATTTTTTTAAATGGAATGACCTCAACGATAAATAAAATAATTCGCAAGCAAAAGTTTTATCCATACCACATCCAAGTAGTACAAGAATTAACGGATCAGGATTTTATAAATAGGAGAAATTTCTGCCTTTGGGCATTAAATAAAATAGAGGAAAAACAGGACTTCTTTGATTACATATTGTTTACTGACAAAACTACCTTCCACAAAAATGGATTTGAAAATCGTCATAATTTCCATTATTATAGTGATACAAATCCAAGATATGCGATGCCATTAGACCATCAACATAGATGGACACTTAAACGTATGGGCCAGTTTTATTGGAACAAGAATTTTGGGACCCTATTTTTTTGATCAAACAGTTAATGGTGGAACCTTTTTAAATTTTTCGGAAAACGATATACAAGATTACCCTGATAATTTACCGCTTCAAGTTTTATGGCAATTGTGGATTCAATTGGATGGAAAGCCTGCCTATTTTAGTGGTATTGTGCGTAATGATCTAAATTTGCAATTTTCAAATAAATGGATTGGCAGGAGAGGGCCAATTTCTTGGCCATCTAGATCCCCAGATCTTACAAAGCTTGATTTTTTTGTGGAGATTTGCAAAAAATCAAGTTTACCAAATACCTCCCACAACACACAACAAAGGAAAACATGAAACAAAGAATAAGAAATGTTTTTCAAGGCATAAATAGAGAAGTGCTTCAAAAGTAAGCAATTATTTTATTGAAAAAATTCGTTTGTGTGAGGAACATCAGGGCATACACATAGAACAATATTTTTAGTTATTATAAGTTTTTGTTATGAACGAATAAGTTCAAAGGTAAATATGTAATTAAAAATTGTTATTAATTTTATTAAATACATAAATAAAAGTTTACCTCGAGTAGGATTTGAACCTATGATCTGTACTTTGCTCGAGTGCCGCACTAACCAACTGCGCCATCAAGGTTCAAGCCCCAATCGATGTAAATTTTTGTCTTTATGTATGTAGAACTGATGTAAATTTTAAATATAATGAGAATACAGTCAAATTACTTACATTAATGGAATGTGAGTCTGCAATATCGCAAGGAATCACACATACCAAAGCAACTTGACTAATAGTAAAAATTATTATTAATTTTATTAAATACATAAATAAAAGTTTACCTCGAGTAGGATTTGAACCTACGACCTGCACTTTGCTAGAGTACCGCGCTAACCAACTGCGCCATCAAGGTTCAAGCCCCAGCGACGTAAATTTTTGTTCTTATGTATGTCGAACTGATGTAAATTCTAAATATAATGAGAATACAGTCTAATTAGTTAGTACTCTAGCAAAGTACAGGTCGTAGGTTCAAATCCTACTCGAGATAAACTTTCTATTTATGTATTTAATAATAACTTTTAATTAAATATTTTTAGTTATTTTATGATATTTTATGATTTTTAGTTATATTGTTTTAAAAATATCTAACTTAAATTGTTTTTTGCATCTTTTGTTTACTTGTTATTAGTATTATTAGATAGAGTTAACCAAGTTTTACGCCAATAAAATTATTTTTTACATTTTTCAATATTGTTTAAATTGAATTTTTAAACTGTCAGTGTCAAACAAACATTTGTTTATTAATGTTTCCATGACAACCATGGCCAACTAATATAAATTTTTGAAATTGAGGTGTGTATTTTAAAAAATAGATTTTAAAAACTAAAATAACTCAATAAATATGAATAGGACATGTTTTATAAAAAAGTTAGCTTATTACTTAATCAACATTTTTCCGTAAATAGGCGTTAGTACAGTTAGAGTATATTGCTGCTGTGTATATCTTTCTGATGTCTAATAGATGTTAGAGCGTCAGGGCTTTTGGCAACATTGCGATTCATAAAAATCAACAAAACCAGCTAGGAAATAAATAAAAAGACGGGTATTTCACGATTTTAGTTATAAGTATACATTTTATGTTATTAATGCACTTTCTTGAGTATAGAGCGTCACCTAAAATTAATTGAAAATGGTAATGCTCACTACTTAATCAGACATTTAACTGAGTTAGGAATACGCATACCTACGTGCTTTGACTTTCTGTAGATTGAAAAACAGAAGTGATTTTAGGAATATTGGGGCAAGAAAATAAGTTTCCAAAACCGTATTGTAACTAAATTGAACAATTAATTAAACCTATTGTAACTAAATTGAATAATTAATTAAACAATAAAAAGTTTGAAATAGAAATTAAATATGTAAGTCTGAAAAAATTTCAGTTACTTTAATATAGTAATAACATTTTTGTACATGAACAAATTAATGCGTCTTCAATTAATTTGCTGTAGTTAGGAGTAATCGATAAAAATGATGACCGATAATAATCACGACCAAACTTTTTAGGAAGGTACAGGGTGACACCTAAAACACTGAAATGCAAATAATACAGCATGGAATGGAAGTATGTACCTACATGCTTGGACTTCACAATCTTTTAAATACATTACAAAACTATCGGTGCTTTTTACGGATGTGCACCAACTTAAATCTTGTTTTTATTGTATCTCCTCTGGCTGATGTGAACCTGTCATTATTTTATAAGAATTTTGCTTTTGAAAGTAAGGCGAGGAAAGCTTTTTTCTATAAAGGTTTAATTTATTTTGGTAGTTCAATCAGATCTTGAGTAGGTAACGTCATTTTCGAGATACAGAGTGATTTTTGAAAATAGGCAAAACTGTTCAAATATCTTCTTAATTTTAATAAATATGAAAAAGTGTAAAGGCATATTTCATAGACTAATCTAAGGAGAGTTCAGTGCAGTTTGCTGAATTTTGTAATGGGTACAACTAAGTAGATAAAATATGACCTAAAACTGGAAAACTTTTCATTTTGATTTTAGAAAAATGTTACTCTTGATAAAGTCCTGCTTCCTTTAAAATATTATTGGAATTATAAAAGTACTGAAAAATTTACGGGTTGCCAAAATTTAGAAAATATAAAACTGCCTCAAGAGAGAACTACCCATAAGGTTAATTTTAGAGCAAAATGCCATAAGAAAATTATTCTGAGGATTTACGAGGCCGAATAAAATACAAAATTTCATAAATAAATTGAAAAATTATTCAGTTGTTTCCTAGTAGCAGAAAAATGTCACGTTTTCCTTTTACGCGTATTACTAAAAAAACCTAGTAGGCTGGAAAATTGAACATGCTGTTGTTATGAAAACAAGTCTTACATATTAACAATATTTGAAGTTTCTAATTAATAGGATAATTTGTTCATTGTTCTTTCTTAGTTTATTTTTATACCTACGATGTTGTTAAATAAAGCTTTTTGTGTACCCCATATATTGCTTTCAGATTTCAATCTATTTATGAAATTTTGTATTTTATCAAGCCTCGACCGTCAGAATAATTTTTTTATGGCATTTTGCTCTAAAATTAACCTTATGGGTAGTTCTCTCAGGAGGCAGTTTTAGATTTTAAATTTTTGCCAACACCGTAAATTTTTTCTGAACTTTTATAATTCCAATAACACTTTTAGAGGAAGGAGTACTTTTTATCAGGAGTAACATTTCTTCGTAAAATCAAAAATGAAAAAGTTTTCCATTTGTTAAGAACTTTTCGGGACACGCTGTATTTTAGAATTAATTTTTTACAGAAAACAAAATACAATAAATGTTCAAAATGTTTGTTTTCGAGAATTATCAGTCAGCATCCATTTTTAAATTTCTAATATGTATTAGGCAAAGTGACTAAGAACTTAATTCAATTATTTAATTATTAAAGCACCTTAGAGCAAAATAACGTTGACTTATATTTTATTTACTATAGAAAAAAAAATTAGGAAAGGCATTATACTAAAACTTATAAGATGTTCTATTTTTAAACGACTCTATTGATAGGCTTTAAAGTGATGCTTTATATATCATCCCTTAGCATATACTATAATAAATAGATATATAATATGTCATGAATAAAGGACGATTAAAAAAGAAAACAATAACCCTCTTATTAAAAAATTTTAATATAATGTGATTGTTGCTTAGCCGTATCCATTATAAAAATAATAGAGAACTGCACTGAACTGTCCTAACTACAGTCTGTTCGCGGCCAAGAAAAACCGCATGTAAATAAAATCACGTGAATATTGAATGACCTAGGCAAGTGGATTATATTGAACGGTCCGCATGTATGAATTTTTATGTTCCCCACTGCTAATATTTGAAAGCGACCCTCCAAGAAAGAGACAGTTAGAATTGATCACGCGTCGTAATTGTTCACAGGCGGTCTTTCTTGGGAGCGAACTGAGTATAACTATTGTTTAATTTAGCTTTTTCAATCCCAACTCTCATCAACGTTTTTAATAAACACATTATATATTGTATGGATTACTCCACCAAACTATATTTTTCCTTTAAATTGGATTTTTTCTGTGGATATATTCTTCAATTTTTTTTTATTTTTTTTTGGTAAGTTCAATATTATACTTTATACCTATTACATTAATATTATATTCTTTATAGACCTGATGATGACTCGATTTAATTGAAACTAGTCTCCATCTATTGTGTAATTAACTTTAGTATAGTTATAATTAGCATCTGAGTTTAGATTTTCATTCAACAAGTATTACATAGCATGTTACAAAATGGTACATTAGCTAAAAGAGAAAAAATTTAAAATTATTTACATAATGGGATTTGGAGATAAGAAACGTATCCAAAGAAAATTAATTGAATTATTCATGCAACAACTCACCATGGCCAACTATCTTTTAATCAGAGTTTGAAAATCGAGAACATGGGAATAACTTTAAAAATGTATTTGCACAAGTTGTTGTTATTTGTCAGTATGTATTAAAGAACTTTCGTTACTGGGCCTACTAACACTTCATTCTATTATTTTCCGAAGTTATCATTGCTTTATATTGAATATGTTTAAATTTTAAATTCCTTATTTCGTTTGTAAAAAAGATACCGTCCTCTGAATTCTTATTACTTTGTTAGAAATGTCTTACCAGCTCTAGGATATACAAAAACACTTACCACTTTTTTTTACAGTTTTAATTCCAACGTTTCCATGCTCCTTCCCTGAGGATGAACATCGAAACGTTGGCATTAAAAGCGTAAAAAGCAAGTGTCTTTTATAGTAAAAAATGTCAATGACGTCATATCTTCCACAACAATCACCTTGTAAGCTAAAATTTATTTCGCCTACAGCTCATGCTGCAACTGTCGTACTCGTGGGAAATGAGTGTCATTCCGTGCTTGTTAAACAATATACTATTTTGCTCTATGGTGGTCAAAATAAAGAAATAATTGAATTAATTTGTTAGTTCGTTTGAGAAATTTAAATTGACACTGACTGATAATCTGCGAAATTGGAGGACATTTTTAACAGTTATTGCATTTTTTATATTTCTTTTTTTGTAAAAAATAAATTCTAAAATATAATAATATATTTTTTCATAAAGATATTTTTGCTGTAAAACGAGTACGTTTTTTAATAATTATTTCTAATCTCGACTACTTTGCCCTTACAAGAAGAGCACTACGTTTGTAAGTACAAGCGTTGACTGAACGAATGTGGTAAAGACTCGCAAGAGCATGTTAAAAAGCGTACCGTATTACTATCTCACTTTTGTGGCTCCCTGCACCCGCTGCCAACAAACTTCTCCCTTGAATAGTAGCGACACGGTTGTTTGCAACGCAAACTAAAGATAAGACCGGTTAAAGTAATGCTTGGAAAGAATTCTAATAAGATTCGGTAACAAATTCGTTTAGTTTATAGATATCGTTGACTGATATAACATTTTTTAGTTAAAGGTATGTAAATTGAAACTTAATGAAAAATAATGCTAATGGGAATAAATATATAAAAATTGATGCAACTAAACAAATTTTACACATAGACGTGCTGTTCAAGGGTAAAAGAATAAAGAATTACAATTTTAGTTAAAATGAGATAAACACATTTTCATTTTATCCTGGTCTTACACATGCATTTCAATATTTCTTTGCTACCCAGATATAAAGAGAAAGGAAATAAATAATGTAATACAATCCAAATATACAAGATAGGAACGCACCTCTTCTTTTGGTTATTTAATAAATTTAAAAGCAAAATATATTTTTTCTACAATCACGTTGGAATTTCTAATTTAATTTTACTTTACCTTTGAATTGTAAGCCTTTACTTCCTTTTTATTTGTTAAGCAGTTAATTAAATCATCTATTTCATCACCTATGATTAATTTTATGATATTGCATTAAAAATCTATTTAAACATAAAAAGTCAATGTAAATGAAAAGATCGATTTAAATAAAAAAATCAATTTAAATCAAAAATCAAGTGTTAATTTTATTTAAAAACATCGATTTTTCATACTCTGCAACGTATTATCTACTATCAACAGATTCAATTCAATTATATAGAGAAATAAGTAATTCAATCCAAAGTGTATTAATTATGATATTATCCAAGCAGGCATATTATATAATTGTCATCTAAAGTTTAATCAAATTCAGAATGTCAAGATTATTTCTATAGACAGTTTTGAAAATGAGCTAAGAAAGATAATTACAACGATTTCATTATTAATGATTATAATAAATAATTTAATAAATTTTGTTAGATTTCATTTTAGTAATAGGGGCAAGTGCACACCAAAACTGATAAATTCGGCTTTAAAAGAGCATCAAAACTAGAATTGCTAATATTATAACTTCAAATTTTATATTCAGTACTATGACATCTTATATAGTACCCTTTGGTCGCGAAATGTCATTCGCTTTCATATTTTTTCTGGAAAATATTATTTTTTGATTGCAAGGTGGCGCACTTGCCCAGCTACACCGGGACAAATGCACCATCCGCGGATATACCCCATTAAAGTAACGATATCAATTAACCGGGCAAGAGCACCAAACTATTGGACATATAGTTTTTCGAGCCAAAATTTGCAGAAAAAAACAAAATTGAATGCGTAGCAATTTATTTAAAAACATGTTGTTTAAACAACTAGCGAACTAATGAATACAAACTAAAGAATACGAACTAATGAATGCGAACTTAGATTTTTACCGTAAAGAATTAAAAGACAAATATTTGGAGGTATGTAAGTAATAAATAAATAAACATAGGCCAGTTTTAGGTAGGTAGAATATTTAAAAAATATTTTTAACAGTAACAACCAAAAGTAACTAAGTTAATAACCTACTGTATGTTCATTGGTACTAGTTAATTGGAAACTGGGTAAAATCGATTCCAAATGTCAAAATTCCTCTCCTTTCTTCTGGATTGGCCAATTTTGTATGATTTTTCTAGTCGTACCACAGATAAATCGCGAGTTATTGGCCAGACAAACTTTCCTTGGACTTTGTTTTGCACCGTAAAAGGATACTTCAAACTCGTCTTCGTATTCTTTTTCATAACTTTAACGTAGTGTTTAATCAATTTCTTTCCGGTAATTTCACCAGCACAAAATTGTCAAGATTTATAAGGCCCACTGAACGTTCATCATCATCCTTCTGTTCGTCTGAAAAAATATTAATGTTATCACTATCAGTTAGGTCTGTCAGGTCCCGAAAGTCTCATGCACCATCTGAGACGGAGGAGTCACTTCTGATATTTTCCTTGCATTTTTATGTTTTTGTTGACTTGGTTTTGGCTTCTTTTGGAACATAATTTGACACGGAAGGTTTATCAGGTTGAGAATTTGATGATATTAATGAATCAGTCAGATTAATGATGTCCGAGCTAGTTAAAACCTCTGCGGTGTTGCCGATTTTCTTCGTTTCTTAACAGATCCCAAATTATTGTTGGTATTTGACTTTACCGTTTCAATTAAAAGCTCTTGAAATGTTTGTTCTGGCACTGGTGTTGTAGTCTTCTCCATTTCAATAATGTCCTCGTGCGTTGTTTGTGGTTCATCTTGTTCATTTGTTCGAGTATTTTGATTTTCGTCGAGATTTTATCCAATATTATCATTATTAAATGACATCTCTGGTTCGGTATGACGGTTTTCGTTACGACTCTCGTAGTTTTGCAAATCTTTTACAGAAAAGTCTGTTCTTTTATCAATAGCTTTTCGATTAACTTTTAGGTCCCCGATAACTCGATCATCATAGATACCCGTTGCCTGAAATCCACTCATAATATTTTCTTTAATTAAACCGATCCAAACTTTTCCCAGCAATTTTGAGAATTCCACTTTCGATGGGCGTTGTCCCGGATGAAATCTCTGCCATTTAGCCAATTCTTTATCCCACATGATTTTTAAGCCACGGAAACAACACACATCTAGAGTCTGCAAAAGATGCGACAAATGCGGTGGGAGTTTTAACAATATTATTTTGTTTTCTTTAGCAATTGTTATTAGTTGTGGAGTAATGTAGCTGCAGTGTCCGTCATAAATTAACAATACGGGCCTAGATTCACCGACTTTTGAAATAAAACTATTTTGGAACCAGTTCACAAAAATTTCTCCTGTCATCCATCCTTTTGGCGCAGATACATAGCTGGTCCCTGGAAAATCGCCGCCCTCGGGGATCCAAGGGTTCAATAGGTTCTTCCCTTTGAAAATTACCAACGGTGGCAACTTATCTCCAGCGGCATTAACACATGCTAAAACCGTGGTATTTTCTCTACATGTTGCAGCAGTATATCTGTGGCAAGGTTTTCCTTTCTCTGCCACAACTTTTGTCCTTTGGGGGTCATGACAAAAGCTAGTTTCATCACAATTGAAAATTTGCCCCGGCTTATTTTGAAGCTTATTTTCCACTATGGTTTTTTTCTAATAGATCATAAAAACCGTACACGACAAAAGGATTTGCACCTTGATTTTTTCGTAAATGTTCCAGCCCTTCTGCTTTTTTTATTGACAACTGATGTCTCCGCTTAAACTGTAGCCACCAATCTTCACCCGGTCTACCATTTTTAAATGGGGTGGCAATAGAGTTATTTTTTACGAATTTTTGAACAATGTCAAATACCTCGGTACGTGTCAAACCGAACCCATTTTGGCCATCACTCTCAAACAATCCGCAAGTTCGGTTTCTTGATTTTTGTAAACACTGTAGGTCTACCACCTCCACCGACATTTCCATCTGTTTGGCGTTTACCACGGCGCCCGGATAAATGGTCGCGTAAGGTTTCTCTTGGGATATTGTGCTTTACTGCATGCGTTTATAGTCATGACACCCTGCCTACATTGCCCTAAAGCTTCATTCAGCTCTCGGCAAGTGTAATTACGTCGTTTAGTTTTTCGCACATAATTCCGCACCATGTTCTGAAAAGTAATGCTGGATATACAACTGTTACTGTTGTGTTGCAAAACGTATCTAAATCGCAAAAAATTCTGATTGGGATTCGAAAACGTGCGGTGCACTTCCCTTAGAAAGTGGCGCAATTACGGTGCACAGAAATTTCTGGGGCAAGTGCGCCACCCTCTTAATAGATATGAAGACAATATTTTGGAAAACAATTTAAGGGGTACGCTTGCATATATAAATGTACGTTTGAAACATATTACACAATTTATTAAATTTTTAAACAAAACTTACCGTAAATTTCGTTAGAATTCAAATTTGACCAAAACAAACATACATAACCTTAAAATTTAACAGCTGACAGCTTGACAGAATTGCGTTGTTACCAGCGCAAATGTAGTTCGTGAATGGAATTGATTAGAGGTACGGCATCGGGATTTTAACAAAATTTTTTGTTTGGAAATTTTATGACGGGAAAGTGCACTTGCCCCAAAAGCGCGTTTACCCCACTTGACCCTAATTATTCGTTCAGTCAACGGTACAAGATCTACGATTTTATTACTTCTGCCAATTCACATGCCTTGACATCTTGTTTACGGAAATTGAGAAAGCATTTTAAATTTAGAAAATAATGGGTACTGGTTACTGCTGATAAGTTTCAGCAAGGACGCGATCGTTGCAGAAAAACTATCCGACGATACGAAATATCTATTTTTTTATGTCCAGTCGTTATTAAATAAACATTGGCAACATCGCAGGACGCCATAAGTGCGAATATATGCAAACATGAAATACATGTGGACGCCGTAGATACTAAAAAATATACAATTGTATATTTTTGACGCCTTATTAGTGAGTGCCTGAAAAGACGCTATATAACTGGAGAGTGAATATACAAATTTTATATTTTGTATCAAAAATCAAGTCTTCTTTATATTTGAAGACAACTATATAGGAATCTTTAAAGTATATATGAGAAATATAGCTGCTTCTATGAATTTTTTAAAATGGACGCCACAAACATAATTTATGAAAGGACGCTATAATGATACAGTTCGAAAAGATTTTCGAACTGTAAAGTAAAGTGAGGTTAGGTGAACACGTTTTTCATTTTATTTACGTTATTTTACGATACACATTATCTACAATTTAAGACGCTATGAACAGTTCCAACGATGGTACACATGGACTTATAAATTATGATTCCAAATCCGTGGGTGTTCGGCGTTATTTTAAAAAAATTAGTAAATTCGAGTGTTTAAACTGTAATAAACGTATGAAAACGCCAACTGGTATAACAACGACGTTACAAAGACATTTAGATACAAAAACTCATGAAAATGTGAAACAACATTATGTAGACTACAAAGAAAATCGTAATATTTCAAGTGTAAAATCTACAACGGTTACAAAACAAAGCAAACTGAACTTTCCGAACACATGGAGTGCATCTCATCCACAAGAACAAGCTTTGTCTCAAGAAACTGCTATATATATATATATATATATATATATATATATATATATATATATATATATATATATATATATATATATAATGACTTCCATAAAAATAACTCCTTGTGTGAGGGCTGTGTTGCGTTCCACAAAAAATGCTGGATTTTTACGTTCTCCACACATCCGTCTGACCCTCCTAGGACCACCGTGGGCCCACAAGCAAAATCGGGACTCGTCACTAAACACAATTCGATGCCATTTTTTCGCCCAATTCGTTCTACCGTTGCTCCATTCTAGCCTGCGTAGACGGTGAAGTGGTGTAAGAGGAAGACATAGAAATGGACGATATGAACGCAGCCCATAAGACCTTATTCGGCGATAAACAGATGACATTGACATTCTGGGTCCTACACCTCTTATCCAATTATTTGCAATCGATCGAGTTGTTGAAAATCTGTCTATCGCGGCCAAAAGTCTTAAGCAACGATCTGTAGTCCTGCGGGGACGTCCCGATCCTGGGCGACATTGTTGCACTCCTTCCTCGGTCCATTTGGACCAACATCTCAATAAAGTTGCAATATTTCGGTTTACACGACGAGCAATTTCTCTTAACGAACGTCCGGCTTCTCTCATGCCAATAATACGGCCACGTTCAAAATCAGTCAATTGGAAAAAATGTTGATGGTGACGTACTCTTGGCATTATTCCCAAGTTTAGAATGAAATTGTGAACAAACAATTTGGAAAATTGACAGTTAATTACACTGATTGGTTTATTTCTTCAAAATTATTGTTACTAAGTGCAAAGGAAAAAAAACTACTAGCTAGATTTTATTCAAATTTTAACCGTTTGTGTGTTCTAATGAAAGATATCGTTGACGAAAATTTCAATAAAATCGTTCAACAAATTCTAGGTGTGTGTGTGTGTGTGTGTGTGTCTATATATATATATATATATATATATATATATATATATATATATATATATATATATATATATATATATCTCCGAAAATATCAACTTTACGTATAGGAAGTTTTGAGTAAAGTCACCTTTTAAACCGTTTGTAAAATTCGAAAAAAATTGAAAATGTGGACATTTCATTTAAAATAACAAAGTTGGGTTCAACTTCCAGTACACCCGGAAATGCCACCATTCTAAAAATATTTTCGTTCTCGAGATACTTATACCAAAGGGTCACCATGAATCATGCTGTATATGTCAAATTATGCATTAATTGTTTTTGGTGCCATAATATGCTGTACTGCATACAAATAATTCTAGTAGTGCCATCTAATGTTTCAGTTTGTCCAAATTGCCTCTTAAGGGTGACTAAGGAGAGCTATGCAATTCATATTGCTAAAATGGCCATTTTGGACGTACTCATCTAATAAAGAAAAAAAAAACTGTGCGTAGGACAAATTCTATGTAGTATAGTGATCAATTAATGTAAACCTTCTGGTTTCAAATTAAGTATTTAACAATCTTGGTCGAAAGTTCCATAAAAGTAGTAGCTCTCCATAGGAACTTTTGATCAAGATTGTAACTTAAATATTGAATTTGAAAACAGAAGGTTTACATTAATCGATCACTATACTATAGTCTGTCTCACCATTAAACAGGTTCCGTCAACATGGCCGTTGTTTCAGGTACAGTAACATTAGTACGCAAAGTCGCTAACTATCTTAAATATATAACATACAAAACAAACACGTATTGGTTGGTTAACATGTACAGTATTTTGTATCCTATCGTAACTAATGTGTTTGTTAAAGCACAAAACATTCACTGAATTTTATACATAGAATTTCTCCTACACATAGTTTTTTTTCTTTATTAGATGATTAAGTCCAAAATGGCCATTTTAGCAAAATGAATTGCAGAGCTCTCTTTAGCCGCCTTAAGAGAAAGTAAAATGATAACAGAAAGAAAATCGTGTTTATTACATTAACACTCACAATTTACCTACCTATTTTTATAGCTGGTTTTCCGGCATTTTCAATACTTTCAATAAGGGATTTAACAGACTGACGACTGTTTTGCCGATTTAATACGACCTTTTGTCTTCGGGTAGCCACATCATCATTTGAAAAATTATCTGGTCGTAATACAGGTTCATTTGCTGCAAATAGAGAAAATGTCCATTTTTAGAAAAAACACAATGAAAAAGCTATAACAACAGAATAACATGCAACAACATTAAATCTCAAAGCACCCACACAACAAAGACAACATGCGTAATTTGTGATTACCTTAATAATGATGATTATTTGTATTTTCTTTCAATTAAAACACTATTTTTTTTTAAAACTGACAGATATGAAAACTATTTATTAATCATTTTAGTTACATACGCTTAATCTTACATATTTTTTCTCAAGTTTTTAAGAGTGATGTTTTTCTGTGTTTCACTTTTAAAGTTACTCGCTTCTATTAAACATTCAAATTTTTTTCTTGCATTATGAAAGCTTGATTGACTATCAGACCGCTGTGGACGTGTTGAACTTGAGCCAGATGCTAAATGACTTAAAACCTCTTCAATTTGTCTGACTTGGGTACTAGCATTATCACTGCTGGCTAGGTAATTGTACGTAACCTTAAGATGAGGTTGAGCTTGAGATTGTTCCATAATAGAATTTAAGAAACCCTCATCAAAACTTGATTTCGGAACTGTATCAACAATAATTACAGGATCTGTTTGTACTGGAGAATTTTGGGACAAGATTTGATTTTTGTTTACAGTACAAATAGTATCATCGACATTTGATTGTGAGGAAGCATTTGAATATTCATTGTTATTAAATAAGTTAATAACTCCCGAGCTTCTTTCAGATTTAATTTCATCAACTACTTGTTCTGGATGCATTTTAAAATATTTGTCGACATCTCCAAAAATTTCAGACTTAGTAATTTTAAATTCAAACTCATTCTCATTTTCTTCCATTTTTTGAGTTGCTGAGCCTTTGTTACTAATAATTTTTGAAATGACAGGACTGTCACTTAAACAGCCATCTTCCCAACTTTTACTGCGAGGTAAAGGGATTGGTTTTTTAGAAGGTAACTCATTATCTTCATCGTCAAATGTATGTGCTTGTGCAAATTTTATTATCTTCAGATCGTCTTCTTGTATATCTGAATTGGGTCTACTGTGAATTCGCTCAGCTGAATCAACTTCAGTGGTAGCAGGCGCAAATGTTTTGAGATTAAAATAGTTTGTGTCGGATATATCTGAATTGGGACGACTAAAAACTGATTTTGCATGTGGACGCCATTGTGAATTTATATCCTTGAATACATCACTAATATCATCATAAAATACTGTGCGAGGTTGTGTTAGAAGAGTAGGTCTTGGGATTTTATATAAACTGGTTAAAAAATCATCAAGCGATGTGGTTTCGATAGACTCGCGTGCCTCTGACAATTCATGAACTGTTTTAATATTAGGATCGCTTAAGACAGAGACTAATTTTTGGTTCGAAAAAACAGATGTAAATATGGGTTCACTAATTCGCAGCTTTTTCTTATTTTTGGTAGCAATTTTCTTTAAAGTGGTTTTGCGGCCCATTTCATCAAGTGAATGTTTTAGTTTTATTACAAATTTTTCTTCCTTCGTTAGTTCATCTTCAGTTTTGTTAATATCAATTTTGGCATATAACTTTTCAAGGGTTTCATACGTAACCTGCGGTTTATTAAGTAGTAATGAAGAGCTAACTACTGAACTCTCGGCACTATCAGTGATAGAAATTTCAGAACCTGTGTCAAGAGATTCAATCTCAGCATGCGAAACAGCAATATTCTCTGTAATCTCCTTCAATTGAGGATTACTCAAAACAGATGTCAATAATGGCTTACTTATGGCCAATTTATCCTTAGCTCTTTGGCAACTGGTCTAATTTTTGACTTGTCTGCATCAATTGCGTCTTTCACTTTAATTATATACCTTTCATCAGGTGTTAATTGTTCTTTTGATAAGTTCGTATCAATCTTTGAATACAACTCATTTAAAATTGCCAAATTTCTAACTTCCGGATTCGGATAAAAATTTTCGTGTATGTCTTGTTTGACTGAATCATCGACATTTACTGGCTTGATTATATCTAAGTTAGTAAAAAGATAATAAATTTCGAGGCATGCATAAACTAAGCGTATCAGCAAATATTTGCTAAAGTAAAATTTTTCCTACCTTTTAATTTATCTAGTTGTCCTTCTAATTGTCGTATTCGTTCACGATGTGTTTTATTTTCCATAACCATTTTTTCTAATTCTTGCTGAGCTTCGCTCTTAAAATCATTAGCTACTCGAACTGATGTTAAAAGATCATTTTGGAATTTCTTCCATTCTTCATTCTAGAATCGTTACATGTTAGAAAAGCAAACAAAAATGAATAAACATACTTCCTCTTCTCTCAACCGTTGCAATTCTTCAATTTCTTGATCTAGTTCATTGTTTCTTCGTTCAGACTCGCTTAGATTACGTTGTGTTTCAGATAATACAGTGGAAAGTTGTCTTTTGTCTTCTAATTGACATTGCGCTTGCACCTATTCACAAAGACCGAAATTTAGTAATAATAATAAAAAATGAGAAACATTTGTAAGTGACAAAGACATGAATAAATACACAAAAAAATCAAAAATGGTTAATTTAGGCTACGCATATGTAAGATAGCACATCAGTGTTTATTTTGACTAATTGATATCGTTTATACTTGTCTTTTGAAGGAAATTAAAAGTAGAATTTTACAATTAAAAATTGTTGGCGTGCAAATTTAAATTATAAGTATGAGTAGTTTGTAAGACAAAATTTACATTATCGTTATAGTTAGTGTGTGTGATTTTTTTTTTGAATATAAAAAAAATGCCATGTGTCAATCTAATTAATTATTATAAGTAATAATTATTGATAATAAAAATGTAAAAAAAAATTATATTTTTGGATTCTAAATAAAGATTATAAAAGTTTCATATTTATTAAAATAAAGAAAATAAGATTCATTAAACTGGATGAACAACAGGTTATGGACCCAGTAAACTGTAAAGTAAGATGATCCTAAAACAGTAGAATGTTAAAGAATACTGGTATCAGTAACTATTCAGTCTGGAGATTCAAAGTAAAGTTGATTTTAAATCAAAAAGGTCTAGTTGAAGTAGCAAATGAAGATAAACCAGCTGAAACTGATCAAGAAAAATTGGAAGCATGGAATAAAAAGGATCTAGATCCAAGAAAGTAAGACAGTCATGAGCAATTGCATTAGAATTGATAGGCTGGTGCAGGAACTAAAAGCTGTTGGAGAGACCATAAGCGATGAATGGATTATGACGAGAATATTGCAAAGCTTGCCTGAAAAGTTTCAACACTTTCATGCAGTTTGGGACTCTATGGCAGAAAATGACAGAACAAAATCCAATCTTATAGAACGTCTACAGAAAGATTAGAAATTAGAAACCGAGTTCAGATGTAGAAAATGCTTTGTTGGCAACAGGAAAAAAGATCAATCAAAGAAAAAGAAAGATCAAGAGCAAAGTCAATCAAAGAAAAAGAATTTAAGTGTAATCAAATGTTTCGAATGTGGAAATAATGGTTATGTTAAGAAGCAAATTATAGCTGTAATAACTGCATTTTGCAAATGAATGTCCAACGAATGAAACGAAGGAAGCGAAAGCTTATTTTAAGCACTGAAAGCAAGTGAAGTAAGATTGCAAAAAAATTTAAAAGAAAATTGGTACATGGACAGTGGAGCAATAATAGACACGACTAGAAATTTGTGTTTATTGTCAAACTTAACTCCTTTGAATGAAACTGAAAGAATCAAGTTAAGTAATTCAACCATTCTTTATTCAGATAGTGTTGGAGAAGCCTATTTGACAGCATATGATGGTTCGAAATCGCAAAAGATAGTTCTTCGAAGAGTGTTGTTGGTTCCTGAATTAGATTTCAATCTATTTTCTCTAACTAGTGTATTAGATAAAGGTCTCAAACAAGAAGCAGATGCAAAAGAAATGTTGTTTAAAAACAAAGATCAAGTTGTAATGATGGCTAGAAGAGTAGGAAATCTATTCATGAACTTCAAGAAAATGAATGTGACTGATTATGGTTTGTCTGCTGTGTCTATTAAATTGTGGCATGAACGTATGGCACACCAAAATATCAGACATGTATTGGAAAGAAATAACATCAAGTTCATTGATGACTGGAATGATAATGTCTACAAAGGTTGCATTTATGGAAAACAATGCAGTATTGCTCACCATAAAAATCCTTTCAATTTGGTTACAAATTGAAAGTATTGAAGTCAGATAAGGAAATTGAAAAACACAGACAGAAGCAGGTATATATTCGAAGAATTGGGTATATTCACTCAAAGGTCTACAATGTACACTCTTCAACAGAATGGAAGAGCTGAAACAGAAATGAGGACTATTGTAAAGGAAGGACGTTCTGAGATATATGCCAAAGAATTTATAGAGGTTTCGTAATTTGTTATAATTATAGAATGCACAATTTTCTAACATTAAATATAGTAGTACTATGACAGGTGTTTCGAAAATCTGGTACATGGCATTTGCAAATCATATTCTGACAGATATTATTACAATTTGTTGGTGCAGACTAAAACTCCATGATTTCTATATGCTACTGCATGCATTTCATTACAATTCTAGACCTACTGACGTCACATCTCACTCCTATATTCCCGCCTAGTATAGAGTACACCGTGGTCCAACAAAGCAAAACTAATGGATAATAATATAAATCTAGAGTCATGATTTAATTATTTCAAGCTCAATCTCAGCGAAAGATAACAATATTTCAAATATGACTTACAATAATTGTAGTATTAATACAAAATAAATTAAAAATTATGGGTGATGTGGTCACACAAATAAATGGGGTCCTCAAAAGGATATTTTTTATTATGATTTTAAGTCGGCTGATTTATCTTTCCTAACGACTGTTTGGATCAAAGATGGATGGATGATATGGTAAACATTTTCTATGATGTTCTGTATTTTTTGTTTCTTAAAGATAGTATCTAAAAGGAAATTTCCATTATGGTTTTCCCCAGATTTACAGCAGCTGACAATCCGGAAGAAGCAGGCTCACATAAAATTTTAAAATTCTGGGTTAAGGGGTGATTATTTGGATTATATTTAATTTAATTCAAGCTGAATGTAAAAACTTATTTCAATTATGCCATCTGCAATTCATTGAAAAGTCCGAATCGTCTCCAACAGATCAAAAAAATATAAAACAGTTCTGGAACATTGTTAATGACAAGAGAAGTGGTAATGAATTGGCACCATTATTATTTTTTAATCATAAACAATGTCAGTTGGGACCGGATCTGCGTGATCTTTTTGAGGAATATTTTCAGTCAGTCTATACGGACATTGATATTACCCCGCTAATAAGCCATCATATTTGTATCACTGATTATAACATTCGTATAACAACCATTTTATGAAGAGATGGTTAAGATTGATACTACTAAGGGACCAGGTCCTGAGGGTATCCCTCCCTCGGTTTTGAAATCTTGTAGTTTTGTTCTTTCACGTCCACTTTGTACTATCTACAATAAATCTCTTACTTTAGGTGTTTTTCCTGATTTCTGGACATTGAGTTGTTTTACACTTATCTTTAAGTCTAGTAATAGAGCTGATATTTCTAACTATAGACCAGTATGCAATCTTAGTTCTATTACTAAATTATTTGAGAAAATAGTAGCTGCTTATTTAAGATCAAAATTGAGTTCGACAGTAATAGCTGAACAGTTTGGGTTTCTTAGTAAGAAATCTGCGGATTTGAATTTAATTACTTTTGTTGACCACCTGTCGGACGTATTGTATGGTGGTGGGGAGGTTCACGGTATCTACGCGGACTTTTCCAGGGCGTTTGATAAAGTAAATCACAGAATCCTGCTTAAAGGACTGTCATAAACTTCAGTCGGATTTGCCCAGACTTGGCAGGTGGTGTGAGACCAATGCTATGAAACTAAACATCAATAAGTACCACTCGATAATCTTTACTAAAAAACGTAATAAAATCAATTGTGAATATAGTATTAGGGGGACACCTTTATCTCAAGTTTCATCTCTTCGTGAGCTTGGAGTTATTATGGACTCCACACTTTCTTTTGTAAATCAAATTGATATTGCAGTTTCTACAGCGTTTAGGATGCTTGGGTTTATTAAGCGAAACACATCTAACTTTAGAGATATTAATGCTATTCGGTTACTGCACTGTACTCTTGTCAGACCTTTGCTCGACATATTATTCTTCGGTATGGAGCCCCCATTATACTTGTCATATACACAGAATTGAAGAGGTGCTGAGAAAATTCTTTCGATATCTAGCATATAAGTCTAATATACCTCCTGTTAATGAATTTTCTTATGATTTTACATTTTTACAAGAGGCTTTTTCTTTGCCTACTTTAAAAGTAGGAAGGAAGCAGGTGGATCTCAAATTGTTTTTTAAACTCATTAACAATAAGATCGATTGCCCTTCGTTGATTTCCACAGTGTCTTTTGCAGTTCCAATTAGAAGTACCAGATATATAGTCATATTTCATCAGCCGTTTAAGAGAACTAATGTTGGACTCAATTCTTATATTTCAAGAGTGTTACGATTGGCTAATTTTTATGCTGATAAACTGGATTTTTTTAATGTAAGCTTTGGCAAATTTGTAAGTCGGCTGAAGCAAATTGTGACTTGATTTTAGTATTTGGTATTGTATACCGATTAGCATTACCAATTATGTCTAAGGTTCTAGAAAAGCTTATGGAACATCAAATTATAGACCACTTGAATTCCTATGACATTATAGCAATCAATCTGGATTCCGCCGTGGATTTAGCTGCTCTACAGCTTTGACTTCAATTAGAGATGAAATTCTGAAGGCTTGGGATCAAAATAAGTTAACTGTGTTGATTTTATTAGATTTTACCAAGGCATTTGACACTGTTTGCCATAGCACGTTACTTTCAATCTTAGGTTATATTGGTTTTAGCGATGCGGTGTCACTTCTTAAAAATTACTTAACTAATAGACACCAAGCTGTGCGTTATGGAAATCTAACCTCATCTTTTAAACGTATAAACTTTTTGACTGTAAGTGGTTGAATATGGAGCGCAGGAGGATCTTGCCCTCTGCATATTTTTTTCACAAAATAATTCTCTTTAAAACGCCCCCTTATTTGTACAATGACTTTATATTCAAGACGAGCGTTCATAACTTAAATCTAAGATTCAAAGGCTTAATATCTCCTCCTATGTGTTCAACAGTAATATTTGAACATAGCTTTTCTTTTAATATAGCAAAATTAAATAATTCTGTTTCCGAAGCCTGTAAACATGGAACTTTACTATATTTTCGTAAGACATTATTTGACCATTTGTTCACTAACCATCCTTAAACATTATTTGAAACATGATTTTCGTTATGTAACTAACTTTACCACTATGTAACAAACCTTTTTATGTATGTTTGAAATTTACGTTCATATTGGCAACTTAACTGCATTTCGTGTAGCGTTAGTTGCATAAATAAATGATTTCAATTATTATTCACTGCACATCCTTTCCGCGCTTCGAGTCATTTTCGGTCATTTCGCAGGGTTACTTTGAGCGTTCCTGATTCATTGCTTGAACGACGTGCTTAAGTAGAAGCCATTTTCGCTTTATTTAATTTTTTATTTAGAGTGCCACATTTATATGGTGAGTTATTTCATTTATTCTTATGATACAGTGAAATGCTTAAAATATAACAGTTATATTAAACTACTATAGCCGACTTTAATATGATTCTTGCATTTGTACAGACAAGTAACAATATCTTAAAAGTTTCACATTGTTCAACCAATCCAAGGCAGCTGGTGTAATAAGATGAATATCAGGGAACCCACCTTCAAATTTTGTGAGATGACAGTCTTACACAATATGACTGTTTCATCCCAATGCCACATTCACATATAGGACTTTCCAAAATTCCCCATTTGTAAAGCATATCATTCCATCTTCGATGTCATGTTTGTATGCGATTAAGTTGACACCATACTTTTCTTGGTTGATTGAAACCTGGCACCATTTGAGTAGGATCTTCAATCAGTTAGTTATTTGTTATGTCCGAAGTTATCCAACTTGTTTTCCACTTTTCTTTAATAGAAAACTCTTCAATATGTTGAATTTCCCTCCAAAATGGTTTTCTCGATGTTAATCTGCTAATTGGAGATTGGAGATTTTCCCAAATTGGAAATTCCTTTTTGAAATTCTTATATTTAAACCATAATTTTTTAGCGTATTTTTTCTATGGAGCTCAGGAGGTGGAATATGTGACAATACTGGAAGCCAAGAAAGCCAGAAAATTACTGTTTGGTACCTACATTATTGGGCCTTATTTTTTTCGTGAAAAGGGACGAACAGTGGCTGTCAACTCAGATCGCTACATTACCATGTTGCGTGATTATTTCTTGTCAGAAGCCAGAAGACGAAACATCGATCTCAACACTGTTTGGTTTCCACAAGATGGAGCGACTTGCCATACATCAAGAGCAACCATGGCTTTTTTAAGACAGAATTTCCCATGACGCGTGATTTCATAGCGTGGGGATATGGAGTAGCCTTCTCGGTCACCGGACCTATCTCCTTGCGACTACTTTTTATGGGGCTACCTAAAAGTTCAGGTTTACAAAAGTAAACCAAGTACTCTTGAAGCGCTTTCCGAAAACAACGCAGGAAATTCCGTGTGCCATGCTTGGAAGATGTATGGGCAATTTCGTCACCCGGCTACAAGAATGCGTCGATAAAAATGGACGCCATCTAACTGATGTAATTTTTCGCAGTTGATTATTTATTTTTATTTTGGTGTAATTTTTCGCAGTTGATTATTTTTTTTTGCAAATGGCAATGTTTCAGTAATTTACGAAAAAAAATAAATTTTAAAATTGGTTTTAAAATAAATGTGTGATAGTCATTTCAAAAACATCATACCTCTCTGCCGCACTCTGTACATCACATCCTGCACTACTAAGAAACATTCAAATTTAAGCTGAAATTTTCAATGCTATAGTTTTATTACATTGTTGCCAGATTTTTTTTAAGTGCCTATTGAAGAAAATGAAAAAGTATCTAGATTAGTAATAATATGCCATTTTCGTCTTATACAGTGTAAATATTCATGTATTTAATTTTAAACTGTACATTTTGTATACACACTGATGTTTGGTAACTGTGATTATGTAACTCAAAAGTTCAAGACATGGGGAGACCTACAAACAGATCTCTAGCTATCTTTGCTAGACCTACTTCACTAAACAGTGTATTTCTAAAAGTACTTGAAACAGTTGTCTATAATCGTTTAAAAGATTTTTTTCATAACTGTAACTTAATAAGTAGCAATCAACATGGATTTCGTAAAAAAAGATCTACATCTACTCCAATGTTCAACTTGCTTCAATATGTGTATAAATGGAAAAAATCTTGTACGGCGTTATTCTGTGATCTATCCAAAGCGTTCGACTCGGTGCGTAATGAGCTTTTATTATGCAAACTTGAACTTTACGGTGTTAGACGGGTTGCACTAAAATGGTGAGTCATATCTACTAAACAGAAAACATTGTTTCTATGGCAAATAAGCATAATAATGAAATAAACTACATCAGCTCTGATACAAAAAATTTTCTAACAGGAATTCCACAGGGATCAATTCTAGGTCCATTACTTTTTAATATCTATATAAACGACTTAACATTCTTGGAAATAGATCATTTAAGTATTTATACGGATGACACCTCATTTGCATTTTCATATTCTATGCATGAAGAATTTCTCTATAAAGCAGGTTAGTACTATAGAAATGTGGTTTAAAAATAATCAAATGA
Source organism: Vesta saturnalis (assembly GCA_036346205.1). Classification (NCBI taxonomy): domain Eukaryota; kingdom Metazoa; phylum Arthropoda; class Insecta; order Coleoptera; family Lampyridae; genus Vesta; species Vesta saturnalis. The sequence goes on along the minus strand of JARFJB010002201.1, from coordinate 586,716 downwards.
AATTAAATGTTGAAAAAACAAATTTTATTTTCTTTAACAACCACAAGGAAATTATTATTCCTGCAGCACTATTGCTAAACAATCTTACTGTTCATCAAGTTAAATCAACAGTCTTTTTGGGATTGATAATCGATGAATAGCTTAATTTTAGCGAACACATTACCAGAATTAAGAAACGTTTAAATTCGGCATAGTACACTATCTGTTACCTTGAGGGCTTAGTCTCGTCTGTAACCCTAAGATCCGTCTATCGCGCATATTTTGAGGCGATCCTTAGATATGGTATTCAATTTTACGGTGCATCACATCATGTGAAAAGCTTATTTGTTACTCAAAATTGGGCAATACGAATAATGGACGGCTTACCACCAAGAGAATCTTGTTGTACATGTTTTGTAAGATTGGATATCTTGACATTTACTAGTTTGTATCTATATGAAAGTTTGGCATACATATACATCCATAGAAATGAGTACATTAAACACTGTGATATTCACTCTTACGGAACTTGTTCAGTTAATAATATAGTACCACCGCACCCTTACCCATTAAACTATTTAACAAACTACCTAATGACATAAAAGAAACAAATAGTATTTTTAACTTTAAAAAAGAACTTCGCAAGTTCCTAGTCACAAATTCCTTTTACACAATCAAATGTAACTTCAAATAACTAAGCACTAATTGATATTTAATGAGTAACAAAAGTATACTTATAGTCATAACTCGTGCTTGTTTATGTGTACATATAGACCTAATATTATAACGAGTATAGGTAACGTGTGATGTTTTATTTTATCTACCTCTAGTCATTACGTATTTTTATCGCTAGTTTTCAATTGTTACATATTTTACACCAAATGGTAATGAATAAATATTATTATTATTTGCATATCCGATCGTTTCAAGACTGCTACGTGGAACTTAAGTTCCACACTTCACTTGGTAAAAAGATTTAAAACCCCGGTTACATAAACAATAATAATGGATCATCTAGCAATAATGATGTTTGTCATATACCCCAACTAAATATCTACAGAACGCAACTATCTTGCTTTTTATCATTTGTAAATGTCTTTGTCATAGAAATACAATAAAAAACCTACCTGAAGTTCATTTGCAGCTTCTTGTAATTGTTGTAACTGTTCGTTTAAATTTGCCTTTTCTCCTGTTAATTTTTCACATTTGTACTCTAATTCAGACTGTGTACATTTGGCATTATTTCTTGTAACCTTACACTCTTCCTGTAATATTGATACTTGTTCACGGAATTTTTCAACTTCATTACGACTACGAGCAACTTGTTCCTTTAAATTTGCAACTTCAGATTCTAAAGCATCCTTCTCCTTGCGTGCATTATCTAGAAGCTCATCTAGTTCAGACTTATCATTCAAAGCTCGTTCTTGTTCCAGTTCATTAATTTTAGTTCGTGCATTTTCCAGTAAGTCTGTTAATCTATTAATTTCAATTTGTCTACCGCTGCATTGATCTTTCGCAATTGCAAGTTCTTGATCGAGTTGTTTATGTTCGGCATGTTTAGCATCTAAAGTACTCACTAAAGTCCGAACACGTTCGGTCAACTGTTCAATTTCGGTAACCTGTTCTAGATTTGAGGTATGAGCATCTTGAAGCTCGTTACTTAACTGCTCTTGCTTAACAAGCAACGCTTCTCTTTCTTCTTGTGCACTTTTTAGTAAAGCAACCAATTTTTGCTCTCTATCGACAATACTTTCAAACTGACCAGTTTCATCTTTCTCTCGATATAGCAGCTGCTTTAAGGATTCAACCTCATTTCTAGCATCGTTAAGTCTTTCTGTTTGCCTACATAAGGAATCAAACATTAAATTCTTCTCATCAGATAATCGTTCGTTGTCTTGTTGTAGCTCAGTCAATTGCCGTTGTAAATCAGTTAGTTCTTGTAAAGTTGCCTGTAATTCTTCATTTGTGCTGGAAAAATTAAAGGTTAAAAATTGTTATATTTAAAGTAATATTGTTACTCTTACCTGTAATGTGTTTCTTGCATTTGAATAATTTTATCTTGTAAACAAGCCACCGAAACTTCACTAACATTACTACTTGAATGTTTATCCCAGTCTGGTGTGGGACATGAAGTAATGTCAGTTTCATCTTCTAATAGCTATGGTTAAAGTGCAAAGTTTATTATTGTTTTTGTATGTAACTATTTGCAATGTAAATATTTGTATGTTAATTAATTACTCACGTTTGTTGCTATTGATGCAGGAGCCGAACTGTGACGTTCTGTGTCGAGTAATAACTGTCGTTTCTCGTTATCAGATAAAGGCGAATGGGAAACATCTCTTAGTCGATTGCGTAAAGAGGTGTTTTCATCGCTTAATTGCTCAATCCGTTCCGCTGACTGATCCTTAAGGATCTAAAAATAATTTAATATCGTTACAACTGGCTACATACTATGTTTTTATTAATTGCTAATAATAATTAAGAAAGGTCTTTATTGTTCAGTCAAAGAATGTGTAGAACAAACAAAGTACTAATAGAACAAACAAAGTACTATTATTCATTAATTGTTGCTTTGTATACCTAAGTGATAATAATAAACAAACAGTCTTGAGTCTAGCCTAAGTCATTTGGTTACATTTCCAAAAACCTTGTTCCTTTTACTTTTGCAAAACACATTTGCTAACTAAATCCGCTCATGAGAAAATTAAAATTTAATAGCTTAATCCACTCATTGTAAAAATGAAACAGAAAAACGTGAATTCCTACACCATTGAATGAGAAATTGATTTTTATTAATATTACAGCTAAACGCAGATTTGAGGCATTTTCTCCTTTTCAGGAAAACAGTAGGTTCAAATCCTACTTGAGGTAAACTTTTTATTTATGTATTTAATAAAATTAATAATAATTTTTAAGTATATGGCATGTATTTATTTAACCAGTAAAATTTACATAAATTTACATACGCGCAAATTACATAACTCCAACAGAAATAAACATAGTTATTTGTTGGTAGGACTGGTTTAAAACTTACTAAAACTTAACCTAGGAGGAACTGTATAAGATAATAACAGTTAACAGTGCCCTGAATAATATTAGCTGTATTTATTTTATTTCTTATTATTTCAAATGTAACACTCTAATCATCTATGTATCTATCTATATACAGTGGCCGGCGTGTAAGAAGACGAGGAGCCGGCGCATCGCGAAGAACTACGGCGGTTGCCGATTATAATAAAAATACTATGCAGTGGCGTATCACATTTGTATGTTTAATTATATGTATATTGGAAGAATGCGTATGAAGATGAATAATTCCAATATTTCCATTGGTGACGCGTTTTTTTTAACATTTGGTTTTTCATGTTCGCATAATAGGCATCTATCCCTGAAAGTATGTAGGCATCTCTCCCGTTTGTCTAATAGGTAATTTTGAATGTATTTTTAATATACACTAATAAAAATGAAATAATGAAAGTATTAGGTACCCATTAGAGAATTGTCGTAAAGACGATTAGAGGGGAAAAACATACTTATCTAAATAATAAATTTATAAGCAGTTAACATAATGACAGCAATTAGAGGTTTGATATATAAATATCCGGATTCTTGGTACATATGCATATTAGTTTTTGAAAATTGATTATACGGTGTCAACATTTACTGATTTGTAATCGGTTTTAAAAAATGTCTAAGTCTGGAAAAATCTTAAACGGTCAAACGCGAGAAATAGTGCATAACGTGTTTCAATACTTTTTAACAATTTAATTATAGTATTACTTCCAGTATAGCTTTTAATTATAATAAATTGCGTATTTACATAAAATATGGGTCTTTGAATTGCTTTTAATATACCATTAAAATATACATTATGCACCATGTGACGCCTCTGAGGTAAACGAACGCGGGAATTTGAACAACATCAGAAAGTCGTCTTTTGCGCATAGGCGGGCTCGTCTTCTTACACGCCGGCCACTGTACATATATATATATATATATATATATATATATATATATATATATATATATATATATATATATATATATAAATGAATTGACGTTTGTTAGTCTCACTAAAATTCGAGAACCGCTGGACAGATTTGGCTAATTTTGGTTTTGAAATATTTATAGAAGTCTAAGGAAGAAGGAAGGTTTAAAAGGTGAGAAAACATAACTAAATTGCAAGGAAAATATTATTAAAAAAGTACCTGTCAAACAGCGTGCGTTCAAAATAAATAAAAAAATGTTTTCTCTTTATAATTTTAGTCCCTTTAACAAATTATTTATTTCTAAGGCGGTACGAAGTTCGTCGGGTCACCTAGTATGGAATAAAAACAAATAAAATTCTATTTTACACTAAATATCGGATTCCATTTGTTATTTTAATTTTCTTTTCTTATTTTTAGTACTTAAAAGTTTAAGGGATGTCAGGTGTCAAAAATCGAAAAAAACTCAAATTTTATATTTACTTTTTTTATTACTCTTAGAGATCTTAGGATTAATTTTCTGCAAAATTCGTTTGGATCGGAGCAGTAGTTTTAAAGTTATGAATTTATAAACTCCACATGTACAAAATGTTTTGGCCATAGAATAATGAAGGGTTTCATTTGCTGTAGTGTAAATGTATTACTAGGTTACAATTTATGTTATAATTTACTATAACTCCCTAGGGAGTTATAGTAGGGAATTATAGATCTCTCTAATGCATTTTGCCAATATATTTGCAAGCTGGTCAGTTGATATATCCATGGTAAGAATGCCTACTTAATTTTTAAACGTTCGTTTAATTTTAACAACCAACAAAATTTCGTTTTCATATTTCATTTATAATGAAATACGAAATAAAATTATTTATCTATTACGTGAGTTATGTATGTTAATAACCTCGGGCAACCTACAATCCTCATAACTCCCTTGATATATAAATAACTATTATGTTGGCAACAAGTACCAGCTAGTATAGAGTTGTTTTTCTACCTTAGAAACAAATTATGGTATTTGTTGTGCTCACGTGCTGTTGTTTGTAAACAGTAGCAAAACATTGCATTGTGAATTTCAAACTTGGTGTGCGAAATTTGTATTATGCAGTATTTAGAAATTACAAAATGCGTAGATGTGTTTCTAAGGTATTTAAAAAACGTGAAAGAGTTTTTACTGGCCATCCAAAACAATTCGGTAATAACAGTGAAAGTGTGCAAAGTGTTGAGTGCAATCCTAGGCCTACAACTTCAAACTCTAACCTAGACTGTGAATCTCCTTAACGTAAGTTTAGTACATCGAGTCAAAAGTTGAGCTCTAATTTAGATTGCTTTTAGTCTTACAATGATAAATACACTTCAAACGACTGTTATGACCTTATTGTACTACAAGAGCTTGAAAATTTAATATCAAAAATAGCAATATGCTCATAATGCCAAGGGCCATTGTCTATGTATTCTACCACGAGACTAGGCCTGAGTGTTGCAATAAATGTAAAATGTAGCTCATGCAACTTTGAGGTATCAGAAAGAAACACTAAAGTTGTAAAAAAGTTGTCTAGTGTCAACGTACAATTAACCTATTCGTTTCGTTGTATAGGTAAGGGAGAAGAAGCGGCTCGTACTTTTTGTGCCATTATGAATTTACCAAATCCTCCCGAAGTCAGACATTACACTAATATATTACTTGAAGCAACAAAATCAGTGTGTAATGAAAGTATGAAAAATGCTGTTGAACAGACTGTGGAAGAAACAAAAAGTGAGGACATAACAGCAATATTTGATGGATTGTGGCAGCGTCGCGAACATGCCCCGCAAACCGGTATAATAAGTGCTATTGGTGAAACGACACGTAAGGTAATTGACGTGAGGATTCTTACAAAGAGTTGTACATGTAAACTGAGGCTAGAAACTAAGCACGAGGCAAACTGCAATGCCAATTATTTGGGGGTAACTGGAGGGGTGGAGGTTCACGGTATCGTTGACATGTTTAAACAGTCCCAAAAAATCACAACATCAGATACAACACAGTGTACTTTCTCGGTGATGGAATAGTTCCGCCTACCCAACCCATACGGGAAAGACTTTGTCATTGAAAAGCTAGAATGTGTGGGCCATGTCCAGAAACGGATGGGCTCACGCCTTCGTAAACTGAAATCACAGATACGTAAAAACAAACTGGATGATGGAAAAACTATGCGAGGTCGTGGTTGGCTGACAAACACTGCAATTAACGAAATTCAGAACTACTACGGCTTAGTCATCCGAAGAAATGCTGGAGCTACTCTGGAACAAATGAAGACTGCAGCAATGAGTCGCCAAGCCATGGATTGTGTCCTCCTGGTCCTGAAAGTTAGTGCAAATACCGTAAGGCCTAAGCGAATAATAAAACGTATGACCATACAGAGCATACATACTTCCCAGTTGCAGTGATGTTAAAAATAAAACCAATGTTCAAAGACCTAACCCATCCTGATTTGCTTCGTAGATGTCTGCATGGAGGTACGCGAAATGTAAGTGAATCACTAAACAGCGTCATATAGTCCCCGAATACCGCAATTGACATTTGTTAGGAAAAAGTGTAAGTGTAAGGGCATAGACGACGTAGAAAAAAAATGCCGGCAAAAGAAAACACTGTCCAAACGAAGATTAGAAGATAAATATGTAGAGGATGAGGACCCATACAATCCTTCCTATGGAGCTGGGCTGCACTAAAGTACAAATAATAACATATCTTGTAGTAGCCTATCTCGGATAATCTGCGTTATCCGAAAATTATATTTTTTACCATTCAATGTACCTTTTCTCCAAAACCGTTTAAGACATCAAGATAATTTTTTTTTTATTTTGTTCAGCATACATACGAGCTTAATTTAAGCGGACAATTTTGTATTTTTTTTTTCTAGTTTTTGAATAAATAAAGATTTTTGTAATAAATACTAAAAAACCGCTGCAAATTGTATCAATACTTGTTTTTTTTGTAAATAACTCGAAAACGATTAACTTAAAAATTACAAGAATGCTTTTCGATCAGAAATTTGATTTTCTATCTAATACCAAAATTTAAAAAAAAAATCGTGTGGACGGGTTCCAAAATCAAGTTGTTTGGAAATATTTCGAAATTGACAAAATTTTCGAAAAAAATTGCAAAAACCCTTTTTGGGAGAAATTTTATTTGCTATCTAATGATATTTTCACTTTTTGAATATGTTATGTAGTTCCGGAGATATTTCGGAAAAACCGGTTTTTTGCTAATATCTTGTAAACCGTTTGTTATACAGAAAAATTATAGGGACAAAAAATACTCATAATTATATTACTAATAACATATAAAAATGAAAAAAATCTAAAAAAATAAAAATTTGCAAAAGGGGGGTACTTACCCCCCCACCCAATTTTACTCCTTTCCCCCCTTAAAAATAATATAAAAAATCATTTGTTGTTCAATTCAAATTCCCTCTGCTTAAATTTAAGTGGAAAATACTACCTTTAAGTATAAAAAAGTTTATAGGCTATCATTTCTAGTTTGGGATTCAAGTCGGGTGATCATGGTGGTCAATTAATCGGAGCGTCTAGTCCACGACCTATCCACCTTCCAGTCAAATTGATATTCAACCAGTACCGTGATGTTAACGAAAAATGAGGTGATGCCCCGTCATGCATGAACCACATATTAATTTTTTGACGATAAGTAACTACTTCAAGTAAACCTATTAAATTTTCTCTTAAAAAAATAGTATATGGCGCTCCAGTTAAACTGTCTTCTAAAATAAAAGGTCCTATTAGCTGATTGTGTATTTTACTCCAGTCCAAACATTTATTTTAAATTTGTGTTGAAAACTGGTGGTTTTTGTGGAATGTTGGTTTTTATCTACCACACATGCTCATTATGCATATTATATATGCCATTTCTGGTAAAGGTTGCCTCATCAGTAAAAAAACATTACTAACAAAGTCATCTTTTCTAATTTGTCTCAGCAGCCATTGGCGAAATGCAACTCTAGGTTGATAGTCTGTATCTAAAAGATCCTGAATTTGCAGGTGAAAGGGCTTCAGCTGTTGGTCTTTTAGTATTCTCCAACCCGTTACCTTAGAAACTCCCGTTTGTAGCGATAGTGTTTTAGTACTTATTCTTGGATTCTCTTCTACCAAATTTAAAACATTTTCCTCGTTTCTCAATGTGCGTTTTGTTCATTTGCTTCCACGAAATTGAGCAGCAGGTGAAACAGTTTAGCCTTTCTTAATAATTCGTCAAGATCTATAATGTACCTAATTTACGGTACTTTATATAATAGTTATATAATAGTTATATATATATATATATATATATATATATATATATATATATATATATATATATATATATATATATATATATATATATATATATATATATATATTAGTTCGAGTGTAAATCGTGAATTTAAATATAAGTTTTACAAAATAAGTTTCGACAGAAATTGTAACCATCGTTGTCAGTAAACAAGACAAATTTACGATTGTTAACCTCAGACAAATTTATAAAACACAAAAACACAAAGAATAAACTTGCTGTAACAAATATATGATTGTTACTTTATTTTTAGTATCAATTAATCACCAGATCTTTAACAGACTAAACGTTAAACCGCCTTGAAAATGACATTCCAGAAGACCATCTATGTATAACGAAGGCTATCGGTAAAAAATGTCACGATCAATTTAACAAAATTTAATCAGTGCAAAACTAAAACCTAGATATGCTAATTTAAGATCTAGTAAAAATATTATCAAATGCAACAAGGAACTAAATTATTGGTTATTACTGAAAAAGGATGCAAATCAATGAAAACGGCGTTCAATTTAACAAAATTTAATCATACAAATACAACTAAAAAACCTAGATATGCTAATTTAAGATCTAAACAAAAATACTATCAAATCCAACAACAGATAAAATTTTTATTATTACTTAAAGACGGTGTAAATAATTGCGGTGCTGTAATGATTATACATACTTGTTTGGTAAAGTATTTGCTTCGACGTCTAGCACACAAACATAAAAAATATACATAATACCAAAATTTAAAATTAAGATATTGTGTTCTCAATAGCCTTCCGTTGTAAACGAACATAATAATGAATTTGCCTTGATAAAATTTCCATATTATCAAGTTGAATATCATGAAATAATTATGTAAATGCTTTAATTAATACATAAATTTCAAGTTCCTCCTTGACTCTCATTATAGTAACTCTTTCCTCCCTTTTTTTAGTTCTGTTAAAGCTGATGACGCTACCATTCGCCCAGACAGAAGAAATTCACCATTTCCATGCTGCCACCAATTGTTGATTTTACTCATACGTATATACGCATATGTACTTTCACTTATAAAAATAGTAAAAGAAAATTACAACTGTTACACTGGTAAAATAAAATTTATAGTATCCATTTCGCAATTTTTGAACGGATTAAAATGGGAAAATGAGACCATGAAAATGTTTGGATAAGATCCTTTATAACATTTCAACTCCAAGCCCTAAATAGTTCCGGGGATGTACTGAAGGAGACAAGTCAAGATTTTTCAGTCTAAACAAGAGGGTTGTTGACATTATTTTATATGTCTTAAGGCACGAACACTTGCGTGGGTATGAAAATGTAGCAAGGTCGAATTTAAATGCAAGTTTATTCGACCGAAATCCGATATTAAAATTCATTTATCAGAACAATGGAACGATATGAAAACAGGGAAATGTCAAACTATCTTGAGACCAATGATTTCAACAACGGAAAACGTTTAACTTGAGGTAATGCAATATTTTGTTGGGAATTCTGTACGTGATACGAGAGAAGAAAATTAAAATACAGATTTATCAGTGCACACTACGTTGAAGGAAAGCAAATTTAAAGCTTCAGTTAAGCCAGAAAGTTGCAAAAGACGACTTTGTAGGCAGATCAAGTTTGGTGAAATGGAGCCAAGTTAATTGTAAGGCGAATTTCATACAAAATGCATTTTAAGGTATGTTAAACAGCTCGATAAACCAACACAACTGCCCATATTGTCCCGACCAAAACTCTCGTTAGATGACTGAGTCATACCCAAAGATCTTGGAAAGTAAATGCATAGGCAAGGTATTCTATATTCCAAAGTGAAAAAAACTATTCCGTAAGCAACTGACTAACATTTACTCACCGTTTAGTTCCAGTATGACATAGCGACTCCTAATCTCAGATCGTTCAACAGCTACTCTCCACGAAGATGGATTGAAAAAGTACGTTCAAGTGGTCCGCCCACCTCACCAGACTTTAAAGAAAGGAAGTATAAAGCCAAACCAGATAATCTGCCGTGCGACGCTCATTGTCTGATATAAGTACGGTAAACAATTGCATATAGCGTTCGTGAATATCTAATTCATCGGTTCTACTACCATCGTCGTTCTAACGATGCTGAATAGAAAGCGCCGATACCTAATCACGTTAGAGTGACCTGGAATTCCCGCCGCTGGGGTCGTCTCCATCGCCGTTGTTAACCAGCACAGAATCAGCCCCGCAAAGATTTCACCACTGCTGAACCTGCTATGACATCCTCCCATAACCAGGAACCCAACCGGAAACAGAGGTAGAAGATAGTCCGGTTACTCAATCGCAGTAGCCGCGCCAAACACTACCTACGTCTCAAACGAGTCCACGTCGCCCGGTGAAGAGTTCCGGCTCCAGAAGAGAAACAAAGGCATCGATGGCCGCGCGACCAGGCCCACCGTCAACGCTTCCGAACCATTTCCTGGTACTACAGACTGTCCAAAAGCCACCGTTATCAGGAAACTAGTGCCATCGGTAACCCCTTGCCAAAAGGATAACTGCAACTGGACTACCTTCTCCCGTGAAATGGACCTACGAGCGACCGCCTTTACGAGTGTCTAGCATATCACAGACAGATACAAGATACAGCCCGTCTCCACCGAAACAGACTGACGCAGTATATGGATAAGAATCCTATTTCTTGTTTCAGGATCGAAAAGCAAAGACGTCCTATACCGCATATGCTGTTCCAGCTGCGAAACATATTTCCTGCTTACCCTATCAACTCACGATATCGTAATCCAATTCTATTACCTTACAATGGTAGCACCGTTATCATTGTGCATACATTGTGATGACCAAACTAACGGTTTTCTTTTTATTTCAGATATCTGAGGGCAGCCAACCAACTACATTAGCTGACTGACTGCAGGTCAGATCCACCCCACACTACAAACCTACAACATTCATACCACGATTCTTTTGGGCACCCATCTACATCACAACACAATGTCCACAGGTATACCACCAACCACACCGTATATCAACAGTAAAACACATGGACTGTATGTAGGACTAGCAAACATTAGTGGAGACAAAATTTGTTACTCAAAAAAGAAAAGGCAGTACCAGCAACATTAAGAGATTGAATTAGATATTTAGGTGAACAACCATTAGCAGGTAGTCATGTTTTTAAATGGTTAAATTCATCTTCCAAAAATTTAGGAATTGATATTATTTTCACTGGATCTTTAATTGGTATGTGTAAGTCTTTAGTGTCATATAACTTTGTACCGGTATACATTTTGTTTTCTAATACTGTATTTTACATTGTTAGGCTTCTGTAGAGGGTGTTCTGCAATGTCATTTTTAAGACAGTTTAATATACTTACGAGTATATTTAACCTATTAAAGTTTTTACTACTTAATAATAATTTTTAATTTCGATAACCGTATACGTCAAAGGGCATGTGAATCAGACTTTATTCTTTAAAGAAAAATAAAAAATACATTGTCACATTTTATTAGCTTTTACTACTTGTTAATATATGGATTTGTCCTCATCCGGACCCCAAAGTATGGGGTTAGCTTTTACAGTTTTTAAACAAGCTGTACTTATCCAAACACACCCCCTAGGTTATAGTTTTCCTATTTCAATCCAGTTATAAATTAATAAGGAGGTCCTATACTTTTGGATCATGCTGTATAGGTTTTCTATTGATTTTACATGGTGATCATCTAAGAAAATCTAAGAAACAGTGGATTAAAAGTTTTCATCAACATAAAATTCTTCGTTAAAACTGAGAAGAAAAATTATAATAAAAGATAATCAACTCTGATGATGAACAAGACTGAGAAACTATAATGATACCTATAAAAAATTCAAATCACCAATAAGTACAAAATGGTTGAGCTGGCTTTTCCTTGATGAAACTCCATACCACATGAGTAGAAACAACACAAACACTGTTTTTAAATTCTGTATTGTAAGTGTTTTTGTAACTGTGGTTTCATACGTTAATTGGGTTAGTCAGCCTATTTCCACAGTTTTTTTCGCTTTGTAACGCGACGTTTCAGAAGCGGACTCTGCTTCCCTGAGAAGGACTATTTTTCTATATATATATATATATATATATATATATATATATATATATATATATATATATATATATATATATAGCTATAAACGGTATCTTACTGAGCCCGGTATAGCAACAGGTCCCTACTGAGCCCGACCCCGCGCTGATATACAAAACGTTGTGTGGCCCGATTTTATGTTATCCGTACGTTGTGAATCCCGGCAGCGTTGTCGATATTTTCTAGCTGTTTTATATAGATATGCACTTATTATTCTCTTTTTCCTTATTTTTAATTATATATCGGCGGATTACACTTTTGTTATGTATTGACAAGCTAATATACTGTAAGAAAAATTTCAAACAGAAAATAGCGGAATATGAAAATGTAAACTTTTACCATTATTATACAATCTATCTAAATATTTCGGTAACACCTACAGTTATCTTCGTCAGTAGTAGTATTTTCTAATAAAATTGTTAAAGATGTTCAAAACAATTTTGTGAAATTTGAAAAATTAAAACATAAACACAAACCTGCTATTAAAATAACAGTTTGGAAAACGTATAAAGCCAACTATAGAATACAATTTTAGTAAAGAGTAACTAGAGAATTAAAAGATTAAGTGTTGTTAAACTGTCTTTAAGATGGCAAATCATAACACTCTCCAGTCGAAGGCTAATAATGAAAAATGTCCACTAAGAAACAAATTTAACAAAATTTGATGAGATACTAAAAGCTAAAATTAACATTCAAGTCAAGACGTATCATCATACCCTTTTTTTTAATTATACGACGGCAAAGCTTATTTAAACGGAGACTTTCTTCTTGTATATTTTTCAATAGCTTCACGTTCTAAACGAACATAATAATGTGTTTGTATTAGTAATATTTCCATATTGTCAAATTGGATATCATGATTTAAATTATTTAAGGGATGATCAGCTACCGCAGACTTCTCTGGTTGATGTAATCTACAAAATCTCATATGTTCTTTATGTCTTGTATCAAAACTACGTTTTGTGGTTCCAATGTATACTTTTACACATGAACAATATACACTGAAAGATGACAATGGATTTGAAATATCTTTAGGTGACCTTAAATGTTCTTTAATTTTTCTTGTAGGTTAGAAATAGTGCTAACACCACATTTAATTAAGATTTTCTCAGTCCTATCAGAAAGTGAATATCTATTACCTTGTAAGGATTTTGTTAAATATTGATATTCATGTTTTAAAAATTTAAGATCACAAATTCGTTTTGTTCGATCTACTAAAGATTTAATTATACAAATTTTCTGACGTAGATGCTGGTTGGATAATTTATGAAGAAATCTATCAGTATGTGTTCGCTTTCTATAAACCTTCAAAGATTTTAAGGTATTAATTTTTACACTTATGTCGTATGTCGAATTTGAAAAAATATCTTAGAAAATTTCTATTTGGCAAAATGACTTTTGAATCACAAAATTATCAATTTTATAATTTTTGCTGTAACTTATTCAAATATTTTTTTTATTTCAATTCTCAATTATTTGGTTTCCATGGTGACCACGAACAAGGAATACTAGATTTAAGTATGTAGCTCATTTTTATCACAAATTTTAAAATTTGGACTTTTTTGATAATAAGTATGAAACTGTTACGTTTAGGCAAATAAAGTTTTAAATAAACTTACGTTTTGTTTTTGACGTTAAATCGATCTAAGTAATAAAAAATAGGGGTTTCCATTTGATTTTTTTGAGTAATTTGCATTTTTTGATAGTCAAGATAAATAAATTTTTTTATTACTAACCCGAGAAATCGCCATTATTTACCCCATACCTTTAATGAGAAGTAATATTTCTCTCCCTAGGTAAATAATGAAAATAAAAAAACGCCTACTAAATAATGATTTTATTTATTTTTAATGAATGAAACAAAACTCATAACTCTAAGAAAAAAAAAACAAACCGGAAAATTTGACAAGATAGAAATTGATAATTAACTGCACAATTAACTAAACATATTGAAAGTTATAGTTAATTGTGCAATTATGACAAGTCATGAGTATTCCGACATTTCCGGTATTAACAGAATTAACATTATTAGTTACAAGTAACCGTTATGGGTTAATAATGAATTATGTAATTTGTCATTTTGTCAGTTTTAGTTTGTCTTTGATAGTTTGACAAATAATGCCCAGTCTACCTGATATTTTGAAAGTGGATAGAAAATAACATAATAATATTCAAGTACTAATTCAATTAAATTACAATTTTAACAGTTTTATCCTCAAGTAGTAAAAAAAATCTATATACACTTCGGTTTAAAATTGCTCGATTAATAATGGCTTACTTCTCAACCTAGGTGTATAATATACTATTTTGATTACAGTAACTTAATAATTCGTTATGCGAGAAGCACCATATTAAAAATATGCACGTAAAGATTGCCAATATTTTAAAGATGTGCAAAAAGAATATTTTGCACATATGTTTTTCTATTAAATGCTGATCCCAACGTTGCCGCATACTGGGCCACACAATGTACGGTTCGTGAAGATCGAGAGTTTGTATATAAAAGCGACCTCTGAAGCGGTCTCTCAGAACTATTCTATATATAGTGGAGGTATAAATGGACATTATGAGGCCCGACCTAATTTTCGGATTTACACGTTTTGATGCCTATATAATCATATTTTGATGATATACACATGGGTACCTTGTTGAGCCTGACCCGGCTCAACAAGGTTTTTCGGCTCAAGAGAGTACGGTTTATATATGCTACGGGCTCAGCAACGACCATTTATATCTCTCTCTATATATATATATATATATATATATATATATATATATATATATATATATATATATATATATATATATATATATATATATATATCACTTTTCGTGATTGCGCAGTTCTTTATTGCTGATGTTGCGCGTAACCTATTGGACGGTGTATTGCGCTTAAATATATATATATATATATATATATATATATATATATATATATATATATATATATATATATATATATATATATATATATACTTTTCGTGATTGCGCAGTTCTTTATTGCTGATGTTGCGCCGTAACCTATTGCACGGGTGTTTTAAGCTTAAGCTCTTCGCGTCTTCGTTCTAGACATGTTCGGTGATTCCTGGTGCCCTTGCGGATGTTCTTATGCTCCTGAGTTCTCACTTTGAGTGGTCTACTGCTCTTTTCTATGTATGCTCTGCCGCATTCGCATGGGGCAGCGGGAGGTTAGCTGGTTCTCCTCTACTACTACCTTGTTTATGGATGTTTCAAGCTTTCTGAAAAGTTATTAGAATTCGGCTCAAGTGCGAAAAACAGTCCTCCTCAGGACAGCCTGATGACGGAACCAGAATCCGCTTCCGAAACGTCGCGTTAAAAAGCGAAAAAAACTGTGGAAATAGGCCGACTAACTCAATTAACACTGTTTTTAAAGTTTCACTATATTACTTAAAATGACAATTGCTTCGATAACACTGTATCTTCATAAGATTGAGTACCTAAACTAAATTTACAATGCATATATTTTTATACAATCTTTAGCTAGTTATTAAGAAAGTAGGGGGAGGGGTGTAAACTATAATTAGCAATTAAAAAGTGGTGAATTGTATACATCTAATTGTTCGTTTAATAACTGAGTATTTTCTCTTATTAATTTCTAAATCTTCCAATAATCTAGTTTTGTACTTTTGTTTTGAATGTGGAAAATTTCAAAATTACTAATAAAATTATGGTTTTCTGTATTTAAGTGTGAAGTATAGTTTATTATTACATTGAAAAGATCTAAAATGTTCAGATATTGCAGCTTTAAAACTTCTTGCTGTTTGATCGATATAACATGTATTGCAATCACCACAATTCAATTTATAAATTCTCTCCCCTATCAGTTTTTGACTTATTATTTTTTACATATTTTCCTAATGTATTGTGACATTTCAAGGCTATATTCAAATCAAGTTTTCTTAATTAGTCAGAAATAATTTTTGTAGGTTATCCTATACAAAGTGTAAATACTAAGTCGTAACACCCGAAAATGGTAGTTAGAACTCATCAAAACAAACAACTTTTTTTAGGAACAAATTTTGATTTGGACCCTCTGGTTGTAGTTATGCAACTTCTTAGGATTTTTTAACAATCGTCATATCTTCCTTATTGAAAATGGCATTTTAAAAATCCTACTACTTTTAAAATCGGCATTTAATTTTTTAAAACATTTATATTTACGATTTCATATTTTGAAAAATAACAAAATGGCGGCCGATTAAAAATTTCAAATGATATTTGCATAACCATCCCGTGGATTTTTAAAAAAGAAACATTTATAAAATGCTTGAATTGTCTACTACAACATTTATTTCAAACATTTTTACATATTTATGCAAGAAATCTTGATAAATTTACGACAACTATTAAAATAATAACAAAATAAAAACACAAAAGAAGTCAAGTAGCCTTGTATTAATGAAAAATCCAACAAAAAAGTACTGATTACTGAAGTATCACAACTTATTTATTATTGAATTAATTATTTATTACAAATTTTCAAAATGGCCACCATTCGCAGCAATACCAACAATCCATGGGATGGTTATCCAAATATCATCATTTGAAATTTTTAATCGGCCGGCGTTTTTGTTATTTTTCAAAATACGAAATAATTGTAAAATCAATTTTTTTAGAAAATCAAATGCTAATTTTAAAAGTTTTTGAATTTCTAAAATATCATTTTAAATAAGGAAGATATGACGATTGTTAAAAAATTTTAAGAAGTCGAATAACTACAACCAGAGGTAATCAAAATTTGTTAGCAAAAAAAAGTTATTTGTTTCAACGAGTTTTAACAACCATTTTCGGGTGTTACGACTTGGTCTAGAAAAACCTACAAACATAATTTCTAACTAATAAAGAAAACTTGATTTGAATATAGCCTTTAAATGTAACAATACACTAGTAAAATATGTAAAAAGTAATAAGTCAAAAGAGGAGAAGTCTGGAATTTATAAATCAATTTGAGGTGATTGCAATACATGTTATAAGTATATCGGTCAAACAGGAAAAAGTTTTAAACTACAATATCTGAACATTTAAGATCGTTTCAATGTAATAATAATAAATCCAAGGTATACTTCACATTCAGAACAAAAATAGAAAACTATATTTATTAGAAGCTTTAGCAATTAATAAGAGAAAATACTCAGGTCGGTGATTAAATGAACAACTAGATGTATACAATTCACACTTTTGAATTCTTAATTATTGTCCCCCCCCTCAATTTTTTAATAACTAGTTAAATATTGTATAATAACATATTATGCATTGTAAGTAAATTTAGTTTAAATACTCAATCTGATGAAGATGCAGTGTTGTCGAAACAATTGTCATTTTAAATAATATAGTGAAACTTTAAAAACAGTAAGTACAAGCTTAGTTACACAGAAGCTGAACAAGAGATATCAAAATATTCAACAGTTCAAATAAATAGTGTACTAATACTTACATGCATCGTAATACAGCACTTATTTGTAGTTGGAGATAAAATAAAATGAATTATAAAAATATTTTTTAACATACAAACACTTACATATAAGTCTACTGAACCATTACAAATAATTATAAACAGATACTTCACAATGATTCAATTACAACCATTTATTGATAAGTGAAGACTAAATTGTGTTTCGCTTATCAGTTGTTTATTGTTATATTAAAACAATCCTGCACGTAATATGCATTTGTACGATAGCAATAAATTAATCATTTTTTTATCGAAAAACTATACTTACTTTTAATTTAACAATTTCATTTTTAAGAAGTTGCAGTTCTCCTTTACGTTCGCCTAATTCAAGCACAAGATCACATTTTTCTTTGGCCATTTCATTCAATTGCTTATGTAGAATTTCAATTTCCTGTGTTTCATCAACATCACCAGAATTTAACTTATTGTTATTACTTGCAACATCTACAATTCAATACATAAAATCATTATGATTAAAAATAAAACTTACCTTTTTCATGTTTCTTTTCAGTCAACTTATCCAATTTATCTTTAGAAGCCGATTTTCTTAATTTAGAAAATGCTCCTTTACTTTTATTATCCGCTAAATTAGTAGCAGAGGAACATCTAGTTAAATCGTCACGTACTTGCCCAGGCTCACTTTTAGAAGATGCTTGTGTTTGTCCTCTACGAAAAATCGCTTTGATATTTTTCATTTTGATCATTTCGTTACACTTTAAGTATCACTTAATTAAAAAAAATAAAGGCACTGTTTTTCAGTCTTATGATTCGAACTTACTACCACACTACCAGTTTATAGATATTTCCTTAAAAGGGTCAATATATAAACCTGGATTAACAACAACGTTTCGCTGCTAACCATGTTTGGATACTGGATCGACTGGTTTTTTTTTAAATTAATTTTTATAAATCGTCAACCTGCCAGAAGCAATAAACTCATTGAAACACCTACAAGATTAAACTAAAATTGATTACATAAAGATTCGCAATTGAATGCGCGTTCACTAAAACACGATAAATTACTTTTTTTATAGTTTGACCTAGAAATCAATCTTATAATTGTTTAACAGGTAAAGTAATGGAATTTGTTACATGACCTACATTCGTAATTAAAAAAAAACAATTTTTTGTTATGCATGGCAATTGTTATAAAGACTTAATTTGAATCTTTAATTTGTAAATACCATTTATAACCCACATATTCGTATAATTTTAACAGTTTTTATTCTCAATTTGAAAAATAAAGTAGGGTTAGAATTATAATAAACAATTATTATGAATAGTGTTGGCAATTTTACTGATATTTATTTTTCCAATTAATAATTAATTTTATTTAAATGATATAATCAGTATAATTGTGAGCCAAATTTAAATCTCTTTAGGTATCTTTCAATTTCATACTAAACAGGTCGAGTTAGCTCTCTAAAGACATTTCAATGAACAATAAGTACACTATTATTAGAATTTATAATGTACGTGGGAAAATTTCATTACAGAGATTGGTTACAATTATTTCGATCATCATCGTACTTGCTGGTTTACCAACTTTCATACGGAACATAACTGTAAAGAATTATGTAATGAAACTCAAAACTTGATTCAAAAATTTGAAAAATTTTTTCATTACCAAAGAGATACAAAAATAAAATCAAAATAATATTATTTTTTGATGTGGTATCTAAAATCGAAATTCAAACATTTCAAAATGTGGACCATATTGGACGTAAACCTGATTGTTGTTAATTCATTGATGTAGCGATCGTTTCAATTAAAAATTTAATACAAAATTCCTTCGAGAAAAAGGATTCGGACGTCCTTTTGTTTTGGATGGATAAGATTTTCTGAAACTTTGCATTATAATGTATTTAAGCAACAGTCCCAAAATGAGTATTATTGGAATTTCCAAAATATTTTTTGGTTAAAATCTATAAAACAAATATCAAGGTGCTCAGGTATTCTAATAACATTTCAATTGTTTTAACAATAATAAATTTGTGAGATACGTTTTTAATACACTGTACATATAGGATGGTTCAAATTATATATGCTTGAGGGTTACCACAAATTTTTCAGGGAGGTAACTAATGGTTTAAAATGTTTTCGAAATGATTTTTGGAGTTATACAAGCTATCAAAGTTGATTCCAATTTCCAAATAAGGACAGGATATCTTATACCTTCTAAGTCCCGTTGTAACCACAAGCAGAGCAGAAAAATTTTCTTGATAGGAGCCTCAGGCCTCATCAAATTCATTTCATGCTAGGGTACAGAATAATACAGAACAGATATTGTAGCAAAATAGAAGTTCCAAGACTTGGGGGAAGCCTGGGTAAGAGGGGAAGTTACTGGATCGATGTTGTATATTATTGCATACAGTGCATAAATACTGCAGGAATATGTGTATTGCAAAAATATTCAAGGTATTGCATTTATTGCACACATTGCATAATTGTCGATATCTCGCGTTTATAGTTGTCATAAGCAAAAAAACCACATCCACTACCTATTCACTTTTACGAAACAACACATATAATGTAATATATCACATAAGGTGTTCAAGGATAAAGGTAACAGTTACTATTAAAAAAATCAAAGATAATATTAACTTTACTAAAATAACTTAAATAAAAGGTTAGTTGAGTTGATCGGCCTACTTCTACAGTTTTTTCTTTTTGAGCGCAACGTCAGACTTCGTCCTGAGAAGGACTTTTTTCACACATGAGTGTGCTGAACCACTGAGTATCCAACATAACATTTTCGTGGTTACCCAGTAGTGTAATGAGAATGTCGTAACTTATTCCACAGGTGTATTGCGTTTAAGCTCTTCGCGCATTACTGGAATCCATATGGGTTTCATTTCCACACTAGCTTGGCTGATTAGATTTACTGCTAGTGCGATGTATGTGGCTTCTTTGAGTTTCCGGCGAGTTGTATTCTCGTTCTTTGCCACAGGAACATAAGAACAACGTTCGCAAGGGCGAAACAGAAAAATAAAGAATCGCCGAACATGTCTGGAACGAAGACCACTGCAACTCTCTATATATATATATATATATATATATATATATATATATATATATATATATATATATGTAAGTTCTAAAAATATATATTCAATTATTCAGTGGCTCAGCGGTAAAGAAGTCAGACTTGTAAGTGAAAGGTACCAAGTTCGAATCAGAGAGTAGTCAGTGCGAAAGCAGTCTTTCTCAGGCCTGATGACGGAAGCGGAGTCCGCTTCCGAAACGTCGCGTTCAAAAGGAAAAACTGTGGAAATAGACCGATCAACTCAAGTAATATGAAACCACAGTTACAAAACACTTATAATACAGAATTAAATAAAAGGCGTTCATATATAATTAATAACCATCACTAAAAGAATGCTTTTAAACCTATTATTCGCAGTGGTCTCACTAAACAATCTTATTTGCGGCTGGGCAACCAACGAAATGTCATCAAGGTTCGGCAATATAAACAGATTCCTTGTTTTCTTAAATACTTTACTTCATATTGTTTCGTTAATAACTATAATTAATCCTATGAGTACAACAAGGCCGCCTTATGGTGTTTAATCTGTTTTTAATTGCATCTTAATGACTATCTTATCTTAATGGGATATAGTGACCTTTTCAACCCCTATTTTCTGTAACATTATTTATGGACCCCCAGCGGGTTCCATATCTTAGTGGATTATTGCATTATCTTGGGTCATACATCTCGTGTGCCTTTCTAACTTTCCGCCATCTTGTTTTCGTGTTCCGACATCTCGTTTCATTGTACCTTTTTGGCTTTTCGCCATCTTTTTTCCGTGTTCCGCCATCTTGCTTGCGTGGTCCTTTTTGGGTTTTCGCAATCTTGTTTTTTGGAGGCATTTTTGGATTTCTGCCATCTATGTATATGCCCCTTTTAGTACATCCACCATTTTTATTTACGTGAAGGTCCACTAAAACCGCAGAGGCTCCGACGTAATCCCATTTATAACTGCTTCACAAGTACAGAGTGGTTACAGATTCTCGGGCCCCTATTTTTCGCCACTTGCATTATTCTTCTGTCTTAATATGTTAAGCTTTACATCTAATTTGGTAATACGTTCGCGTTAAAAATGTTCCTGTTTATGAATTATTTTATTTGATCCACCAAATTGGGTGGTATAGAAAGATTCATTTAATTGCAAACTGTGCATTTATATGTCGTTTATTTAAGAAAAATAATAATTTACTGTTTTAGTTCAAAGATTTATTATGGTTTAGGTTTTCAAAGTTGATCTGTAGAAATTTCAAAATTGCCTTTTTTTATGGAACAATACAATTGTTCAAATAACTGATTTTCCACTTAATAAGGTTGCCGCTTTACTATAGAATATTTCGAAAAATTAAAACATTTTGACAGCTGCAGACTCCCACGGAAATTGATGCTGCACCCTCACCGCAACGAATTTCGGAATCGAACTTTCAGGGTTCCACGAGGCCCTGATAAACTACGTTGTGGTTTATTTGAATTCTAAAGGTCTTTCAAAACCCCCAAAGCATGTATCTGAAGTTCCGTGATTTCAAACATCCATAACTTGCTTCTTTCAAAGGGAATGACCCAAACATTTAGTAAGTCTTATTTTCGACTGAAAAGGCATTTTCAATTTGATGTGCCCCATTCTGCAAACGCCTTGTTAATCTTATTTTCAAGCTCTTCAGTGGCATTGATAGCATCTCAACCATAAACCTTTTCTTTTATGGAAGACCAAAAAAATACATCGAAAGGTGTGAGACCTAGGGATCAAGCTGGCCAATCGCAAGGTACCAACGCCGTATCCATCGATCCTCAAATATATTTGTCAATGGTTTGCAACACTACGCGTACAATGAGCGGGCGGTACACATCCACTTGATACCATTTTTTTAAGCTTAGAAACGACTGCGTTTAGCGATATGGTCACGTTAACCCGTATCCATCGATCCTCGAATATATTTGTCAATGTTTTGCAACACTACGCGTACAATGAGCGGGCGGACCATCCACTTGATACCATTTTTTTTAAGCTTAAAAACGGCTGCGTTTAGGGATATGGCCACGTTAACAAAAGCTGAAGATTTTTGAATTCTGAACACGATACCATTGAAATAAGTAAGTTATCGGCGTTTCAAATCATGTAACTTCAGACGCATATTCAACTGTAGACTTTATTGGACAATAGGGAACTGGCTGCCTGCGGTTTTAGCTGTTCAGACTAACCCGTTTGTATTTGTTTTACATGTATAGCGATGTATAAATCAATGTGTAAGCTATGAAAAGGAGATGTCGTAGGCCCTAGCGCAGTCACTCACTCTTTCGCGCCATTGCTTTTCTAGTAGGATATCGGTCAACCCCCGTTCACTTTGTTACCTTACTTTTGCATGGTTTTGTTTTTGATTCAAGTGTACTTGATTTAGTCGGATTATTTAGAAATGTGTGTTTACTGACTAACTTTTTTATACAGACACGCACCTGTGACAATTTTTGAAAAGAAAACGTCAGTGTGTAGACAAACGTTACGTCACCTGTGCGACTAGCGAAAGATTTAGGCTTGACCCAAAAACGAGCAATTTTTTAACTTAAAAACGGCTGTGTTTAGATATAGGGTCATGTTAACAAAAGGTGTAGATTTTTGAATTCTGAACGCAATGCCTTTTAGAAAATTGGGACATTACATTTGAAATAAGCAAGTTATGGACGTTTGAAATCATGCAACTTCAGAAGCATACTTTGGGGGTTGTGAAAGACATTTTTAGAATTCAAATATATCACAACGTAGCTTATTAGGGTCTCTTGAAACTCTAAAAGCCCGATTCTGAAATGCGCAAAGGCCAATTTCCGTAGAAGCCAGCAGCTGTCAAAATTTTCAAATTTTCAAGATAACCCTGTATAAACTGCTCCTAAATATTACTTATCTATATGTTTAAATATGTTTAATCAGACTTTTAATATTTGCCTGGAATTACACAGTCAAAATATTTTTCCGGGCATTTTTGCTAAAGTTAAGGGCACCTTCGAGAAAATTATACTTTCAAGCCTTTTAAATGTTTAATTAAAAATTATAGTGCTCAAAGTACTTTCATTTTCTTCCTCCACTATCACAAGTGTTTATTTTAAACACTTGATTGAAAACTGTAGAACTAAAATGATTTTCATTTTCTTCATTGCATGATATTAGATAAATTGATAATTGTTAATGCTCAGTGTGACTTCGAGCAGATTATTATTTCGAGCATTTTAGATGTGTATTTGGGAAATTACATAGCTCAAGTATTTTTACTTTCTTCGTCCACTGTCAAACATTCCCGCAATAGTAAAATACGCCTCTTTTACGTTACACAAATAACATTCTAAATAAAATCTCTTTTAGATGCACGAGGAAGGTATCTTCGGTATATTATCGATGTTGATGTACCGTGCCCAATAATCGTTTCTTAAATGTTTAATAATAGCTTTATGTACTTCGAGATGCTCAATTACAGTAATTTGTTATGAAGCCTATGTAAATTACAAAGTATGTTCTATTTAAAATGCATAAATGAAACCTTTCTTTCCCGGCTAAGTCAATAGCCTTGAACTAATCAATGAGTTATGCATCTGGTTTGTGTGTTGGTAAATAAATGATCTGTAACAAACTTCCAAATTGTAGTTCTGTTAAGTCAATGACCTTGAAACTTTGGAATTGTTCCTGGACCAAGTCAATGGTCTCACTTCCGGTGAAGAAGCCAATGAACCCCGCAACCAGTTGTGTCTTTGCTAGTGGGTTCGTTTCCAGGCAAAGCCGGTGACTTTAAAGAAGGCAATGAACTTGGAGTTTGGTGGGGGTTGTCAGTGGCCTTGTAACGTTCAGTTTGTTTCTTCTTTCTTAGCTATGTCAGTATCCTTGGAACTTTCTGTTTGTTTACGCGTTGGACATGGGCATGTCCTTGACCTTGTCTAGATCGGGTAATCTTGAGATGTGGCAACGCTATATGATCTTGGGATATGGTAACACCGCAAAGTGGTCCAGAAGTGAGGTAGTTGCACTATTCAGAGCTTTAATGTTCAAAATAAATTAAATGCTTCTTAAGTAAAAATTCTGAGTTAAAATGATTTTCATTGGGTTGAATGCATAATAGATAATTAAGTGCATGTTAAATGATACTTACATATTTAATACAGAATTTAAATACTCAGAATTAAAAACTACAGCGCTCAAAGTGCTTTCATTTTCTTCGTCCACTACCAACAATATGCATTTTAAACACTTAATTCAGAAGTGTAAAGCATTTAAATTTTTTTCTGTGCATATTGGATCATTAAGTGCCTTTTAAATGCTACTTAAATGCGTAATGCATAATTTTAATGCTCAGGCAAATGATTAAATTATTTATAATAGATTTTTTTAATTTTCTTTGCGCTTCAAAAAATTGCTTATTAGTTCTCTTTTGCGCTACAAATCATCTAAATGCTTTATCGGCGCTTTATGCCAAGACACTCAGTCAAAACACTTTTCCTTTATAATTACAAGATAAATAAAATACATTTTAAATGATTAATTGAAAATAACAGTATTACTGCATTTCCGTTTTCATGATCAAATGTCAAAGTAGCTCATTTAAAATATTTCTTTTACATTATATGTGTTAAAGGTTACTTTGATTATACAACCGATTCTGCCCATTTTGTAGTTTGTCATATCTTCAATGTCTTGCCAGATGTTTCAAAGTAATCGATTTAGATAGGAAAGAAACCGTTAGTCCTAAGGTCATCGACCTGACCCAAAAACAAACTGAAAGTTCCAAAGTCACTAACAAACGCAAAGTTCATTGGCCTACAAGGTCTCAGACTTAGCTGACAAGAACAGTCACGTTCTTGTTCAAGGTCATATTCGTGGAAACGAAGCCAATGTTAATTAGAAGTCAAGGTTGGCTAAAAATTCCTGGAAATTTCAAAATAGAACAAATTCCTGGAAACGAGGTTATAGGGGAGAGGGTTCCATTCCAAATGACTAGCTAGACTCAGACTACTTGAGCAGTTCATTAACCGCTTTAGGGTCATTGCCTTAGCCAAAACACGAAACAGCCGCATGATGCATTGACCTATCCAAGGCCACATGAATCTGATCTTGAACAAGAGTAAAAAGGTTCGTCTCTCCAAGTCAATGGACGTGGAGCCTGTTCCTGGGCTGTCAGTGACGTAGGAATGTCCTGTTTGTTTCTTAGCTAAGACGTGATCTTGAGACTTCGGGTTTGTTACTCTGCCAAATCGATTATATTGAAACATGTCACAACAGCATAATCTTGAGACGTGATAATACCGCAAAATGGATTAAGATTGGCTTAGCTATTCTACTTATCAAATTTTAATCAAGTTTATTTTTAAATTTATTGTATTTTTGTAACGTGGTTTCTATTTATAACGTAACACATTTCGTTACTTATGAATTAGCATCACTACAAAGATTCATTTTCTTTAAAATTTCATATCACATTAATTAGCCTCCATTAGTACGAGTGCGCTAAACGTACAATAAATTAAAAAATAACCATAGGAAAATAATAGAACACGTACTACTAACCATATTCACGCAAAGGATCAAAATTATAGCAAGATATCCTATTTCGTCAGAACATGTGGTTTATACGCAATAATGCATCTTTAAACCAAGTGCTATTTTAAATGCCATTGTTTTAACCATTCAGAATTATCAATTAGACATTTAATTAGTATTTAAAACACTGTTCGATAGACATACGTATTTAAATATATATCTACGTTACAAAATAAAACTTTTTGTACTTGCGCCGATAATACTAACTTGCCAGTTCTCAAAAACATACAGAAACCCACTGTTTCAAACCTAGTCTGGACAAACGTTAAAATCTTTAATTTGGCATCACTGAGTTTTCATAATCAACGTACCAAAAATGTTCTAAAACGTTTTTTTAATGAATTAATAACAATACACAAAAATATGTGTATCACTAGTCCAGAAAGAATAGTTTTAAGAATATTTCTGGACTAGCGACAGAAATAGCACTCAATTTCAAGGTGAGGGTTACATATCAAGAAGAATATAGGAAAATATATAGATATCCAAAAGCGTAGAAAAGATCACTTAATATAACCACAGAGGTATCCAATAACTTTGCAGGAAAAATACATAAATTAAATTTACAAATATAAACCGTAAGACTGACTTGTTCTATATTATTCCCCTGTATAATCTGTTTACACTAGTAATTAAATGAACGTTTTCATTAAGTTGTCTTTCTAAGAAATTAATTAAATTAATCAATTAAGCATTTAATTAGCGTTTTAAAAAAACTGGTGGGGACGCATACGTATTAAAATCTATAAACAATATTAAAATATTGCATTTTTATAAAATTAGATTACAAAAACTTTTTGTGCGTGTCCCGTAACTCTAACTTTCCAATTCTCAAAAGTTCAAAAAACGTTGCTTCAGACATAGACCGACAAACCGTTGCATTTTTTAGTTTGACATTCTTACTCTCATAATTGAACATTGTGCAGAAGTCATACAGATTAGAGCTGTTGGAGACGTTGACCTTAATTGGAAACAACATAAAAAACGTTTTTAGTAACGGTGTTAGCACATAAATGAAGTGTTTTGCGAGTATTAGCAGAACTGCGGGCTAGGCCTACAACTGTGAGTGGACTAGTGATAAAAGTAACACTTAATTAATAAATTCATAAAAGATTTAATCATCTCAGGAATAAACGTAGAGATATCCAAAAGTGCAGAAAAGATCACCTATTATAGTCACAGATATACACAATAATTTTGCAGTGTAATTGACGAGGCAATACGATGTTTGGCACGTTCAAGATCCTTTATTAAAGGTGGAACTCCTTTAGCAGGGCAAAATTCTAGTGACGGGTAGTGCTAATAACCATTTGTACTTAATGTGTATGACATTTCCGTTTCTGCCAAGATCTCGGCCCACAAATACAACCAAAAAAGTACCGAGCATGGAAAATAAAAAAAAACTGTCATAATAATTAGAGCACCCTGTATAATCAGTTTACTATTGTGACTAAATAAACACTTGTACTCATTTTATTAAGTTAGTGATATCCTTAAGCATTTAGCATTG
Organism: Vesta saturnalis; assembly: GCA_036346205.1. NCBI lineage: Eukaryota > Metazoa > Arthropoda > Insecta > Coleoptera > Lampyridae > Vesta > Vesta saturnalis. The sequence goes on along the minus strand of JARFJB010002201.1, from coordinate 558,764 downwards.
GATACACATACGTATTCGAGCGTATAAACAATGTCAAGCATTTAAATGTTAAAAAATTGGATTGCAGTGCTTTCGTCCTGTAATACTAATATTCCAATTCTCAAAATCGCCCCAAAAACCCATTGTTTCAGACCTAGAACAACAAACACAACACTACAAAATTTTGTAGTTTGGCCCCACTGATTTTTAATTGAATAGTGTGGCAGGAGTTATCTATACGTATTACATGTTTGAGGCGTCGATATTTTTTGCAGCGAACATAACTTAAAATATTAATCAACAAAACTACGGGCCGAGGCCTAACAACGGTGAGTGGACTAGTGATACGAATAAAACTTATTAAATTAATATATCATTTAAACATCTTCACAAGAAGAATATAGTGATATCCAAAAACGCAGAAAAAATTATCTATTACAGTGATGGTTTTATCAGAAAATCACATACAATATCAATTTACACATACAAACCGTATGACTGCCGTGTCTAGACAATAAAAATAATGCCCTATATAATTTGAGCACCATGTATAATCTGTTTACTATTGTGACTAAATGAACTTTTGTCCCCTTTTTATTATTTTAGTGATATATTTTAAGACATATAAAATTGTCTTTCTAAGTAATGAATCAGATTTATTGTTGTAATTCGAGGAACGTTATTTTGATCAAGTAGGCTAGTAGGTTTCCTTATGTGCAGATTTAGGAGGTGAACGCTTTTATTTTTCTTTTTTTTTAGAAAGTACGTACGCTTTAAGTGGAACATCAATTTAAGCATCTTGGAAGAGAAAAATTCTTAAGCCATTATAAACTTAATCTAATCTACAAATTAGTTATAAAGTAAACAAAGCTAAGTAATCAAGTAGGTATTTTCATGAGTTTACGCCAGAACAAGCTCCAAAATTTATGTAAGAAAAAATTAAATTATACAAAACCGGTTCGATTAATCGTAAAATATTAAGTTGAAGATGCACTTCACGCACTTTTAGCAAATAAAAATTCGTTTGAATTTTAACCACCACAACGTCTTTGGCGTTTCGAGAAACGTCCCCGAATAAATAACACTAATTAAAGGCATTAATAACGAAATCAAACGTAAACAAGTATTGGAAGTACAACTACCTTGACGACGTACACACGATTTGAAACGACTGGTTGAAATAACCGTTGAGAGGTGACGCAAGGGGGAAGGGGACAAGCGGTTTTGTTATAACCTAACAGAGACGTACGTGAATTTAAAACTTATAATGTAAAACGTGACATCATTAATGAAAATATACGAATTTCTCACAATTCCCCCTTATTACTTATCACTCATAATGCTGATTACGTATCATTCATTTGTTTATTTAATAAATTAATGGAATACATCAATGATTTCTCTTTAAACAAATACGCCTCTGTTATAAATTATCCCTTCTACCGTACGTTGCCAACCTTCACGTACAATTCAACCTCGTAATCTTTTATCGGATCTAAGATTTAAGGAAGTTTGATAAATTAAGAAGAACTTTTTGTTACCTGCGTGTTGATACATTTGGTGAACCTAAAATTGTGAATGGGCGTTTTAGTTCACCATGAATTTTAATTTCATTATTATTATGATGCCATGGAGGAATTGGTTTCGATATTGATTTGATCTGGAAAATAAATAAAAAAATTAAAAACATAGAGTTCCACTTTTAACACCAAATCTATTGCAAAATTATTTCCACTCAATATTATCAAATTATAAATGTTCACCATGTCTCGCCGGCGCCTATTTTTACATGTCAATTCCTATATTAATATTGTTGGCGTACATGACTAATTTTTAATGCATTGGTATTAATACTTTTGCGCCAATTAACATAAACAAATAAATTTGGTAGGTGAATCAGTAGGAGCCGTTTCAAGAACACAAACATTATAAATTTGTTGCAGTGCTCTTATAACGCCTTCTTACCAATTATGAGTTAATTTTTATAATTTATACTATATCAGATTTGTAGATTTCAGAAATAACAGCAACGTGAGTAATTATAATATTCCAACAAATTTAGGATCCTCACACCAATTATAGAATGTAACAGTTAATTTAATTAAAAATATCTAAGATACATTATTTTTAACAGACTACACAAACATGTATACAATATGTATTTGGTTTTGATTGTTTCTGATAGTTATGTAGTGATTTTCATTGTATCGTGGAATAAAAGGCATTGCTTTCTATGTAGTAGAAATATAATTTAAAAACTGGTCATAAATAACTATAATTGGACCCCTTTATGCAATAAGGAACCAAACGCCAAATATGTAGTTTTGAGTAATAATTTTCGAAAGAAATGTGTATTTATAAAAATTATGATGAGTGCAGATATTAAACAAAATTAAATATTTAAATGATTTATTATCTATTTAATGACGTTATCAAAGTACACAAAATAAGAAAAAAAAAACTTAAAAATTCAACGAAAAAATGTCTCTTGGTCCTTTATTGCTAAATCTAAACAACATGTATTAGTTTTCAAAACAACGATACAAAATGAAAATAATAACAACAAACACTGTTTTTTAATCGCTACCACTTTCCAATTCAAAATCCAGAGCTGATTATATCCATCAATGTATGACGTTATATCATCCAATTTAGCCTGTGCTACTGGTTTTCCACGTGGACAAAGAGGTTCCAAGTTGTATAGAAAGATTATATTATTGTCTACATTTTTAGGTCTACCTTGCCTTTTTTTAATATTTATTTCAGAGTAGTCCGGTGCATTATGCATATTTTTAATAAAAATGCTGTAAGGTTTATTCTGTTGAATTTTAACTTCCTTAATCTGCAGCCAGTTAATTTTTTTCATTTACGTCTTTCTTTCTGTTGGTAATCAGTTTTTGATGTGTCCTGTCCCCACAAAGTCGTTTTCTCTAAAATGTCACTTCTATCGGATTCCTCTTCCTACATCCTTTAATGACATTGACATAGTCTTCAGGAGAAAACAGCTTTTGTTGCCTTTTTAATGCGCATTCGATATCTCCGAAATCACTATCGTTAGGAAGAAATGAACGACCAGAAGTTAAAAATTTCAACTGAATGCTGTCCAAAGACGGGTTTTCTTCAAGCACGCATTTGACAGTAATATTATTTTTATATTACGATTTTGGCCTCTGCATGAGTCGCTCCAAAGTATGAGTCGCTTAACTGTTTCAGCAACATTGTTTTGACATATTTTTAATACAGGATCCCACTTCCTGGGCTCCACAACCAGCCTGGCCCTCTATCCAAAGATTACAGACAGCTTTGTTATTTTTTCCAGAGTAAATTCCGCAGTCATATAGCCATAACTGCCGCTTGTAAAATATAATGTTCGTGGTCAGACGAGGTAGGGAAGTGTCTTTTCCATGTCGAATGTCAGTGTTTCCAGTTCATTGTTTTCAAAAGCTTCTTTTAAGTCAGCCTACATTTATTTTCTTGCACATTCAGCTTCAAGCAAATGCACGTCACGTTCTGATTCAGTAGTTGTTTCTCCTGGATGCTGCTGGTACTCTGTGATTTGGCTTGAAAAGTATCACATTTATTACAGGTGTCCTTTTGGGAGCTTTCGTCCTAAGGTTGAATTCTGTCTGGAAAAACTAACACAATCATTTTTGGAGTCTTTTCGTTATATAGCTTATACATAAGGAAGTGTTGTACCAACAGGCAAAAATTCTTGCTCATTTCTATGTGCCCTACAGTAATGGGACTTACACTCGGGAATTTATTAATGTGATTTATGACGCAATTTCTTTTATGTTCCGTTATTTTGTTGTGGCCACCAGCTAATCAGAAACGGAAAGAGTTCTTACCTTGCTAAGATAACTATTAACACGTTTGATATTTGCAACGTATTTATAAACATTTCCCTACATACTTGTATATTGTTTTGTAATGTATATATACGTGAAAAATTTCGCTTATTGGCATCATTCGAGTTCCTCTTTCTCTTCACATTTTGTTGTTTAACATGTGTAGATATAAAAGTGGTTTGACAGTTATAATCGGCTCGATTCCAATAGCTATTAATGAAAACTTCCCTTTCATCAGAAGAAAGGTACTGAGTCTTGCATGTACATTTAAAATCTCTATATTTTTTGCTATTTACAAACTTGCCTTTTGCTGAGTAGTACGGTTTATTGCTATTGCAATTTTTCTTCCTAAGCTTTCGATCTTAGCCTGCATATTTTCGTTTTCTACCCTTTTTGGCCTACATTTGTGAACTTCTGTGTCTGCAAGTATTTCAGGTTCTTCTACAGCTTCTGTGGCTGTATCTGCTTCATCTGACAGACTACTGTTTGAAGGTGAAGTTGGGTGATGATCCCTGTCCCTAACAGAATCATCAGAGTCCTCGAAATATGAATCCTCTTCACTATCGGTTGCAGTATTTGTCACAGTGGAGGTTCCAGCATATAGAGGGATACTGTTGTTGGTCGAACTTTTAATAATTTCAACATTCTACAATAACAATTATAATTATAGGACCCCTTTATGCAATAAGGAACCAAACGCCAAATATTCAAAAATCGCGCTGAATTTATTACAATAATACATACGAATATAAAAACATTACTTTTTGGAGGTTAGATATACATAACATATCAAAATAGCATTGTTAGTTAATAAAAAATAACTTACCCAATCAGAATTAGTAATTGCAGCATATTGTGTTTCTTTTGTAAGAAGTGAAACTATATACTTTCCTATATTCATTTTAAAACCGTTGATAAAACACCGAGTTTAAGAACACGTGCAAATGGTAACACGAAAATGATCGTTTTGCATTAAGAAACCAACAGTAGGATCTTTATTGCAGCAAATAATCTTGCTAATATAATTTTTTGACAGTGTTCAAAATTCTGTTTGTTTCTTATTGCAAAATGTACTTTATTGTATTCTTTATTCGGCGACTAATTCGGCGCGATTTTTGAAATTTTGACGTTTGGTTCCGTATTGCATAAGGGGGTCCAATTTAAAGTCGTAAATAAAAACATATTTTGACATTGTAGGTAGCGAACAGAGAAATAGTATATTACATACCGAGGCGGAAAGTGTTCCATTCCTGGCGAGAGAAGTATAGTTCACCGAGAGGCGAAGCCTCGAGGTGAACTGAGACAGAGGAATGGTACGTTAGCCGAGGTTTATATATGATTTTATTCATAATTAAAGAACAAGCAACATTATACAGTTCAATCAAAAAATTTTGGAACACACCCATCACGGCTTCTCGTTTAATATTAAAGGTCGTGACAATGCGACCTTTAATTTTTACTTTAATAAGAAGCCATAAATGTTATGCTTACTATTTTCTATTGGTTCTGTCGTTACTTGTTATCAATAATTCACTTATTAAAGAAAACGTGTTGTTTGTTTCCACCTATTGCTTGCGTTCACTCACTATCCACGCACGTGAGAAAAAGTGGTTGCATACTCTTGACCCTTTATTAAAATTGGCAAGCAGTCAATTTGACATTGATAGTTTAAATCGATAGTAGCTCCCCCACAGGTTGGAAAGTGGTCCATTACTGACCGCTTCATCTCATTACTGTCTCCTTTTTTTGTTATTACTGACCGCTTAAAGTAAGCCGTAGAATCATTAACTTTTTAACCTTTATGGTTAAAAAACGGTATGTTACAAACTAATTGTGAATAAAATTCGTTATTGTAATAGTCACAGGAAAATGCAATTGTTACCGCGAGGATAATATATTGTTAATATTAATATTTTATTTTATGTACCCTTGCTTTCAAAAGTTTCGCGTACACCCATTTTTTGTTATATTAAATCAGGATTGTAATTAATCAACTCTGACATTTAAAATTTTGAAAAGTCAAATTGCCTTGACTGACAGAGCAAGACAGAGTTTTGATACTTTCCAAATTAGAGGGTTGGTCCATAAGGGGGTTGCTACTTATTATGGGCTAGATAAAAGTACTGTTCTACGAGTAAAGAAGAGATGGGGACAAGAAGTGACCGTGACTAGAAGACCGTGTACGGGAAGACACAAAATTTCAAACGCGGAGTAGGACTGAGCCCTTTTGGATAATTTAAGGGAAAACCCTTTCAATACGGCCAGACAAGCGGTTTTTGATACACCAACTTTCCAGGATCGTGGATGACAACTTTCGTGTGAAAAATTCAGAAATTAAAAATTTAGCAAAGTGAAAAGAAAAAACCGCTGCAAATTGTATCAATACTTCCACACCAAAAAATCGTTTTTTTGTAAATAACTCGCAAACGATTATCTTTACAAAAAAATTATAAAAATGCTTTTCCATCAGAAACTAGATTTTTTATGGAATACCATTTCAAAAAAATCATGCGGGCGGGTTCCAAAATCGAGTTTTTTTGGAAATATTTCGAAAATGAAAAATTTTCGAAAAATTGCAAAACACTTTGTGAGAAAGTGTATTTCCTATCTAATGGTATTTTCCTTTTGAATATGTTAAATAGTTCCGGAGATATTTAGGAAAAACCGGTTTTTAAGTGACGGTTTTTGCCATCTTTAAACCGTTTGTTGTACAGAAAAATTATAGGGACGAAAAATACTCACAATTATATTACTAACCACATATTAAAGGAAAAAATCTAAAAATAAAATTGGCAAAAGAGGTATTTACCCCAATTTTACCCTTCCCTACCCCACTCACCCCAAAACAATCAGTCGCTTTGGTTAGTTGACATCTATATGTGCCAAATTTCAAGTTGATATGTTAAGTTCTTCGAAAGTTCTGGAGCACACACACACAGACAAGGACAATATTTTTTGCTCAAATTTGGTTTTAGACGTTTTGGAACATTTTAAAGCGATTGAGCAAAAAAATGTTTGAAAATTTGTTTAGGATACAGTACTTCCCATCCCTTGGATGTGAAAGTAATTATACTCACAAAAACAAAAGCAGGGCCGGGTACTATTTTGTCTGAATAACATACACCGACCTCCAAATTTTTGAATACTATAATATTTTCTGACGAAAACTCTTCAAATCGTGCAATAGGGTGTATTGGCCCATAAATTCAAGATTTTCTGAACGATATGTGACACCACGAAACAGGTCTGATGATTCTCTGTCAACGTTTGGGCTAGGTAAGTTTTCTCGGTCCAGGGTAGCTATGGCGCATGAATAATTGCCATCCACACCGCTCTAATAATAACACAGTGGTATCAAGATAACAATATTGAAATATTACCTTAGCCGTCCTATAATTCTGATTCGAACCTTATGGAAAATGTTTGGGACTTAATTGTCAAGAAAATTTATAAAAGGACCTGTAAATGCTGAAGAATTGCGGAAGCTATTGAAAATACCTGGGAAGAGTTGAGCGAACATCAAAATTATTGGCGAAACCTGATAGGATCTAAGCCCAGGAGACCGAATGCGGCAATAGAGGCTGATTGGGCCATGACAAAATATTAGCTCTATTTTAAATATCTTTGTATTTGTGCTTATGTTCGTTTTAATTAAATTTCTGTTGCTTTCCTTTCTTTTACCAGATTAATTCTTTGAGTTGGCAGTGCATATAGTATATTGAAACAAGTTTCATAAGACGCGTTTTTATGGCATGAGTCAAGTTTAGAAAACGACCCGCGCAGCGGGGAGTTTTCTAATGGACGAATGCGATAAAGTGTCTTATGAAACGAGTTTCTTATACTATTTTTTCTATTTTGCGTATTTGTGTTGAAAATTTTGAGAAAATGTAAATTCCATTTGTCACCTTATTTCATAATTTTGAATGTAGGTTGGCAACAGTGGTATTTGTTTGTTTGAGTTCGATACAAATGTAGGGTATTAAAATTTTTATTTGTTACTAATTCATTTCAAACTACCTTATAAATATGTTCTCAATGGAAGTTGTATACTATATACATCATAATCGGAATAAAATTACACTATACTATGTAAACTTAATAATTAACACTCAAGTGAAGTTAATAAGGGTAAATGAAGGTTATATTTTACCCAAAAGATGTAATCGGCTTAATTTGAAAACATATTGACGCTTTATCTTGAAACACAATAAAAAAGAGAAATCGTCCATATTCGGTTTTGGTCATCTTAATCATTGTAATACATTAATCAGAAATAATTCAATACAAAGGATATATACACATTTCAAATCAGAATAGGTTATGTTACATTTACGTTTACATACATCAATGAAGAACTTCATTAGTTTACATACCAACATCAAGAAAAAAATGTTAGATACTTTAAAGTCAAACATTAAAACACCCGTTTGAGTGTCATAATGTACATATTAAACACCCAAAATAGAAAAAGATTTTAATAAGTTGCAGCAACAATAAATCTCCCTTACCTACTGCACTGTTATTTGTAAAAGTCATTGTTTTTATCTATAATTATTATGTAAGACAGTATAATTTGTGTCCTGAGGGACAGATCATAACTTTGTTAATTCTGTCAATATCATCTTTAACCTAATCTCAAAATTACCCATACACACAGCTAAAATATAAAAATCGATGTTACTTGATTTTGAAAGTATACGCGAAACTTTGAAAGGAAGTGTACCTATTTTGTGTAACCAAGATGTAACTAATTAAGGGTTGAAAATAAGAAACAAGGACAGGATGGAAATTGAGCTTTACACATGTTAGGGTAGAAAGGCAGGTGTTCTCCCATGCGGCCCGAAACTACGTTATTCGAATAAACGGTGATAAATCGCATAGAGTTATTATACGCACGAAACTGGGTAAATAAATATCACCGTTTCTGACGTGCGGTGATTAATTACACTATCGCACATACGGCGAAATCAAAGTTAAGGTAACCGCGAAGATAAATTAAATCGTTTTTCTACTCCTATATACGTAACACACGAATAGCGAAACTCTCTACTATATATGTAAATTCTCCACTACGTAATACGATTACGTAATATATATATATATATATATATATATATATATATATATATACATATACATATACATCGTTGGAAATCGATGTTTTTTTATTAACTTTATAGAAAATCAGCAACATAATAATTTTTACTAGGACAAGTGTTAACTACACTAATTAATTTTGTGTCCAGGAAACGTTTTTTGTTCTAATTAGATGTTTTATTTTTGAAATACAACGAAATAGGCCAATGTGTGTAATCCTATAAATATATCAGAAATAGTGTTATTAACTAGCAAATGCTTACTTTGTAGATCTGTGTAATTCCACATACATATAAGAATATTGTTATTAACTAGGAAATGCTTACTTTGTAGATTTATGAGGGCCGGTGTCGGTCAAGGAAAACGTTGCTATTGACTACGCTTAATTTTGGCATATATTTTAGAAATAAAAGAATGAAAGTCAGTCAATCGTAAGATTTGCCGGTGCTCGGATATATTGCCGCTCTGTAATTTGTTTTGTAATCGAATAAAATCGCACGGGTAGTGTTTGAATTTTGTTTACTTTTTTTACCTTTAATTGTCATTTTCTAACATCAGAAGTGGGATAAATGCACGGTCTGTTGGTGAATTTTGATAGTGTGCGTGTGTGGAAAACAAATTAACATGGAAGGGAAGCCGGATCGTAAAGATAATACTCAAACGTTGTAAGTGGAGTTGGTGAAAACGCAGCAGTCGCAAAAATCTGCAACACATGTTGAAGTACCATATTTTCGCCCAGAGGTGAACGAATACAGCAAATGGGTGAGTTATGTTGAAGAAATAAAGCATGAGTTAGCTAGACCGGGTCGATTTCTTTTGAACGGTGCCAGTAGATGGTACGAATGTTGTAATCCCGACAGAAGGTATTGGGTTACCTTTCGACAAGATTTTATTGAGGCATTTCCTCCAAAAAGGAACTTGGGTCGTTTATTATCCGAAGCGACAGCTTTTAATAGTTCCCTTCTTAACACTTACGAAACGTATGTTCATGACAAATCATCCCTGTTAAGGAATGTTGTCCATGGACTGAGTGAACCCGATGTACGAAATGCAGCAGTGAATGCTAACTGTCCTACTATATCCGCACTCTTAGTTTTTCTTTCCGCACTCTTAGTTTTTCTTTCAAGTTTTATACAACCGCCGCCAAAGGATCTGGAGGTCCGTAAGTTTGGAAACAACGCTCCATTTGGTTCGAGTAAACAACCTAACTTATCGGGCTCTCACAATGACTCTTGCGTCTTCTGTGCTAAGCGCGGTCATGACGTGTCAAATAACTTCACAAAGGCAGCTATTGAAAGTCGTAGACGTGTCAATCTCTGTCTAACGGGGACGCCTACTGACACTACATAAATTTGTATTTAAGGACGTCGATTTTCGGCTTTAATGAATACAGGCGCAGATCTTTCTCTAACATCAGAGAAATTTGTGTGGCTATTTGAAAGCAAGGTGACAACTTCTATTACGCTGAAGGGCTTCATTTGAAATAAGTACGTTATGGACGATTGAAATAATGCAACTTTAGAGACATATTTTGGGGGTATTGAAAAAGGTAGCTTATTAGGGTCTCTTGAACCCTAAAAGACCGATTACTAAATTCGTAGCGGTGAGGGCGCAACACCGATTTCCGTGGGAGTCTACAGCTGTCAAAATTTTCTAATTTTTCTAAATAACTCAGAAAAGGTAAATTATAATTAAACGAGGAATCCGAAAGTGGCATGAAAACGGGGGGTTCCATTTGAAATAACGAATTTGGTAGCTATTTCCGGTATAACCGGAAATACCAAAGACTTGAAAATATTTTCCAGGTCGATAAAGATTTATGTAATTTTGTTCAGGTTTTTATAGTCCATGGTTTTCCAAATCCTTCTCTCTGAAACACCATGTATATGTAATTTAGTGTACGAATGTACTGAGGTTCTTGCCTATGTGTAGTTTAAACTGTATTTTATTATTACGGTTACCTTATTACTACTGTTTGTTTTATTTTAGGAAACTTAACCTACATTATTACTTTTATTTTCTATTGTTAATTTAACTGAAAGCATAATTGGTTCGATAACAGCCACATGTTTGGTGACACGCTTTTGATTCTGTTTTATCTGTAACACAATTGGGGGTGTGATATCTCTGTTTTTTAAATGTTTAGTTAAACTGCTTTTCATTTTGGTGTTACTCGATTGTATACTTTTGTACGCACTTTAACCTGATTTAATGGTATGTTGAATTTGCATGTTGAATCCTCTCTTTGTATTTTTTTATTTACAAATGTGCTTGGAAAATTGTACATTGATTAATAATCTAGGATTTCTTGATAATTCTCTCCTAGCTTCTTATTAATGGATTGAATCATCATTACTCTAAGCTGGTTAATTCCAATTTGAGTAATATTATTGTTTTTTCTCGTCCTGAAGATGAATAGAAATCTGCTAATCTTAGACGACCTACAAAATACAATACAATACAAAAATTTGTCATGTCCAAAACACAGACGAGCATTTCGGAGCCCGCAGGCAGAACGCTGATCCTCTATAGTAGTTCAGTTTCTTGTTTAACTTAGTACTCATTTACATAAAAGGAATTTACTCTTCAAAAAACCGTACAAAGAGCGAATGCACCATTAGGAATTGGAACATTATAATAAAGTGGTATCTCAATTTTATTTAAACAATAGTAGTGGAAGTGCCACTTCTTGCAGTAAATTTGTTCGTTTGAACAAGAATAAATGAGCCACAAAAGTCTTTTCTAAGTTTTTTTTCTCCAAACGCTTGTATCGTTAAGATTCTAATTCTTTAACTTACATTTAGTGCGTATTTCAACTTGCAGTTTTTATTTAATTGTTTCAGCGGTACCACAAGTACGTTTGCTGCCGCCCAGAATAAAAATAGAAATGTCACTTCTAGTCCGCTTGTCAAGATACGTAATGTCAAATTTCTATGATATTTGGAGAAAAAAAAAATGTTTTTGGCGAGTTTTCTTTAAGAGAAATGAGCCAATTGTCTGGGCGTTGTCCGTCCAGGTAAATGTGTACTACTACTTCGATTTAAGTTCTTTAATGCGGTTCTTTGCTCATACAATGTATACCATGCCCGAATGTAACCGTTCGAAAGGGGCCGGGGACGTTTCATACTCGGATGATTCATACTTTGACGTTTCATACCCAGGGCCTTCACACTCAGGACTATCAATACCCATGACGATGCATACCCAGTACTATTCATACCTAAGATGATTCATACCCAGGACAATAGATACCCATCAATATTCATACCCAGGACTACCCCTACCGAGACTAGGCGATAAACAAGTCAATGTCAATGCCTAATTTATGTCTTTAGTACAATTAATTAAATAAATTTAATTCCATTTCGTCTTTGCTTAACGTGGTGTCAGAACAGCTGTTAAAGTATTCTTACTTTTTAGAATTATATACAAATTTCATTTCTAATCAAAATACAATCCGAAAGTGAAAGTGACCAACAAACGTCCAATAAAAGGAGGTCTAAAATAAATTCAAACACTGGTCCCTAAAAAGTGTAATGTAATTTGGCACATAAATGGAATATTTTGTATTACTACTGCAAAGTATGCCTTCCCACTAGTGACCTTGAAGAAGAATATGAGGTTTGAAAGGTAGCTATATTCTTGCATTACATTGGTATGATGTTTTGTCAAGTTTGGCTTCAATAAATATGAATATGGATAGATGAAGTTGCAAGAGTCTAGTATCAAGGTTAGTTGAGTTGATTGGCCTATTTCCACAGTTTTTGCTTTTTGAGCACGACTATTCGGAAGCGGACGCTGCTTCCGTCATCAGGTTTAGTCCTGAGGACTGTTTTCGCACTTAAGTCGAATTCATATGTTACATAATTTTTTCTCAAGCACTTGACTACTCTCAGATTCGAACTTGGTACCTTTAACTTACTGGTCTGACACCTTTTTATCGCTGAGCCACTGAGTAATTCAATTTAGAACTATATATATATATATATATATATATATATATATATATATATATATATATATTAAACTTTTTCGTGGCTGCGCAGAAGTTTATTGCGCATGTTGCGCCGTAACTTCTAGCGCAGGTGTATTGCGCTTAAGCTCTTCGCGCATTATTGGAATCCATATGGGCTTCATTTCCACACTAGCTTGGCTTATTGGATTTTTTGCTAGTGCGATGTATGTGGCTTCTGTGAGTTTCCGACGAGTTGTGTTCTCGTCCTTTGCCACTATCTGTATGTTATCCCATTGGATGCAGTGGTCTTCGTTCCAAAAATGTTCGGAGATTCTTGATTTTTCTGCTTCGCCCTTGTGGACGTTGTTCTCATGTTCCTGCGTTCTCACTTTGATTGGTCTACTGCTCCCTCCTATGTATGCTCTGCCGCATTCGCATGATAGGTTGTATACACAATTCTTAGAATTCAGATCTTCATTGTGTGATTTGGTTTTGGTTAGTATTCCCCTGAGCGTTCTGGTCGATTTGAAAGCAGTGCGCATCTAGTATTTGCTGCCTATCCTTCGTATTTTGTGTGAGGTACCTTATATATACAGTATTATAGTTCTTCTTTTTCGGTTACCCTTTCCCTGTTTAGGTTAGATGTTAGATCGGGTAGCCATTTCCTTTGAGTGTTCAGGTCCTCTTGTTTTGAGCATTTTGTTTTTTAGTGGGGAATCCATCGCCATCCCAAACTCTTCTTGGCGATGGGTTCCGCACTATCACCCATAGTGAGCAATATATATATATATATATATATATATATATATATATATATATATATATATATATATATATATATGGAAGACTTTGAAGACCAAGCGATATCCGAATTCACAGAGAAACCAAGGATGCGGCTTAGAAACGTGGACGATACTTTCGTAGTTTGACAACACGGCAAGCATAAGCTAAATGAATTCCTAGATCATTTAAATAGACGCGCACCCTCCATAAAATTCACAATGGAATTGGAGTCGGAACAAAAACTGCCATTTTTGGATGTACTTGTACACAGGAATGACAACACTTTCGCGACAAGTGTATACAGGAAACCTACCTACACTACAACTCCAATCGCCACAAAAACGTGAAGTTAGGCGTGGCAAAATGCTTGTACGATAAAGCAAGAAAATATCGCTAGAACACTCAAAGAAAATGGCTACTCCGATCTAACACCTAACCTAAACAGGGAAAGGGTAAACGAAAAAGACGAACCTACACATACAGCGATAACATCATACGGTACCTCAGACAAAATACGAAGGATAGACAGCAAATGAAAGATACGCACTCCCTTCAAATCGACCAGAACGCTCAGGGGAATACTAACCAAAACCAAACCGCACAACGAAGATCAGAATTCCAAGAATTATGTATACAAACTACCATGCGAATGCGGTAGAGCATACATAGGAGAGAGCAGTAGACCACTTAAAGTGAGAACGCAGGAACATAAGAACAACGTCTGCAAGGGCGAAACAGAAAAATCAAGAATCGCCGAAAATGTCGGGAACGAAGACCACCACATCCAATGGGATAACATACAGATAGATAGATGTGAATTGCAATAATGCGCAAAGAGCTTAAGCGCAATACACCTGCGCAAGAAATTACAGCGGAACCACGAAAAAGTTTATATATATATATATATATATATATATATATATAACTTTTAATTCTGAATAACTTTTGCTAGTTTCACTTTGGCGTACTGTGAACGGAAAAAAGTTTACCTACAACTAAAATAGTAGTAAGCGCTTATAATACAGATTCTGGTATCAAGATTTGAATATCATTGATATGCAAAGATGAGTAATGTATTTCTAAGTAAGGTAGTAATTAAGTAACTGGCTTGTCGCCACTCTTCTTCCCGGAGAATGCTCTTGGACCAGCAGATTAAGATAAAAATCATAAAAATATAGAAAGATTGTCGATATTGTCGAGTTGACATCGCTAAGTTGGGAATTTCTGTACACTTGATAGACTTGTTTCTTTATCTCATATTTTCTTTCTTTTTATTCAATAAATATCATTTTTATAAAACTTTCTGGTATTTTTGTTTGTAAAGATTCATTGCACCATTAGGGGCATTAATTTAATCCAGGTTATTGAGTAAAAACCCAAGGAGTTTAAGGAATCATTTTAACTAAGAATGTTAATTTTCCAGAAAAGGGTTAAACGAGGCGAAGTTTTGTTTTGATTAAGACAGTTTGACAGAGTTGTGAGAGAATAAAATTACGAAGAAGGGCAAGCGCCCTTAAACTATAATGAGTATAAGGTAATTTCACTTTATTTTCAATATCTAGACGGTGATCATATCCTGTATTCACGTACGGGGTGTTCTATTATATTTTGACACCCATCTAAAGGTTTATTATTTGAGATAGAAAAAAAATTTAAATACAAAAGTTGTAGGATTCTAATTATATTATCTTTTAGGATTACCAAACTTTCAAATATCTCATAAGCTGATGGAAATATGAACGCAACTTACATTTTTTTAAACGGAACACCCTGTATTTTATTCAATGATTTCACAAATATATATGTTAAGCATATTTAAATAATCGAATTTAAATATATGAGGGACGTGAAACACCTATAATAAATAGATAACCAAATGGATGGATATTTTAATGTGCTGAATATTGGAGAACAGTGGCATTAAAAAGCAAAAAATAATATTTTAACTAATATTAATTAATAACTAAAATAAAATAACAACATAACGAAAAATACCCAACGAAAATTTATCGATTCTCTACGTAGCGTCCATTATTTAATATGTATTTACGGATATTAGCTCTTAATTTGCTATTAATTGCATTAAAAATGAATTCAGGATGATCTCTGTTTAATTTAAATATATCGTTTTCTAATCTTTCTCTTATATACTCAGTGACATGGAAATTGCAATACCAAGAAGGGGCAGGAATTTTTTGAGCAAACGGTTAACTATTAAAATGTAGCAATTGATAAAATTTCATTCATATGGATCAAGTGTTAATGGCTTGTCTGACAGTTCGTTCAGTTTTTTCGAACAATTTTGTCAGGTGTATATTGTGCGAGATTGTGTTCAGTTCTTTACTGTTTTCGCTTGTGTGTTGTTTGCTTTGAGCGTGTGATCATGCCTAGAGTGCGGCAACGTGGAAATTACCGCCAATTAAGCAAATTCGACAAAGGTCGTATTGTTGGTTTGCGCGAAGGTGGTTTTTCGTTTAGAGAAATCGCAAATCGCCTTAATCGGAACCAAATCAGCATTATGCGCTGCTATCAGGCATGGTACGCCACAGAAGAGGAACCGGGGGGCGAAGAAGAACAAGACCACCATCTTCAACTTATGGCAACAAGAGACCGATTCTCAAATACCGATCAATTGCCGATCAATGGTTAGCTAACGAAGGTCGTCCTGTAATCCTTCGAATGGTTTACCGCAGAATCAGAGCTTTCGGCTTACAATCCTATGGGCCACATCTTATGTTACCACTAACGCTTCAACATCGACGGCAACGTTTGGAGTGGTGTAGGTTGCGACTGTACTGGAACCAAGAGTGGCATAGGGTGGTGTTCAGTGATGAATCCCGATTCTGTTTGGAGATGCATGATGGCCGTATGATGGTGCGGAACGTCCAAATGCTAAATTTTCTGTTGGGAGATATGTGGACCAAACTGTAGGGATTATATGGGGTGTTATAACTTATGGGAGTAGGTTTCGTTTGGGATTCATCGGAGGCAATATGAACGCCCAACGATATGTGGATGATATGGTAGAACCCCATATTCTTCCGTTTCTTCAGCAGTTGGAAGATCTACTTTTGCAGCAGGATAATGCCCGTCCCCATATTGCAAGACGTTCTTTGGACCGCTTTGCAGAGGATAATGTTCATCTCTTGCCATTTCCACCCAGATTTCCGGACCTTTCGCCCATCGAGTATGTTTGGGACATTATGGGGAGAAGACTGAGAATCTTGCAGCATCCTACGCAGACGCTGCAAGCTCTACAGCACGAATTACAGGTTACTTGGGATAGAATACCTTAAGAAGACATTGACCATCTGCTAGAATCGATGTCACCACGAGTGGAGAAGTGTGTAACCAACGGGGGGGGGGGGGCACCCATTATTAATAAAAATTATGTTTATATTTTGTTCTTTTTCTTTGAAATTTTAATCAATTGCTACCTTTTAGTAGTTAAACGTTTCCGCCAAGTTTGGTCAGAAAATTCCTACCCCTTCTTGGTGTTGCAATTTCCATGTCACTGAGTATAATTTCCAAATTTTCAGGTCCATTACAACATACTTTATTTTGAAGGTATCCCCATAAAAATACGTCCAAAGACTTAAATCGGGACTATTAGCTGGACATCTAAGAAATCCTTGTCTGCCTATAATTACCGTTTAAAAATTCAGTAACAGGTAAAATATTATAAGGAGATGCTCCATCCTGCCGCTATATAAGGTTTGTATATAAACAATGTTCTATTCCATTTCGAAGAAAATTTATAGGGATGGCATTTGTAAAAGCGTAAAGTTCTATAAATTTTGTTCTACGATGTGTTGAAATAATTTACTGCATCCCTTATAAATACATAAGGATTTTCTAAAAAAATTAAAGCAGTTCTTATATTCAAATAAAAAACATGTTAAGAATACCTTCAAAATAAAGTAAAATATTAAGATTATCGTTAGCATTTCTTGACACAGTTCTATTTTTTCGCTTAACACTATTCCTTTCTCCAAAAGGTTTAAATATATTTTTCACGGTGTTTACTGATGGGACTCTCCTTATGGGATATATTCGGTGATATTCATTTCTAACTCTAGAAACATTATTGTCAATAACTTTATTATTTCATATTTCACTTCTTCCGAATAACCCATTTTAAGGTTTTAAAGTTCTAAGTTTGGTTAAAAATTAAAGGTTCAATTTAATTACTAATGTTGTGAGTCATTAACAATATCATGTCTGTATGTTTTCGCGGTTATGAAAAATTATGCCTGCAGTTAGGACGGTATTTTTGATTAATAAAAAAAAGTAAAATGTTAGAAATGGAAGTCCTACCTTATTCTGTGCACTCAATCTTCTCACCGGCCGGCTTTTCCACTACAGTTTTCTTCCATAACTCCATAATTATACTTAGATAACAGTTTTTAATAAGCGGGTTGATAAATTCATAATATCTACGAACACACGGTGTTGTAACAGCGGTCCCGTTCAATATCAATCAAGCCAAATTTGTAGTTGACCTGTGTCGAGTGTTGATAGGAAAAACGTGCCTATCGCGATGCGGTATAAACTTCAATTTCACTTGGCGCGAAAAATTTTAATAATGAAATTAAAAGACAAGGAAGGCTTAATTTTAAATTTATTCAATTTGAACGAGAATTAATTTGAAATAAATTGAGAGTTAATTAAATTTTAATAAAAGAATATATTTATAATGAATTGAAACTATTTGTAAGATAATAAAACTGACTAATAAATTTGGGACGAAACATTTCCGCCCACCAAAATACGAAGTATTTTTTGTACTAATTATCGTCCATAGGTAAAGGGCAGAGTTGGTTTATAAAAACCATGAAGGGTTTTGACTGTTGCGACGCGAAGAATTCCATCGGAACTAGGATGTACTGCGGTAACGCGACCCGAAACCCAATGTAAGGGGGTGCCTGGTGATCTTTGATGAGAAGGGTTCCAATGGAAACAGAGCGAGATAGTGTTCCATTTACTGCGGGTGTGTAAACTATGGAGGTATTCCTAGGACCACCTTTTCCAGAAATCTTGGTGCATCCTTTGAATTAGTGGCCACCAATCCATACGTCGAATGGAACAGAGAAAAGGTCAGGTCCCGGTGGAACCACTAGCGGTTCCGTAACAAGAAAATATTCAGGAGCCAGCGCGTCAATATCATGAGGATCGTCGCTGAAAGTCACAAGAGGGTCTTGAGCTTCGATCTGTATAAAAAAAGCTCCTCATATGTTAACATTTGGTGACCGATAATGCGGTAGAGGTGTGTTTTGACGGATTTAACGCCCGTGAGTAGCTACCAAAGTAGGCTTTGGTAGTTTTAGCGCCGCGAACCTTTGTCATAGTGACATTAAAGGCTCCTGCGAAATCTAAACCCGTATGCAAAAACGGGCCACAGGTTGTAAAGGTTTGGGGTTTAAGCGCCATCAGTTACTACACTTAAATATGAGGTTACGAATTGTGCGCTTCAACGAAATAATCCAAAATCGTTGAGACAATAACAAATTGGAGACTCTGTATACCGGCATGAAGATAAAAATCAATAATTAAATTAGTAAAGTGGTTCTTACTCGGAAGTAGAAAGGGAAATTTCGCATCATAAGATAAATCTGAATATTGTATGCGACTCCCGACTCGCAAAAAATCATTTTCGTCCATAAACGGACTTAGGTTGCGAAGTTTTTTAAGAATACAATTTATTTTAGACTTATTTAACAAGGAAATTTCTTTAGAAAAGGCGGTATGTTGAACTGTTTTAATTAATAACATCAACCTATCGTTTTTCTCTTTTGCCGTTAAAAACTCGACGACGTTCGGTTAAAGGGGTGGCGGACATTATAAATAAAGTGGCTAGCGAAGGAAATTAAGCGTACTAGTTGTTTCAATTTTGAGTGATACCCTAAAAAATTAGATTCAACAATTATACAGGGTGGGTGTCTACGTGTCTACTGCGTGGACGAAGGATTTCTGCTTAACTATTAGAGATATCAAAACCAATTTGGGTGTGGTAATACACGATCATTGAACCTACGTTCTAAAAATGTTTAGGTATATACAGGATGATTGACAAAAATATGCCCTATATATTTTTGCATTTTTTGATTTACTATTACATTTAGAATAAAAGTATAGAAATTTGTAACCGTTCTGCAGATATCGTCACTTTAGTACCAAAATAGAGTTAACTTTGGAACCACAATGCGAACGTTGTCACCACGATTTTGTAAATCTATTTATACCACCGACTATTAATAATAGTCTACTAACAAACAAACTGGGAAATTTTTCGAAAACATGTAAAACGATACAG
Source organism: Vesta saturnalis (assembly GCA_036346205.1). Lineage (NCBI taxonomy): Eukaryota > Metazoa > Arthropoda > Insecta > Coleoptera > Lampyridae > Vesta > Vesta saturnalis. The sequence continues at coordinate 538,789 of JARFJB010002201.1, read as the reverse complement.
AATGATTAATTTACGCGAAATGTAATTTTTCTCAATTTTTTCAAATGCAACACCCTGTATATTTTTTCACATTTCGATTCCCCGTGAAAAGTAGATACTAATTGATAATAGGTTTCATAGCTATAAGGCGGACCCTTCTTGAGATATTGACGCTTTATTTAAAAATATGGACATACAGAAGAACAAATACAAAATCCAGAGCAAATAAGAAAATACGAATGGAAAATAAATTCTTTAACTGATAGGAAAACTTAATTAACAACTAAACAATAAAATAATTCTCTACACCTAAAAATAAGTTGAACAAGTAAACATAAACGAATAAAACCCTAAATTCAAATTAAATGTTCAAAATGCTGACCACGCCTAACTAAACACTTTGCAACTCGCTCGGTAAGTGGAAGATTCACTCGCAACAACATTAGATGCGAAATGGTTTGAAACACAGCTTTAACTCTATTTTTCATATCTTCGCTTGTGGTGGGAGGATGTTGGTAAACTTTCTTTAACGTAGCCCCAAAGTAAGAAATCAAGGGGGCGTACGATCCAGTGATCTGGCTGACCTGTTTTGCACACCACCTCGTCCTATCCACCTCATCAGATAATTTCTATCGAGATATTGCCTAACGTTGGTTTCATATTGTGGAGGGGCGCCATCCAGTTGAAACCACATCGTACGAAGATTATTTACCTCGATATTTTCGAAAAGCTCGGCTAAATCATTTTCCGAAAACTGTAAGTACCTTTCTCCAGTAAGACTCCCATCAAAGAAAAAGGACCAACATAAAATTGATTATACCACCCCACACATTAACTGACCATCGATCCTGGTGATCAACAACTCTTAAGATATATGGATTAGTATCTGAATAGTGATGATAGTTATGTGTATTAATATTGCCATTATTCTGAAAAGTTACCTCATCCGTAAATAGAATGTTATTAACAAAATTGGGTTCTTCATTGACTTTAGTAGTTACCCATGGCAGAAAGATTCACGATTTTGAAAATCTATTTCACTTAAAGCTTGATGTTGCTCGATGTGATAAAGATGCAATTTGTTTTCTTTAATAAAGCTGCGAACTGTATTTTTATTTAGGTCTAGGTGTGTCCTGAGCTCTCTGGTACTAATTTGCGGATTTTCTATAAGAGATGCCACAACTTGAAACTTAATTTCTTCATTTGGGCTTGTTTTTGCGCGCTTGGGATAACACAGTTCCAGAATTTATAAATCTCTCAGCTACATTCATAAACGATTCTTTCCGCGGCTGTCTTCTCTCTGGGTATCGTTCATAGTACAAACGGGTAGCCACCACAGCATTTTTTTGAGTTTCGCGGTAAATAAATATCATATCGACCATTTCTTCTTTGGAAAAATTGATTTTATACAAAAATTGACAAAAAGACAATCCACAAACACATAAACTAATGAAACAATATTTTAATGATGATACAAACGTCAAAACAATAGATGCAATTGTTCCTCTTTATTACGAGCGGCTAACCCTGATTTGTTTTGTTGAATTCTATTGTCATAGTAAATTTGTATTTTAGAAAATGTTTACGTAAAAGCGTCCATATCTCAGGAAGGGTCCGTCTTATGGCTATGAAACCTATTATCAATTAGTATTTAGTTTTCACGGGGAATCGAAATGTGAAAAAATATACAGGATGTTGCATTTGAAAAAATTGAGAGAAATTAAATTTCGCGTAAGTTAATCATTATAAAAGTTTTACATGTTTTCGAAAAAATCCCCAGTTTGTATGTTAGTAAACTATTATTAATAGTCGGTGGTATAAACAGATTTACAAAATCGTGGTGATAACGATGGCATCGTGGTTCCAAAGTTAACTCTATTTTGGTACTAAAGTGACGATATCTGCAGAACGGTTAGTGATACAGATACAAATTTCTATACTTTTATTCTAAATGTAACAGTGAATCAAAAATGCAAAAATATACAGGGTGTTCCATTAAATAAACACAGGTTTGGGTTGGCATATTTTTGTCAATCACTCTGTATATACCTAAATATTTTTAGAATGTAGGTCCAATGAATTGGTCCAATTTTGATATCTCTAATAGTTAAGGAGAAACCCTCCGCCCACGCAGTAGACACACACCCTGTATTTGTTAAGGTAAAAACGCTGTTCGGAAAGAGCTTCTGATGGTTCCTGAGATTCGTGAACAAACGAAGACCAATTGGGGGGAGAATTTTTAAAATTTTAAATTTATTGAATTTGAACGAGAATTAATTTGAAATAAATTAATTAAATTTTAATACGACATTTATAATAAATTGAAACTATGCAAAGATAATAAAACTAACTAATAAATTTGGGGCGAAACAATGTCAAATATTATTTTTTTCATGGATACAAATAGTTTAAAGGTATTCTTTAAATTTTAAACTCGATTATTTAAAAATTAGCTGGGCGAAATGTTAACATATATTTTTGAAATCAGTTTAAAATCATCTACATTTTTCCATCAGTTTATGATATATTTGAAAGTTTGATACTCCTAAAAGATAATATAATTAGAATCCTACAACTTCTCTATTTAGTGTTTTTCTATCTCAAATAATAAACCTTGTAGATGAGTGTCAAAATATAATAGAACACCCTGTACATCCCGATTTAAAGATAGGTTGGCACCTAAAATTTATTTTAATAAAATAGGGCTATCTTGCGAACACGGATTTTATCAACACCGCAATAATGTATATTACCACCCCCGACTATCGCCTAGAGTGTAGCCGGCTCATTCGGTTTACTGTTAACACCCTGTGGGCCCTTTTGATGCACCATTATCGATGGAACATTAATTTTGAAACAGCCTGTAAAGTTTTTGAAATATTTTAATACATTCATTACATAATTTACTTATGTATAATACTTAAAAAGTCCAAATACACTAAAATTAAACATCATACATTTATTATTACAGAATGAGCGCATTAACTCATGCACTATTTACGCTTAAATAACAACGGTCTAGAATTTTTAAATAATTGGTTTAGAAAATTCCAGTTTAATAATAACCTAAACAATGTTCCATCCCGGTGCACAAAGAAACGATTAAGATTTTCCCCTGTATAGTTATCTTAATCAGAATCGAAGTTCACTTTTCGCGCATATTTTTGTGCGCATTGTATGGAAAGGATGTTGATTAAAGATTCAAAAACTAAATCTAAAAATTGTTTTCATTTTTTTTAAAGCACGAATATATCAGACTAAGAATTTTGTTTTCAACTAAAGTACAAAAATGTCAAGTATGCTTTAAAAGAAAAAAAGAGGACAGACAGTAAGTAAACAACCTGGCGTTTATTGGCAGAAATCGATTTTCTTTTAAATTACATAAATAAAACAAAAACTGATTTTCCTTGTTATCGCCTACACCAATTTAACTTAATGATAACGCGCCAATTAAATTTTGTAATTTAAAGTATAATTAGTTCAAAACAGAAAAAGTATATGTATAAGCCATTCCCAATAAAATGACCATTTTCAACTTAACATTGTATATAGAATTTATCTAGAACTTAAATGTAAATTTTTAACTGGTAAAACATTACAAAATTACATTGTTTTCTGAAATAACAATACGCCAAAAAAGGCCTAGTCAGAAAATAGTAAAAGAATGAGAAGTGAGTAATCAATCATGCTGTGTGAGAAGAAAACAAAATAAGTAAATAACTTCGTGTTAGTGACATTTCTATTATTGTTATTCGTGATGGATTTGACTGCATTATATTTCATTTCATTTGAGTTACGTTATTAAATACCTATAAATAAAATAAAAACGGATTATCCTTGTTCTCGCCTACATCAATTTAACTCAATGATAACTCTGCCATTAATTTTTGTAATTTCAAATATAATTAGATCAACACAGAAAAAAGTATATGTATAGACCATTCCTAATAAAATGACCATTTTTGACTTAACATTGTAACGAGTTCTTGGTAACTATGGAATTTATCTAGTTTATTATTTATAGAACTTAAATGAAAATGTTTTATCTGCAAAAGTATTACAAAATTACATTATTTTCGGAAATAATAATACCCCAAAAAAAACTAGCCAGAGAATAGTGAAAGAATGAGAAGTGAGACAGTAACCAATCGTTCTGTCTGACAAGAAAATGAAGAAAAAGAGTAAATAACTTGACGTTAGTGGCATTTTATTATTGTTATTCATGATGGTTTTGATTGCATTGTAAAAACAGATTTACATTTGAATCACGTTATTAAATGTCTATAAATAAAACAAAAAAAGATTATCCTTGTTATCGCCTACAGCAATTTAACTCAATGATAACGCAGGAATTAATTTTTCCAATTTAAACTATAATTAAGACTAACAAAGAAAAAGTACATGTACAGGCCATTCCAAATAACATGACCATTTTCTGCTCAAAATTGTAGCAACTTCTTGGTAACGGCTTAAACTATAGAATGTATCTAGCTGAAAACTTATGCAACCTACATGTAAAAGTTTTAACTCGTTCCATTTGAATCTGTTATGCAGGTGTGTGGTACCTTAATGTGTAAAATATGATAATACTTGGAAGGACTACTTTTAGCGCACGTCTGAAGCATGTGGTGTTCAAAATTATACAAGTCATACTCCTTCCTAAGAAGAGTGGTGTAGTATTTCCACCCCAACCTGCTCTCAGGCAAGGGATGTCAATATCAGTATTCAAGTTAAAGTCAAACGATACAGTCCACAATAAATATTTTTAAACATCGTCATTTAGTTTTATTCGTATCTCGAAAAGAATCAACATCAATTTGGTCCTTCGAGCCCGATTGTGATAAGTGAATAAAAATTATTATTTTATTAATTTTATTACGATTTGAAAAAACGTTTGTTGGTGCGTTGGCAAGCAAATAGCAGGTAAACTTGAAAAACGGGTCCTACTCTGCAATTTCCATTGTTCTATTACTTCTATACATAGCATGGGTATGTAGTTTCATAGAACAGCGTAGTTACGGAAGAAAATTATTTAAAACTAATCGTAGAAATTTGAAAGCCGCACTGACCCGATTTCATAATTACGTAACTGAATGTGATGCATCATCCGATATTGGTGAATTAAAGGCGCGTTTAGGAAAGACAGAACATCTTTTAAATGGTTTTGAAAAGGTCCAAGAACAAATTGAGTGCTTGAAAAATTTGAACGATTCAATGGAACAAGCGAGGAATTCGAAAATAGTTGCTTTAAAATCACGGCTAAAGCACGCAAAATTATAGAAAATTGTCAGTTCATCAGATAGTAACAATTATATCGCGCAAAATCAATCTTCTGTCCAATTAATTAAATTACCCACTACGCACCTTCCGGAATTTGACGGAAATTATGACAAATGGATGGATTTTTACGACATATTTGACGCACTTGTTAATAAAAACTATGCGTTAATGGCAGTACAACAGTTCTATTATTTAAAATCAGCTTTAAAGGGTGAAGCGGCGCATTCATTGAACTCATTAGAGGTAACCGACTCAAATCACGTTATTGCCTAGAATTTATTAAAAGAGCAATAAGTACTCATGTGAAAGCTATTTTTGAATTACCTGCGGTTATTAAAGATACCCATAAATCATTGCGTTCGTTAATCGATAATTTTACCGAACATTTAAGGTTATTAACAAATTTAAAATTACCCAGAGACAAATTGTTAAAGTTTTATTGTAACTTTGTCACATTTTAGAAAATATGAGTGGTGATAATTTTTTATTACATAAAAAAAGGCCAGTTCGTCTAATAATTTAGCAACAAACAATCCAATCGCCGATCATTGCCAATATTGTAAAAAAGACCACATGTTATTTCGTTGCCCAGAATTTTTAAAATTAAACGTTCAAAATCGGTGGGTTGAAATAAAAAAATTAAAATTATGTGCCAACTGCTTCCGATCAAATCATCTTCATAATCAATCAATGCCGAGCGTCTTACTGCAAAAAATGTAATAAAAACCATATAACACGGTTCTCCAAGATAACACCTTTCAACAACTGGAAAGAACCAATAAATCCCAAATCGAAGCAAAATTGAGGTCCATTTGACGGCAACTGAAGGGACAAATGCATACAATTCCCAAGCGCTATTCACAGACATTCATTACGTAATCTTATCAACGGCCACTATTCATATGCGAAGTAGATTGGTTTCTTGCCGCACACTGCTAGACTCTGGTTCCCAGCCCAACTTTATTACAGTAGAATTATTGAAAGAATTAGGTCTACAAGGATCCAAAATTATTATGCGCGTAGCTGGAGTCGATAAATCTGTAACCAATATAAGCAGGCAAGTAACAACGGAAATTAGATCACAGTATAATGGTTTTAAGCGAGAATGTTCCAATTAATGACGTCGATATAAGTAGGATAAAAATTCCAGACGGCATTAAACTTGCCGACCAGCATTTTAATGTAGCAGGCAAAATTGAAGTGGCACAGGAGTGTTTTGGAACCTTTTAAGTGTAGGGCAAATTACACACATCGCATCAAGGCTTGCAAGACCAACTAGAACAAGTGAGGCAGTGGCGTACCGAGGCGTGTTCCGTGGGTTCCGCGGAACACGGACCCGGGCTTCAAAGGGGCCCGGTGCTGAATATAAAAAAACCAATAAAAGGGTTTTTACAAAATATTTGTTATGAGAAGAAAAATTATGTAGTATAAAATTGAATGTTTATGGCCTTTATGCCAATTGGGCTTTATAAATGTTAGTGGTCACTAATATTTCCTGTTTAGTGTGCAAATTGTGTACAGTGTAGCTCATTTTAAACGAACATTTGGTTTTTATGAGTTTATGAGTGAATAGTTCTCACACTCTGAATTTGCCTGTCGGTAATTCTTGCAAATATGTACACCCTTTCTCTAACAAAAGCGAAGCAATGTTTACTTATAGACAGAAGCATAATAAAATCATAAAATGTCTACAAATGCCTGCCTTATAAGTTGTTTTGCTTTTGTTGCAAAAAGAGTATTTTTAAAAATTACCAACAAGCAGATTGTGAGAACTACACTAATAAACTCATCAAAACCAAATGTTCGTTTAATTCAAAATTATCCTTATTCCCATTCAGTTATTCGATCATTCCCATTCGTGAATTACTAATAGTAATAGATGATAGATGTTACCGACATTAACTCTTATTTTATTCTGTAAAATGAGTCAGTTTTATAAACATAAGTCCGGAAGTGCTAAACGGAAAGCAAAACTAGAAGCTGAAGAAAAATGGCGAAATTACCAAAAATCAATTAGTTTTTAGTTAGGAGCGCAAGTAGTAAGGTGGCACCTTGGCCGCCATCTTGGATTTTGACGTCACAAGACCGCCCACGTGGGAGACCAATCTGCCTATACATAAAGCATCATTGCATTAGGGTAGAAATTATTTATTATTTCACGTCATATTTAATTAGACTTTAATGTATTCAGTTTGAACTGTAATCTGATTTCCGCAAACTGTAACACATAATTTCAGTTGATTGATTGTGATTGATCTGGTGATCGAACGTGATTTGTTTGAGATTGATTAATTAATTGATTTGTGTGTGTGAGAAAGAGAAAGAGGGGAGGAAGAAACAAGATAGAGCAAGAGAGAGGTGTGCATTATCAGCTTCTATTATAGAAAATGTTCATTAGTCTATACGCCACTAGATGGCGCTAAAATCAATTTTACTCAAAGGGCCAGGGCGGAGACCCTGATACAAGTCTTGTCTTACAAGAACCTCCTCATTAGAATGCAATTTTGTATGATGGGGCGAAGGCCTACAGCTGTAAGATTAAGTTAGAACCCTCATACAATTGCGTCGAGGGGCCACGATAGGGGCTAAGCTCTACACTTGTCTTATAAGGTTAGGTTCCCACACCATCTCCGGTCAGGGGCGAAGACCTGAGAACAAGTTGCGAAGCCCTACACGTGTCTTACAAGAACCTCCTTATTAGAAATACAACGTTTACTCGTATAGGTAAAAGATCATCCAATAGCATTTGACCATTTTAAAGCAATAGGATCGATAATTTTAATAATAATAATATCTTATTAATTATGCATTTTCCAATATTGTATGCGTGTGCAATTGCCAAACCTCCAGGGGCACTGCTCTCAATATAGCCAAAAGGACCTTAATTAGATGACCATCAAAAATAACCCTAAGACCAACCCCAAGTCCAAGTCCAGGTCCAGTCCCAATGCCAACATCTACCCCTCACGTGCGCAAGTACAGAAAGGCTCTAATTAGGGTTGACCCATAGGGTAGAAAATACGCGTCCTATACGTGAGCTGTCATAAAATAGGGTAAAAACACGTCCTACACGTGGGTGTGTAAAAATAGGGTAAAATACACATTCTATACGTAATTAGGGTTGAAAAGGGCCTCCGAAAAGAAAGGGTTGAAAATACGGTCTCACACGTAGGTGTGTGAAAATTAGGGATGAAAATTCCAGCAGAGGTTGAAAATACGGTTTCACACGTGGGTGTGTAAAAAATAGGGGTGAAAAAATACGTCCTACACGCGAGCGAGTAAAAATAAGGGTGGAAAATATGGTCTCCCACGTGGGCGGTCTTGTGACGTCAAAATCCCAGATGGCGGCCAATGGTGCCCCCTTACTACTAGCGTAAAAGAACTTAATGTAAATGTAGATCAACCGTCGACCTCAGCCACTACAATAAGCAATGTTACAGAAAATCTCAATGATAATATCGTTGGTAACTTAGTTTTATCTTCTACCTGTAGGTACTTACTGCATACGCACATATCAAAATTGTCTGATTGCATTTTCGTTAATTTTAATTCAATTATAAACAATGACAGCGACAATTGAGGCGTTTTTAGTTTTTTTAAATTTTTTTTAAATAAAAAAAAAGAAATAAAAATTCATAGGTTACTCTTACTCTGTGTTATAATTTAAACTTTAAAACATAAATTTTCGAATCAAAAAGTGATTAGACAATCGAATTAATGCTGAAAAATGAAAATAATTTCGTGTTCATTAGACATTTTTGATGTGATCAAAAATATTACAAAAATAAAATCATTTTAGGGTAAATTTGAATGCAAGTACAATCTGATACAGAATTAGAATCAACATTTTCAACTCTTGAAACCTCATCTATAACTAATTGTAAGTACGCAGAAAATAGATATTGCGAGTCACATGTATTTTTTATTTTTAGTGGCGGTAAAAAATGTAACTGACCGCGGACATTTCCAAGGAATTAAGCAATGATCAAAAACAGTTTATAATTTTAAACGGTCCTTGTCAGCCATTGGCCCATTTCAAAACACAAAACAGTAGAAGTTTTTCTAATTTTTACTACAAAAGATTATAATAAGATTACAAACATTATAAAGAATATGGTTATGCTACTCTAATATACTAAACAAGTGTTGTTGTCAACCCTGTTGTTGTTTTCAAAACAACAAAATTCCCTTAGTTTAGGTTCTAATGACTGGATACATCTAAATACTATTGATAGGCATGAACAACACTCTGAACGTAACGAATGCTGCGCAATCTACGATAAATGGCGTTTAAACAAAGTGATTGATTTTGAAAACGAATCTATAATTCGCCAAGAAACATCTTTTGATGCAAAATTCTTGAAAGAGTTATTAGTGTTGTGCGTTTACTTGCATCTACAAATATGCCATTTAGAGGACATAATGAACAAATCGATTCAGAAAATCCTGGAATATTTTTGGTCATTATCAAATTACTTTCCAAATATGATCCAGAATTAAAACACCTACTAGAAAGTAAAACTAAGAAATCTACAACATATTTAAGCCCTAAAATCCAAAATGAAATAATAAATTTACTTGGAAAATCCGTCATAACTGATCTAATTAGTAAAATCAACGCGTGCCCATTTTATTCAATAATTATTGATACTACACAGGACATTTCTAAAACTGATCAGCTTAGTTTAGTATTTAGATATGTTGAAATTAATAAAACCGATAATATAGTTTCAAACATTTTTAGGATTTATTTCAGTAAAAAATCAGACTGCAAATACTTTATATGATAAAATAATTATAGCAATCGCGAATTTCAGTCTATCTTTAGATAGACTTCGTGGCCAAGTATATGACGGTGCAGCAAACATGAATGGCGTTCAAGCCAAAATTTCAGAAAAAATTAAAATGCACCTTACGTTCACTGCGCCGCTCATAATTTGAATTTAGTATTAAATGAATCTGTTAAAAAGGTGGATACAATAAGGATTTTTTTTTATTTTGTCGAAAAGCGTACACTTATTTTGGAAATAGTATTTCAAGATGGGCTTTATTGTTTCCTGAAAAAAACAGAGAAAAAGGTAGCAGCATTAAACTTAAGAGACTGGTACCTACAAGATGGTCTTCCAGACATGATGCATTATATGCTTTACGTTTCAATTTTATAAATATTTTAAAAACACTAACTAAAATAATTTTAACACCCAAAACAAAAAACGAAATCGACGATGCGCAATCACTAAAAAAAAATTTAGAAAATTTTGAAACCGTGTTTTTAATTGTATTAGAAACAAAAATTTTGCAGTCAGTAGATACAATTTCGAAAGTACTTCAAAGAAAGTCCGAAAATATATGCAACTCATCCAAATTATTCAAAAACACCTTAAATACTATGGTAGAAACACGAGAAAAGTACAAAGAGATCAAAGAAGAAGCTTGCATATTAACAAAAAAACGGGGAATACCCACTGAATTTTCAAAAAAACGACAGTTTCGTCCAAAAATACTTTTTGATGACTCTAAAAATCATCATCAAATTGAAACCCGCAAAGATCATTTCAAAATTAATGTTTTTTAAAAGTGACGGATATAATTATTTTCAGTTGGACAAGAGGTTTGCAGGTGTTTGTATAATAAACGAAACGTTCAAAATATTAACTTCTGAAATAATTTTGAATAGCTTAGATGATGAACTCTTTGACATGGGCCAAAGGTTATATAAAATTTATGAAAATGATATTTCTGAAGAGATTTTCGTGAGGAATTAGGTGCTATTAAATCGATTGAAGAACTCCTAAAATCTATTATGATCAAAAATGTTTCGGCTTGTAGCAGTTTTTCAGAAATTATAACAGCTTGCATATTGTTTTAACGGTGCCTGTTACAGTAGCCACAGCAGAAAGATCTTTCTAAAATTAAAACTAATAAAAATTATTTGCGAAACACAATGTCACAAGAAAGACTTACTAATTTAGCGATTATTTCTATAGAAAACGAAACAGGAGTAAATTTAGACGTATCCAGTCTTATAACTTCTTCTTTAATTAATTTGCTATTAGTATTTAATAAGATTATGTATTTAAAAATGTTTATTGAACGTAGGATTTTTTCTTAATCGTAAATTAATGTACAGGCTGTCCCAAATTCGAGGGCAAGCATGGGGATCTCGCTTATTATAAGAGATAGGATATAGGTTTAAATTCGGCACTTTTGCTAAATTCGATGCCGAGTAATAATCTGAAAAGAAATTTGAGCTAACTCGAATGGATTTGGTTTTATGCTCAAAAACTAAAAATTCGATTTTCGTTTTTCGCGTTTGGCTACCTTATTATTAGGAATTTTCAAAATTTGATTAAACATTATTAAGGCAACTTTTTACGCACAATACTAATACGGTATTAAAAATATTATGCGACGTTTTGTTTATTCTGAACCATCATCAGGTTTATTTTTCTTATCGGGGTTAAGACATATTTTTATGGCGTTGGATGGAGAATGTTATGCTGATTTTAGCAATATATAACACTTCATGGTTTGATCGACTGCGAACTAAAATACTCTTAAATTAAAACTAAATATTAAATTATCACGATACCCATGAATCAAACAAAACTCAGGAGTTGGCTTTTGTCATGTCATTTTCTAATTGTAAAAGGGTAATAACTGCAAGATCCTTCGTGTTAGTGCTTTAAAATTTGCAAGTTTCTTTAGAATGTTTTCAAATTCAGAAAAACGAGGCATGATAAGGATATTTTATAGCAGAAATAGAAATAGTGTCAGAGCAGAACAAAGATATTTAGAGGAATATCCGGAGAGGCAGCAACCAAACCAGAGATATTTTTAAAATCAGACCAAAATTTGCGAGAATTTGGATGTTTTCAGAAACCTCGAAATGCATATGGTAGCAGACTAGACAGAGATGCCGAAGAAGAAATATTACATCAGGTACTATTTGTTAGTATTATACTAATTATAAGAATTTCCACTCACTTCACTGCTAATTTCAGCAGACATTTTTTTGGAGAGTTATGACTTTATGTTATCCATCTTAGGTTCAAGAAAATCCTTCAACATTTACCAGAGAAATAGAGCAAACTATTGAAGTGCCAAAAACGACAGTTTGGCGAGTGTTAAAAGCAACACCGTTATAAACCATTTAAGTTACACGTTAGTCAAACTCTTCAGCCTGGGGACGATATGAGACGGTTGGATTTTGTAACCAACTTAATACCAAAATGCTGGAAAATCGCAACTTTCTCAATCAAATAATTTGGACGGATGAGTGCAATTTTTCCAATAATGGAATGTTTAATCGTAATAACGAGCACTACTGGTCCGTTGAAAATCCACGAATTAACAGGCAAATGCGAGGACAAGGCCACCGGTCCTTTAATGTGGATTGGAATCTGGAAGGATAGGCTCCTTGGGCCAATTATTTACGAAGGTATCCTAACGTCTCAACGCTACCTCGCATTTCTAACACACGAAATATCAGACCTTTTGGATGATGTTCCGCTAAACGAAAGATGGACTCTCTGGTGGCAAATGGACGGAGCTCCTTCCTCATAATGCTGCGATAATAAGTGAATATCTTAACGGCGAATTTCCTGATAAATGGATGGGAAATAGGGGACCACTTAGGTGGCCAGCAAGAAGTCCAGATTTAACCCTTTAGATTACTTCCTCTGGGGCTATTTAAAAATATGATTTATAAGACGCCACCGCAAAATATAGAAGAACTCCAGAATAGGGTTGTTAATGAACTTCGTCAAATTCCCAGCGAACCATTCAAAGAAGCGTAAACAATTGTAGAAGAAGAATTCGTTACTGTATTCAAGAAGGAGGAAACTTGTTCGAACATTTATTATAATAATTTTTGTTTGTTTGTCTGTGTAATTATTTTGTTGTTACCTATCGATAATTTGCGTTGTCGCTATTATACCGTGTTACATAGACATACTTGTTTGAGTTGTTTGTTAATGTTTTTAAATTGTTTAAATGTTTTATATTTTTGGATGTTCTAACGAGTTTAACAAATTAAATAAGTAGAACTACTGTAATTATTCCTTACTGGATCCAAGAGGCGGAATCTTGTTCTTCGTATTTTTCACATTATTTTAGTTCGCAGTCGATCAAACCATAAAGTGTTATATATTGCTAAAATCAGCATAACATTCTCCATCCAACGACATAAAATATATCTTAACCATAAGAAAAAATAAACCTGATGATGGTTCAGAATAAACGAAACGTCCATAATATTTTTAATACCGTATTAGTATTGTGCGTAAAAGGTGTCTTAATAATGTTTAATCGAATTTTGAAAATTCTAAAATAAGTGACCAAACGCGAAAAACGAAAATCGAAATTTTTCCAATCCTTAGTTAGATAAATTTCTTTCAGATTAATCGCATCGAATTTAGCAAATTGCCAATTTAACTATATCCATCTCTTATAATAACGAGATCCATGCTTGCCCTCGAATTGGACATGACATTGAATGAATATGTGCATATTTTGTTGATAACGTAATAAAAGTTGCAAAGTAGAAAGTATAGTGTTGTTATTTGAAGATAAGCACTTACAATATATTTGGGGCCCCTTCTGAAAACTTGAACACGGGCCCGTTAACCTGTAAGTACGCCACTGAAGTGGGGTATGTAATTTAACCGAGGTTAAATTAAAATTCGTATACGCTGCATACACATGTGTATTAATAAACTTTATCCTTAACGAAATTTCGAGTCTTAACGATAACGGGACCTAACTCGACAAAACGACAATCGATATCGAAATATTGAGGGTAACATTTTGTGCCGATTGTCGATGCAATTGCACAGAAACAATCATTCCAACCTCTAAAGAATGCGTTTACAATCATTCAGACGATCACCGTGTGTGTTCGTTACGCAAAGGATATTTTTTATGGGTTTACGAAGGTTTGCCAATGAAAGTGATCTAGTCTCATTTCTCAGGCTCGATTTTGAACCCTAACAACAAGTCCTACCGAGATCCCGTCAAGGGCAAAGTTGTTGGAAATCGGTTTCTCTACACGTTTTGCTTGGACAGTTTTTCGATTAGAGCACGTTTTGTTGTGTCAAATCGCAAAAAACATGACAAAGCCTGCAAAAATCTGGATTTTTCAAAAATGTCCTCTAGTTTGACCCTTAAGGAGGCCTCCAATTGAAAAATTCTTAATGAGCATAAAGACAGGAAATTTCCTCAGCGTTCAGAATCGATAATAAATTTGGTGTTTTCTGACAAAATTTTAAGATATCAAAACTTTTGCGTTTGACACCATAAGGCTGCCCAGGTCCAAAATTCCAAAAATCCGTCCGAACATTTTTCCCCCCTGATATTTTCGTTCGATAGCCGTTTCAACGAACTCTCTATGTCTTCATTTGCTCGAGAAATAAAACGCTAAAAAGGTTCGGACAAAACAAACCGAAAAAAAGGGCAATCCAATATGCGGTTCGCATTGCAAACATGTAGCGCATAACAATTTTGGAGAATGGAGGAGTGCGAAGGCCGTCATGTTTTGACAAATGAAGAATTATATTGCGAAAAATATTTTATTTCAATTCTTACTTAAAATTATAGGAAGTTCTTGGTAACCGCTTCAAGTATAAAGAGGCCTAGTCACGTAATAGTAAAAAATGAGAAGTACGACAGTAATTAATCAATATGTGTGACAAAACAAACGATGACAATAAGTAAACAACTTGACGTTAGTAGAATTTCTATTATTTTTATTCGTGATGGACTTGATTCCCATTATAAACAAATCGATTTCGTTATTAAATATCTATACATAAAACAAAAACTTAACGTAAATTTTTTTAAGTATAATTAGACTAACACGGAAAAAGTATATGTGTAGGCCATTCCAAATAACATGACCATTATCGATTTGTAGTAACGTCTTTGCTACCGCTTAAACTATAGAATTTTATCTAGTTTACAATTTAAATGTATCTTTTAATTTCTAGCACATTTTGTTTTCCGAAAAAACAATACACCAAAAACGCCTAGTCTGTAGGTAGCGGACAGAGACTTTTTTTATTGTAATAAACACTATAAAAATTGTTTTTTAACGAACTAACCGAAGTTCAATTTAATAATCATTAAATGTATTTTATTTAAAATTAACTTTTAAAGTAGATACAGTAAAAGATTAACTCGAGTGGGACTTGAACCCACGACCACCACTTTGCTAGAGTGGGACTCTACCATTTGAGCTAATGATAGTTACGATGTATTATAATTTTTATACACAAATTGAAGGATCACAGTCAACTTTTTGTGAATGTCATGTGAGCGCGCATACATACAGTTTTAGTTTGAATCGATTGTGACTTGCCTCCTCGATAGCTCAGATGGAAGAATTAGCAAAGCAGGTTGAGGTTCAAGTTCCACCAGTTAATCTTTACTGTATGTACTTTAGTTATTTTAAATAAAATACAATTAATGATTATTAAATTGAACTTTTCTATGAAATGTAAACTTTCACCATTAACACTCATAATAAAATACTTATTTTTTTGGGATTTTTAATGGTGTACTTTAAATATACAATCTAAACGTTTCGATAACACTTAGTTATCTTCGTCAGTAGTAATGTTAGTTAAAAATTGTTAAAGATGTAAACAATTTTGTCAAATTTGAAAAATTTTCAAATTTGACAAAATTTTTACTCTTTAACATTTTTGTGTAATTACTTATTTATGAATACATTGGGTTTTCCTGGTGGTTCTTTCCGAACTTAATAAATTAACGGGTTGAACCATCCTTGCACAAAGCTCGTTAATTCTAATTTGAGTTGTTTCATTGGTTACCTGTCCCACACGATGCAGCACTTAACTTATCCAATCCTACCTCAATCAAATAACACGGCGTCGTTACCACTAGATCGCCAATTCTTTTGATCAGATTTGAGGTTTGCGAGTAATTAAATATCGGACTTGTAAATAAGTTCTAATTTTTTATTTATTAGCTATTGTTTCGTTCTTGAATTTGCATTATTGCGAATAAGTTCAAATTACACTTTTTAAGATAGGGTACCTGGGGACACTACAAGTCTGAGAATAGTAAAAAAATGAGACCAATCATTCTTTGTGATATTCTGAAATTAAAGTTTATTCAAAAATTTCAAAACTGACCGTGTGCCTTTATAACAATTGTGTGTGATTTATAACAACGTTAGAACGTTTGTTGGTGCTACAGCTTAAAATAGAGGCACATTCTTCACAGTAGTACATACTGTAAACGCCCGTACATACAGTGTATATGTCGAACTCAAATTCGATTTACAAAACAGTAGAAGTTTTAAAATTCTGCATTTTTATATACGTCCACAGGAGCCATTCGGATAAAATATTTTCAAAAAAGTGGTACTCCGGTTATAATTTAAACGGAACCTCTATTTTTTAACAAACGTATGCCTAACCTCAATGATTTTCAGGTTATTTAAAATTTTCGGTAAAAAATGACACATGCAAACCTTACAATGCATGGAATTTTTAGTAACCGATTAATTTTTCTTAATGCAATTAATTTGAAGAGTGTGTAGTAGATGCCAGAAAGCAAGCCATATTGAATACATGTTTGTTTTTTATACAAAAATGTTTCTAACGTCGATTTCCAAAATCTCAAAAAAATTTATTTTAAATGGAAAAGCCTAACTCCTTTATTATTTATTACTGTACTCAGAGTTTCAAAAGAGGCACACTTTCAGTTAAAATCCCTATAACTACAATAGGTAGTTTTTTAAATATTTAAAAGTAACCTATTTCATTTGGTAGAACTTGTGGTTTGCACCTAAAATATGGACATTTCCTCTTGAATCACCCTGTATATTAAAAATAGCGGGTTTTATTTAAATTAAGCGAAGTAAGGTCCATTTCCTGTATAACTGAAAGTGCCATCGTTTTTTAAATATTTTAGACGAATAAACTCAATCAATATTAGATTATTACAAGTTTTTGTTATGAACGAATAAGTTCAAAGGTAAATATGTAATTGCGATATTGCAGGCTCACATTCCATTAATGTAAGTAATTTGATTGTAATCTCATTATATTTAGAATTTACATCAGTCCTACATACACAAAGACAAAATTTACATCGATTGGGGCTTGAACCTTGATGGCGCAGTTGGTTAGCGCGGTACTCTAGCAAAGTACAGGTCGTAGGTTCAAATCCTACTCGAGGTAAACTTTTTATTTATGTATTTAATAAAATTAATAATCAATCAATATTAGTATACTGTCAAATTTCATGAATGTCAAAACTTTTTTTTTCATAAATCGATACTTTCAATCCATCGTGGGACACCATGTATAATGCTTCTAATTGATCCGTTCAAAAATCTTTACGTATGTTTTACAACAGCATAAAATTAACGTTATTTGATTCCCGATTATTTTTTATTTCTATTTACATTAATTTATTTTACTTCTACATGTATCTGTATTTTTAGTAGGTAATTAACTGGTAGAGTTTATCGATGTACGTGATGTTCACATATAAACAAAAAAAAACATTTTATGAACATAGGCCAGAAATCTGTAGCTTTTTGAGATACAGGATAGTGAAATTAAAAAAAAAAACATTTTTTTCTTAATACCCCTAAAACCGTGCCAGATATTTTACTAAGAAAAAATTTTCACGAAAAAAGATACTTTTACCAGTGGCGCCCTGCTAACCTGCGCTGTATATTTTTGATTAAAAAATTATACATTAGTGTCTTTTCTTCCACTCCATAATAATGGCGTCTTTAAATATTTTTTATCCGATAAACGATTTTCACAGAAAAACTAAAATTCATTTTAAAATACTTATCTTTTTTGGGATTTTTTAATGGTGTACTTTAAATTATACAATCTAAACGTTTCGATAACACTTACAGTTATCGAGCAAAACGAATTTGTGACCCTGAATTTTTGAATGATGAATATAAATATTTAAGAAAATCCTTACAAGATAATGGATATTCACTTACAGATATTAATAATGTTATTACACCTTAAAGAAAAACCAGTTCTTAATGTTGGTACTGCTTTTCTTCCTTTTATAGCTAATGTTACAAATAGAATTGAAAAAATCCTAATCAAATATGGCATTAGGACTATTTTTAAACCTACAAGAAAAATTAAAGAACATTTAAGATCACCTAAAGATGTGTCAAACCCTTTATCATCTTCCGGAGTGTATAAGTTATCTTGTTCATGTGGAAAAGTATACATCGGGACCACAAAACGTAGCTTTGATACAAGACGCAAAGAACATATGAGATTTTGTAGATTGGGTCAACCAGAGAGGTCTGCTGTGGCTGACCATGCCCTGAATAATCTAAATCATGACATTTCAATTTGACAATATGGAAATATTGTCAAGACAAACCATTATTATGTTCGTTTGCAACGTGAAGCTATTGAAATATATAAACACCCGAATAATTTTAATAGACAAGAAGAAAATCTCCGTTTAAATAGGTTTTGGCATCTTATAATTAAAAAGAGCATAATGATACGCCTTGATTTTAATTTGTTTTCAACTTTTGGTATGTCTAGGTTTTTGCTGTGTTTTCCTAGACCTTGAAGCAAATGCTTTACCAATTATATGTTAAATTACCACAGCACTATAATTTAACATAAGTAGTTGAAATTAAATTGAAATTAAAAATTACAAAGAACGTTTTGCATTTTGCTTTTCATTGTTAATAACACTTCCAATTATTGATAAAGATATCTCTTTGTTAGATTTAACTGGGTTATTTTATTTGATGTAATGTTTGGATTTGTGAATGCTTCTATCATTTTAAAATTGAAGTTTTTCACAACATTCGATTAAATTTTGTTAAATGTGTTTTTTGGCTGGCAAATTTCATTGTTAGCTTTCGTCGTAGAGAGTGTTCTGGTTTGTCATCTTTGAGGCAGTTTAATAATATTTAATTTTATGACCTAGTTATTCTTTATTAAAAATTTTATAGTTGGCTTTATGTTTCCCAAACTGTTATACTAATAGCAGGCTTATGTTTATGTTTTAATTTTTCAAATTTGACAAAATTGTTTACTACATCTTTAACAATTTTTAACAAACATTACTACTGACGAAGATAACTGTAAGTGTTATCGAAACGTTTAGATTGTATAATTTAAAGTACACCATTAAAAAATCCCAAAGAAGATAAGTATTTTATTATGAGTGTTAATGGTGAAAGTTTACATTTTCATAAAATTCATTTATTTGCAGTGTTTTATATTTATACACTAAAAGTTACTTAAATAAACTGGTATTGTACAATAAATTCAAATTTCACTCAGTTCTTTTAAAACAACAACTTTCCTCTGTAATAATGCGTAAGATTTTCAGAATATGTCCGATTATCTATATTTTGAATTTATTTATTTTTAGAAATATTTAATCAATTTCAAATTCAGACAAAATTATTTTTCAGAAAAAGATAAATGTAGTTAGTAATGTTAATTTTAGAAAAAAAAAACAGCAATGTTTCAAATATTTTACAGGGCATGCTATCAGGGACGCTACTGGTAAAAGTACATTTAACTTCAACACTCTGTATGTCAAAAATCAATAGATTGCTGGTTAACGTTTATATAACTTTTTTCTTTTTTTTTTGACTTGACCAATATACTGACAAATAATTTCCCTGCCCAGCCAGTATATCTCATGCACTCTTGTAACGTATTTGCATAACTGGTAAAAAAATTTTTGTACAAATAAACTTTTTGGAACACTAAAGTGGTATAACTTTACAATAGATGGCGCAGATTAGGTAAATGTATACTCACTTGATTGGTTGAGGTAGTTTTTTTGAATTTCGTATAACCATCTAGTCGTGATGGGATATTTGGTGTTGATTTCCCATTTTTTGGTGAAGATCGATTTGGTTGTTTCAGTGAATTGTTTGAACGTAGGCTTATCGTTGAATTTGAAGATCGAATTCCACTAAAAACAAAACTCAACGTTAGAGGCATTATAGACGATTTCATATTATTCGTTTCATTGATTCAATTACATTTTCAATAAGCGTATAACAGCATTCAACATTTTAGTACGAAAGACATATTTGCAAAAATATGGATCCAATATAGAAATCAAACATCGATCAAATACATTTTGTTGCCAATTTTGAACTAGAAAAAGAGCTGACAGAAAAATTATGGTATAGTGGAGTTATTTTATTATCACCAGTTGGTTGCTTTAACAATCTCTGTAATAATTTCCTTCTATTTTTTGTGAAGTTAAAATTATGAAACACAGAGACAAGCGATAGATTAATATGTTAGCGCAGTTTAGGTAATTATTTTTTTATGTTTCCAAAAATAAATATTAATTGTGTGAAAATTAATATGAAACAAGTATGGAGTCTGGAAATCACAGTTTTCACTATTTTATTTTTTTTTATGTATTATTTTTCTTAATCGTCTTAGAGTTAGTGATGCGTCCTTTAACTCAAACATGGAAAGATTGTAAAGACTAGAATATTCCAGAATTGAGTATGCTGACAGACAGCAAAGATTTTCGTTTCAATGCAACATTATGTTAACTCAAATCACGAGACCCTAAAATGCCATCGCTTTGGAACTGGAAAAAAATGAGAATTCGGGATTTTGTAAGCTTATCTCGGATAGGCATACTTCTATTTTTGAAACCGTAAAGAAGCTCTCCTAGTCTAATGACCCTTTTCTAAAACTGATAGCACCCGGAGATTCTTTATATTTATAATTAATTAATTTCTTTGCGCTCGACCTTGCTCTATCAGCGAGCATGACTTAATTCTCACACACATTTTTTTGTAAAATCGCGTTTTGGAAATAGATGCAGTCGTTGGCTTTGGAGTTACAACTTTGAATTTGCTTAAAGTCTACTCTGTTTCGTCCGCTCCGATTATTTAAGTGATTCTTGCAGTCATACCCGCCCACTGAAATCGTTGAATAGATATTATAAGGGAATATTTAGCCTTTACCAACAATTTGAAGTAATACGGTTTTAACTATTTTTCTGCGTTTAGCGCATTTCCCGCTATTAAGCTCAGTTTTTGTACCTATCTACATCTACGTTGTCTCCCCCTCCAGTTTTGATTATTTTTGATTCGCCATTATACCTTATATAGTAAGGCAGACAAACAAGGATCTTTGGACTGGATTCTCTGGGCCCGCACCAAGGTCAAAGAATCATCACAAAAACCGTTACAAGTTGTACTTCTTCACTCATAACTCTACACGTTTTTTTACCGATCAACATGATCCATTATATCCCGGACATTTTACATTTTCAGTGACCTTATGGATTTTGACCAAAACATCGTTTAATTATGTGTCATAATCGTGAAACTCTACATTTTCATATTTGAGTGTATGCTGTTTAAATTAATATTCAAATAATAAAAAATTTATTGGCTAATAATTTGATTTGCTACCAGATTCATACTGGTTACTACATTTAGTATTTTTCTCTCACCACCATTTTTAGTTAATTAGTACATAATTTTAATTGGGAAATTTGCTTTGCAGCCGTATTAATGTGTGTAATCATTTTTTTAAATAAGAATTTTTTCACTGGCTACATGTTCATGAATTTAATGATCCTTTTTAAGAAACGTTTATTTGGAAATTAGTATTTTGCCCCGTTCATCTGTACATAATTCTAAATGGTAACTTTGTTAAGCTGCAGCACTGATCTGAGTAACTATTTTTTTTAATTACCATTTTTCACTGGTTACTTTAGATGTTTACTTAATTTTTGTAATTACTGTTGGAAATTAGTAGTTTTGTCTAACCAGCATTTTTAGTTAATTATACATAATTTTAATTGAAAAATTTGCTTTGCAGCCGTATTAACGTGTAATCATTCTTTTAATTAAGATTTTTTTACTGATTACTTTAGATTTTTAATTAATTTTTTTAATTATCGTTCGTTTGGAAATTACAATTTTTCTACCATTTGTAGTTAATTTATACATAATTTTAATTGAAAAGTTTGCATTACAGCCGTATTAATGGGTAATAATTTTTTTAACTAAGAATTTTTTACTAATCACTTTAGTTGTTTAATTTTTTTTTAATTACCGTTCGTTGGAAATTAGTATTTTTCTCTAACCACCATTTTTAGTTAATTTATACATCATTTTTATCGATAAATATGCTTTGCAGCCGTATTAATGTGTAATCATTTTTTAATTATGATTTTTTTCACTGGTTACATGTTCGCAAATTTAATTATCTTTTTTAATTAGCGTTTATTTGAAAATAATATTTTGCCCCGTTGATCAGTACATAGTTCTAAAAGGTAACTTTGTTTAGTCGGCACACCGATCTGAATATCTATTTCTTTTTATTACCATTTTTTCACTGGTTACTTTAGATGTGTAATTAATTTTTGTAATTATCGTTCGTTTGGAAATCAGTATTTTTCTCTAACCACCATTTTTTGTTACTTTATACATAATTTTAATTGAAAAATCTGCTTTGCAGCCGTGTTAATGTGTAATCATTTTTTTTCACTGGTTACTTGGTCGTAAATTTAATTATCTTTTCTTAATTAGCGTTTGTTTGAAAATAAGTATTTTGCCCCCTTTGATCTTTACATAATTCTAAATGGCATCTTTGTTTAGCTGCCGCACTAATCTGAGTACCTATTTCTTTTAATTACCATTGTTTACTGGTTAATTTCGATGTTTAATTCATTTTAATAATTACCGTTCGTTTGGAAATTAGTACTTTTCTTTAACCACCATTTTTAGTTAATTTATGCATAATTTTAATTGAAAAATTTGCTTTGCAGCAAAATTAGTGTGTAATCATTTTTTAATTATAATTTCTTTCACTGATTACTTGTTCGCAAATTTAATTAGCGTTTATTTGAAAATAGAATTTTGCCCCGTTGATCAGTACATAGTTTTAAAAGGTAACTTTGTTTAGTTGGCACACCGATCTGAGTAACTATTGCTTTTTATTACTATTTTTCACTGGTTACTTTAGATGTTTAATTCATTATTGTAATTATCGTTCGTTTGAAAATTTGCATTTTTTTCTAACCACCATTTTTTGTTACTTTATACATAATTTTCATTGAAAAATCTGCTTTGCAGCCGTATTAATGTGTAATCATTTTTTAACTATGCTTTTTTCACTGGTTACTTGTTCGCAAATTTAATTATCTTTTTTAATTAGCGTTTATTTGAAAATAGTATTTTGCCACGTTGATCAGTACATAGTTCTAAATGGCAACTTTGTTTAGCTGGCACACCGATCTGAGTAAATATTTCTTTTGATTAGCATTTTTTTTACTGATTACTTTAGATGTTTAATTAATTTTTTTAATTATCGATCGTTTGGAAATTAGTATTCTTCAACCATTTATAGTTAATCTATACATAATTTTAATTGAAAAATTTGCTTTGCAGCCGTATTAATATTTGAACTATCATTACATTAATTAACTGTCCCAATACATATTTTGAGTATATTTAATTTACTTATATTACAATTTCTAATACTGTTTGACTAATTAATCTTTTTTAGTTATGTTATCTTTATCATTTAATACGTTTGTTTAAATAAATTTTTTTAAATATTAAAACATTTGTCTTATGAATTAAGACCTATTTCTTTTAATACCATTTTTACTGTTAATTTCGATGTTTAATTCATTTAATATTACCGTTCTTTGAAATTTTTTAACCACATTTTAGTTATTTTGAAATTTTAATTGAAAATTTCTTTGACAAAATTTGTAATCATTTTAATATAATTTCTTTCACTGATTACTTGTTAAAATTAGCTTTATTTAAAATAAATTTTGCCGTTATAGTCATATTTAAAGTAATTTGTTTAGTTGCAACGATGATAACATTGTTATACTATTTTCACTGGTTACTTTGATTTTAATTTTCCATAATAACTTTTAAAAAATTTAATCACACTTTTTGTTAAATTGTGAAAATTTTCAATTTTAAAATGATACAAGCATTCACAAATAAATTTTAACACATTAATTTAACTATGTTGAAATTAAATTGAAATTTAATAGTTTATGAACGTTGATTTGCTTCATTGTTAATAACACTTCAATTTATAAGATATTCTTTGTAGATTAGTAATTTTTTTGATTAATTTTGATTTGTATTTACTTATTTTAAATTAATTTTTTATATCATTTTAATTATTCTTCAACCATTTAAATTTTTAAATTTTTATTGAAATTTTTGCTATTAATATTTGAACTTCATGAATTACTTTGTTTTAACCTTGATTTCATAATAATTAATTATGACCTAGTTATTTTCTAGAAATAATTTTATATTATTATGATATTCATATATTTATATATATATATGTATTATGTTTAATTTTTCAAATTTGACAAAATTTTACTACATCTTTCAACTTTTTAACTAAATTACTTTTTTAATTTAACGTTTATTTTCAACGTTTAATTGTATAATTTAATACATTAAAATTCAAAAGATAAAATTTTATTTACCTGTGATATTTTTGCAAAAAAACGAAAAAATCCTTTCGATTTGACGATGGCCCCACAAATTCTGGGCATTCTTTCCACCAATTTCTGGAGTATTTCTGGTCGCAATTGTTGCCAAGCCTGTTGAAGACATTCCCACAAGTGAGATTCGCTGGTTGGACGCAGTTATGCACCTCTCTCTCCAGCTCATCTCACAACAGCTCTATGGGATTTTGCATCCGGCGATTGTGGTTGTCATTCCATAAATTTAAGAGTGCATTCAGCTTTTTTTGATCTTAAATAGTTCGTACAAAGTTTTGATGTATGT
The DNA here is from genome assembly GCA_036346205.1 of Vesta saturnalis. Taxonomy (NCBI): domain Eukaryota; kingdom Metazoa; phylum Arthropoda; class Insecta; order Coleoptera; family Lampyridae; genus Vesta; species Vesta saturnalis. The sequence goes on along the minus strand of JARFJB010002201.1, from coordinate 513,720 downwards.
TTCGGGTCGTTATCTTGCTACAACACAAACCCTTCTCCTATCAAATCGATGCCAGATGGAATAGCTCTTCGCTGAAGTATCCGGTGATAGCCTTCTTTCTGCATTTTCCCGTCGATTTTCACCAAAGCGCCGACACCATCGTAGCAGAAACACCCCCATACCATCACACTGCCACCACCAAACTTTGTTGGCTTTACACATTGAGGTGCGTGCCATTCATCAAATTTTTTGCGGCAGTACGTTCGCAGTTTGCTACCAAAAATTTCGAATTTGGACCCATCGGTCCATAACACCTCTTTCCATTGTTCCATTGTGTTCTTTTGTCCATTTGAGTCGTTTACGAATGTTTACCGATTGCAATAATGGTTTTTTGGCAGCAACCCGATCATACAAACCGACATCATGTAACCGACGTGTGACCGTTGTATCGGAGATTGGCTTCGGTAGCGTTTGATTGATCTCGGCTCTAATATCTGGCACTGTTTTGAGTCTGGACCGCTTACTTGACAGTTGTATATATATATATATATATATATATATATATATATATATATATATATATATATATATATATATATATATATATATATATATATATATATATATATATATATATATATATATATATATATCATCACTTTCTGTCTTTCTGGGTCGGCCCAAGCGTTTCCTGTGGGAAAACGATTAGGTTTCAGCGAATCTCTCCAATGTTGTTTCTGTGAAACTCCCACTATTTGTGCAATTTTTCGCTGCGAATGGTCGGTTTTATTCAAAATTACTATCTGAGTACGTTTTTATTTCGATATTGGCTTTGCTCTTACCATTTTCAAGATTTGGACACAATTTTGAAGCAGCAATATTGATAAAAATCTTGTGCAATATGCAATTGTACTTCAAGTATCAAATTGTAAACATTGAAGATTATTTTTCTGACAATCGACGGCCGATGAGGTTTGGAGTCATTGGCGCACATTTGTGCCGATAAAAATCGATTCTAGTTTAAAAAAATAGTTAAAGTGATAATTTTTAAAATTGTAAATTTTTCAATATCTTAATAATTTACATATTTTGATACAATAAATAAATGAAAAGTAAAAGAAAACGCTTAAAAGTCACAAATAAAATGTTGTTCTACACAAAACTGTCTGAGAACGATAATTAAACCGATGAATACAAAAAAAAACGATTTTTTCAAGTTAGTCCAAACTTTTGCAAGGTAGTATATATGCAGTGAGTCCCAGAAGTTATGTCTAAATTCATTTAAAGTTCAGGGGTCTAGTTTTTGGAGAAACGCTTGTAGACATCGATTTTTATTTTTGACTGCGGTTTTTTTAGTGGTTAAATTTTGTATATAAGGTGGCTCAAAAATTAGTTACGACTTCTTTTACAGATCTACGAGCAGTATCCGGACATCCGACAACAGGACACCACCAACACGAACTTTAATCAACATCTACACCTGCACCAGTTTCACGACCTAGCGGTCACTTTTGGATTGATTATCTAAAAAAATAAGTTTGGCAACCTCGCGGTAGTAGTTCAGTTTTAAACTTGTCAGTATTTCTTATTTACTTATTTTAATTATTTAATTAACAGCCTCCACTTGAGTTGCCAATTTATAACAAGACTAGATTTTTTAATTTCATTGTTTAACTAAATGTCCTTATTTGGGTCGTGAATTGTAGCGTTTAGACTTATTTATAAGGCGTTGGTAGAAATTTTATTACTTACCTTTATCATTAAGATAATTTAACCATTATTTTGTGTACCTTGCAGGATTTTATTGGCTAACTTACAAAAAATAATACTTAGGTGTTTTCCTTAAAGAGTTCCGTGACTGAATATAATGCAGAAATTGATAAAGTGTAACATTTCTTTTCTTCTCTATACAAAATTTATCTACTGAGTCACTGATCACTTTTTAACAAAACGTTTAAAAATGGATATAGCGTTCGGTAAGTCGTTCATATAAACATAAATATATTAATCTAGTTACAATATTGCTTCATTGAACGAATCACATGGTTAACGTACCACTTTATACGTACTTACACCACATGCGTAGGCGCTAATGAGATGGTTGATTCTTGTACCGCTGTTACTTCAGGTAGTCTAAACTCTAAACAACTCGGTGCACAAATAACGAACCGCGGTAATTGAACAACCGCAGTAATATCTATAAAAATAATTTTAAACAAACGTTAGCTTATTGCTGGAAACGTTTGCTTTTACTTCTTACGATCAGCAGTGATTTGTGTTGTTTTTAAAGTCCGTTGATGCTACGTATTCAGATGGGTTTACTCTGTTTAACAGAAAATCGATCTCTTTGAATAGATTTCCTTACACACTTATTTAACCGGCACACGAAAAGCGTACTGTACAATGGCAATCTTGGCGTAATGTTAAAGTTAGATATTGATTATTCTCGGTTAATGACAGCAAACAATCTTTAGAATGCCTTTGAAGTCTATTCAGTTTAAGGACGTAAACTTGACTACGATGGAAACACCTGTTTTTTTATTTCATTTTCTGAATCTGCTTTGAATTCTGAGTAAATCTCATGTACCATGTCCGATACCTATAGTCAGCAGATCTCGAGATATTTACGAAAAAAAAAATAAATATTGTCTTTATAAAACTATCAAAAACACTTGCAAAATAATCGTATCCAAGGTGATCCATAAACAATAGGTACAAGTTTTCTTTCTGTGGGGTTATCTCAAATCAAAAGTATATGTTGACAGGCCAAACAATCTGGAGATATTAAAAGAGAAAATCAGAAGAGAAGTGCGTACCATAACTCCAGAAGTGGTTGAAAACGTGCAAAGAGAGTTTATTAATCGCTTTGGCTATTGTCAAGCCGCAAATGGTGCACATTTTGAACATTTGATTTGATTTGTTGTTGTGTTTTTTGAATAAATTGTTCCTTTTGAGAGAAAACAAAAGCCGCCTTCCTTGATACAGTCTTAATTGTTGACACGTCCCATTGTAAATTCCTCGAGATCTGTTCACTTTAGGTATAGGACATTGTACATGGGATTTACTCAGAATTCAAAGCAAATTCAGAAAATTAAACAAAAAACAGGTGTTTCTATTTGACAAAATCAAGTTGGTGGTCGTAACTTATTTTTGGGCCACCCTAGAAACAAAATTTTACCACTAAAAAAAACTGCAATCAAAAATAAAAATCGACGTGTCCTGCTTAGCATTCGGGAGGTAATGGGTTCGATTCCCGTTACCGTCTACCTTGTATGAGGTTTTTTCAGGGGGTTTTCCTCATACACATGTAGCGGCATGGTCACTGAGTATATGCACACCATGTGCGGCTACTTAGGCGAATGCTGGGGTAGTTTTTCCCCCTCAGAACCCTAACTCCGTTCCTTCCGATCCTATCCTGACCACACCCATCCTTAATCCTACCATTCATATATACGTAATGTATATATGTATGATGGGAATCCGTGATTGTGGCTGAAGGAGCTAGGAAAGCTCTAGCAGCCCGCCCTTCCCCTTGGGGAGGGAATGAAATACGTGGTCTTCATCCTTTTTTTTCCGTTTCTCCAAAAAATAGATTCTTGAACTTTAAATGGATTTAGACATAACTTCTGGGACACTATATATACAGACATATATATATATATATATATATATATATATATATATATATATATATATACGGTGCCCGTTTTTCGAGGCTCACCATGGGTATCTCGGTTATTTGAAGAGATACGAAGCCGGTTAAATTGGGGCAAAGTTGCGCATTTGGGACCTCAATAAGATGTCGTTTAGAACATTCAGGTATTTTTATAGGCTACTGAGATTTTTGAAAAAAAAAACGAAATTTTCAGTTTTCATTTTTCCTTTTTACAATGAAAACCACGAATGGTAGACGTTTTAAACTAAAACATTATTAGGGCACTTTTTTACGACGAATCCAAATATGCTATTAATAAATTCAAGGTACTCTAGACTTCAAAGTTACAGCAGTCAACTTTGTTATTTCTTATGGCAGCCATATTTTTTACATTTTTGAATAGAGCCATTTTTTCTGATTACAATGATATACCATACTTTATGATTTACTTTACTATTTTCCTTAAAATAACGTTTTTTATGTTTTTTATAAGAGTGATGTGCTTTTATAAAAGTGTGCTGTTGTCATTAGCAACTAACAATTTGACATATCAGTATAAGTTTGATTGCTTTCGGAGTTTAATAATTTTAATAATTTCCTCAAAATAACGTTTTTTATAAGAGTGCTGTGCTTTTATAAAAGTGACGTGCTGTTGTCATTAGCAACTAACAATTTGACATATCAGTATAAGTTTGATTGATTTCGGAGTTTAATAATTTCGAATTTCAATTTAATAAAAAAGGCCCTTCTCAAATGAGGAAAAGCGTGATATGCTTAAAATCTATTACTTGTCAAATAAAAATGCACATATTTCCTCACAGACATATTTCGACCAATATCCTGAAAGGCATCAGCCACACAGAACATATTTCCAGCGTCTTCATAAAAATTTGTCAAATCACGGTTCATTTGGTGAACCTAGAGAAAAATACGGAAGAAGGACAAATGAAAATGAAGAGGCTATATTACACGTGGTAATAATATTTTAAATATTTTTTTACAGTTTTTTTATGTTATAAAACTTTTGTTAGGTTCGCGCAAATAGTTCTATTTCTACACGAGAAATAGCAGCGGAATTAAATATTTCACACCAATTGGTATGGAGAACGCTGAACAAACATAATTATCGACCATTTAAGATTCATATAAGTCAAATGCTTCATGCGGGAGATAGTCAACGTCGAATAATATTTTGTAGATTTTTACTAAACAAATTACAAGAAAACCCTGACTTTCTCAATAATGTGATTTGGACTGATGAATCCAAGTTCACTAACTGTGGCATTTTTAATCGACACAATGAGCACTTTTGGGCAATAGAGAATCCCCATGAACACCAACCGCGTCGTCCCCAAATTCGTTTTGGAGTTAATGTATGGGTAGGTTTATTGGGAGATACGCTCATCGGTCCATACAAGAGATCTTAACAGCAAACATTTATTTAAATTTTTTACAAGGATTTCTTACCGATTACTTAGATAATAACATTTATCTCAACCGCATAAATCAGCTTTGGTACCAACAAGATGGCGCGCCTCCACATAACGCCAGAAGAGTGCAAGATTATTTGTTTAATAATAGCGTTATTTCTAATGGGGGGAACATAAGGTGGCCTGCACGATCACCGGACTTATCACCATTGGATTATTTTTTCTGGGGTGTGATGAAGAATAAAATTTACAAAACGGTTCCTGCTGATGTTAACGAACTGAAAAGAAAAATTATTATAGCATCAAGAGAAAGTAGAAAAAGGAGTATGCAAAGAGACATACAAAATATAAGAAACCGAGCTAGGTTGTGTTTACAAGTAGATGGAAGACAATTTGAATATTTGTTATAAAATTAACTTGTTTGATAATACTTATTTCACTTAAAATTTTTTGTTTTTTTTGTCAAACACTCTTATAAAAAACATAAAAAACGTTATTTTAAGGAAAATAGTAAAGTAAATCATAGTGTGGTATATCATTGTAATCAGAAAAAATGGCTCTATTAAAAAATGTAAAAATCCAATATGGCTGCCATAAGAAATAACAAAGTTGACTGCTGTAACTTTGAAGTCTAGAGTACCTTGAATTTATTAATAGCATATTTGGATTCGTCGTAAAAAAGTGCCCTAATAATGTTTTAATTTAAAACGTCTACCATTCGTGGTTTTCATTGTAAAAAGGAAAAATGAAAACTGAAAATTTCGGTTTTTTTCAAAAATCTCAGTAGCCTATAAAAATGCCTGAATTTTCTAAACGACATCTTATTGAGGTCCCAAATACGCAACTTTGCCCCAATTTAACCGGCTTCGTATCTCTTCAAATAACCGGGATACCCATGGTGAGCCTCGAAAAACGGACACCGTGTATATATACAGTAACCGGCAGTCTGCAATGCAAAAATATTTTATTAAGCTTTAATAAAATGTTACTTGGGATCGATTCAGCATACCCAATAACAAAACAAAATTACTTTGACATATGTCACTTGACCACTGTCACGGCGGCAAACTTAAACAATTCACCTTAAATAAGAAAAAAGTGGGGTTAGATGACAAAATATCAAGAAGTTTTAAAGAGAAAACTTGTTCAGAATCCGATTTTACGTGTGTGACGATTTTCAAAAAGACGTTTGAAAAATATCAATTTTTTAATCTTTCTGGAAATTAAAAAATTTTTTTTTCGCTTGGTTTACATAAAGAGTAAAATTTACAAAAAAAATCGCAGTAATTTCCCTTTATTGTCTCGCAAAGAATTTGAAAAAACTAAAAATATTAATTTTCAGACCTCTGACCTTGTTGCAATCACTTATAGAAAACACAAAATTATAGCAAGAAATTTTGAATTATTCTCAATTCTTTCTAATGATCCATGCTTCTATTCTAAACTTAACTAAAACAATTTTTTTTTGGATTTGCTTAAATACCATAAAAATTTTATAAAAAAAACAATGCCAGTGTATTTTATTCAAGATTTTCATACTTTCATCCAAGCCTCTTTAAAATCGTTACAACCACAACTTAATCAGGATGAACAATATTAAAGTTACAAAATATCACTAAGAAACATTGCAAACACAATAAAACAAACAAAACAAGTAGTAAGTAGACTACTTAAACCTAATTAAACTCTATATGGCGCCCGTTCCGTTCCGTACATGACATTGTTCTTCTGTGCAGTTCTTTACACACGTTTCTCAACATTTGCGGAATTATTTGAGCTATGCAATCTCAAATAACATGGCAGATTTAAGAGTGACGAATGAATCCAATAAGTCTACTTTAGTATTTCAATATTGGCATTTTACAATATTTCCAATCAATTTTAAAACAAACGGTTCGGTAAAATGGGGTTACGCGTAATCAGATTGGCTCCGCTAACCACGTGGCTTACGAGCCGCCACTGATAGAAAGGTAAGGTTCACACCATTGTATAAATCGATGGTTCACACACAAATATTAATAAATAAATTTCACACTAATTTCAGCAGATATAATAACGCTATATTTTGTTTTGTTACCATATCGTAAGGTACACACCATTGTATAAATCGATGGTTCACACACAAATATTAATAAATAAATTTCACACTAATTTCAGCAGATATAATAACGCTATATTTTGTTTTGTTACCATATCGTTAACATTTTGGACTTGATCTGGTGGTAAAACTATAAATTTAGATACCTGAATCGACACTGTAAGATGTGTTGCCAACGTTGGCCCGTATTTACTTACTTTTAATGTGGTGGTATTATACCAACCACTATAAAAATACAAAAAGCTAATCTTATTTATATTTGATCGTTACCATTGCCATTTAAAAATTAATGGTTGGTGCAGGGAGGGGGGGGGGGAGTACGTGGCTCTACTAACCATGTGCCTTACGAGCCATCACTGACAGTATGGTAAGATTCACACACAAATTAGGCAGATATAATGACACAGTCATTAACTATTATTTGTTTTGTTATTATATTAACTTATGTGGAAAAAAAAACATTCGTACATTACATACTCTTGTAAATGTGTTCTAATTATAATTACTTCAGTACCTAATACAGTATACTAATATTCCATAATTTAACGAAACTATCCGTTTTCATTTTGGCGTGCGGTATAAAGAAACAAGGGTTTTTGGTTAAATTGTACAATTAGTTACCAGAAAAAGGTTCAAGTTGTTTAAAATAAATATTTTAGTTGCCAACATTGGCCGGTATTAACTTACCTTTAATGTGGTGGTGTAAAATCACAAAAAGCTGATCTTATCATGAAATTTGAACGTTATCATTGCCATTTTACAATCTTATCACGCAGAATTATAGTGGTCAAATATAATAAAATCATATTCACAGAACACACAAAATAGCAATAGTAAATAATCACCTGGAGAGCTGGAAATAAGCTAGTAGCAGAGGTACGAAATGTTTTAACTATTGTTATGGAATTTAAGTCATATGTTTGCAACGAATATGTTAATTTGATTACTATGACTATGCTAGCATTCAAAAATAAATCGATTAGAGCATCAAAATAAGTTGTCAATGATGCTAATTAGAAATGGTAAATAATTTTAGACAGTCTCAACCATTTTAAGTGTTGAACATAAAAAATTATCCAGTAATAACCACTTAACCCACATTACCCTATGGACATTAAATTAGGAAAGCAATGCATTTAAGACACAAATCGATCATAAATAAAGCAATGATAATGTCATTTATATAGAGAAAATACTCAAAAGGTCAAAGTTTAACAAGCGGTCATTTATAAATATCCTGATTAGATTTATTAAACAAAGGCCAATTCTCTCAATTTCCTATTACGATCAGGAAGTGTAATTGATAATCGAGACTGTCAACTAGGAAGCTACAATGTCTGATACATACTTAATGTGCAAAAGATGCGTGGGTTGCCTACAAGAATGTTTAAATTTAAATTAAGGCAAATACACAAATATTATTAATTATTAACAATTATACTTACACAGTATTGGCTAATGGTCGTTTCCTTAATAACACAATGTTATTTTTACTTGCAATCTTGGAAGATTTCACAGTTGGTTTTGGTTTTGCAACCTCCTTCTGGAAGGAAAAATTTATAATTAGATCTAATCAAAGCACTACTAAAAACAAACCGAACGAAATAAATCATTAAATAAACCCATGCTTAGCACATATTGTCCTACAACTGATTACATTACACTTTCATACTGGAATGTCTACTTATCTTCTTATCTATAAAATACTACTAATCTTACTAATCTAAATTAAAGAAACTGTGTTTAAAGTCATGGTTTTTGTTTATAATGTAAATTGTCCTAAATAAGTCAATAAGATGTAATTAAGAGAACTTTTTGACAGTAACTAATTATGTAATAAAACTAAATTAATATTTATAACAGTGGTCAGTGAGTGATTCAGGGTATAAAAAACAATTGTGTCAAAATAATTAGAGCCTGAAGACTTTCTCTGAAATTTGAAAATTTAATTATTACGTAATGTGCGAAACTTGGCAACGTATTACAAAAATCGAATATCAACCCTACGCGTATAAAATGACAAAAGAACAAACCACCCCTTAATAGATATAAACCCCATTCAAATGCGTGCAAAATTGAAACGTGAAATGTTTAAACGATTGTTATATAAATATTCACTTACATTTCTAGCGCGATCAAACTAGGCCTATGCACTAAAATTTTTTTTCTGTTTATGTTTTGGAATTTTGTTTTGAAGTCTGTGCGCTTGCGTTATAGTAGCTCGAATAATTGTATTGAAAGGGATGCCGCCGTCGACGAAACAATTGAATAACAGGACAGATGTAAAACGTTTCTTATTATTGGCAACGCTGTTTTTTTTTCTGTTAATAAACGAAGAAGCGAGAAAAAAACAAGAATACTTACTTCATCTTCCATTATATTCTTTTACGTTTACCAGATGATGAATATAATAGTTGTAAATTAATTTGAAAGATAGGTACGCATTCAGCGTGCTCACTATAAACTAAATAAGATCCCACAACTGCTTCAATTAATAATAAAAAACATGTGCTGTTGTAATTAATATGTGCACATTATATTAAACCACATATGTTGGTTAAAAAAATCGTTAGAACACGCTCTATTTCTAGCAGCTCCGTGTTGAGTGTGTGAGATAGTCTAAATAATATTTGTTTGATAACTTCTTTATAACGTCATAATTTGGATCAAAGAGTTTGTGGAAGAAAACAGACACGCAGTATGTTTTCGATAAAAAAGATGCACTTTTTAATGCTTTTCGACAAGTAATTAATTTTTATATAATTTTATATAGATACATCGGTAACTGAAACAAAATTAACGGTGTAAACAAATAGTGGGAAAACTAATAATATGTATAAATGATGGATGCGCGCATTCAAAAGCTAGAATAGGGTTTGATAAGGTACATAACAATAAGTAGGGTTCGACCCCACTGTTGCAAGTTGAATTTTTCACACACTTTCTAATTGATTTTTGAAATTAAATAACGATAATAAGGAACTTATTATTCTGGCGGGGATCAGCTAATGCTGTTTTTCCCAACCAATCAACCAACAAATTATACATATTATTTTTCACACAAAAACATAAAGAAGCAAATAAGAATAAATTCTAAGGAGAAAGAAATAAGCAAGGTTCACATTTAGTTGTTTTGTCTTTCACAAAAAATTAATCTCACTTTGATTTTAAATGTATTTATACTAGCCTAGTGGAATTAGACAAAAGAGGCCTAAAATTTATAGTAATTACGAGTACCTATGTGGAAAAATTGGTTGTTTTAGTAATAAAGAATATGACATTCAAGTGGATCCCATTTTAACAATTGGGAACAATGTATAAACAATTGTCGAATGTCGAAAAATCGGTAAAAAATGGATTTTTTAAATGTAGCCCGGAAACTATAACCAGTAAGGGTTCAAATTTTTCTCATTTTTAACTGGCTAAAAAAGGTCAATTTGAGACTGATCGAAATCGGTTAATGATTTGTTTAAATAATTGCAAAAAACTCCCAACATTTTCAATTATTTTTCATGTCGTGAAAAAAGCACTTGCATGCAACAAGACTTTCAGTAATTTAATTTTTATTGCCCGTAACTTACCATAATTTTTCCGTTAAAAAATATTAATTTGTTTTCGAGAAATTCTAATTATTTAGAAAAATGTCATTTTTGGACTGACTTTATTACAAATATCTTTGCAAACAAAGGAGATATCGGTTTGCAACTTTGAAATTCGAGTAGCTGGCAATTTTTCACGTATTAAAAAAAGTCCCCGTAGCTCAATTAAGAGCGGAGATTTTTTTTTCGCCAATTGTTTATTTACAAATATTAAGGGTTGAAACTTCCGCTGCAACTAGTGTGATACTTGAACTTCATGATACCATAGATGTATACACTCTACAGATAGCTCATTACATGTTAAAAATTGGCTATGTTGATTTGGATTTAAGGCCCCTCTAGGTAGCTTGACGAAACATAAATCGATCGCAGCGCTCCCTGGTGTAGCGGACTGCGGAGTGAAAGTTTTTCAAAGTTTTACCTGAATACTTATCTGCTACAGGCAAGATGAGGGATTAAATCAATATTCAGAATAATTTATTCAAATCCCTTTATTATTATTTCACTAATTTACAGAAGACATGAACACTAAAGTACCTTGCAATAAAATTGAGTTTTTTTAATTTTTTATAAAAATGTTTAAAACTAATATCACTTTTATTTTATTATATAGGTACCTCAACTCCATCCTCTTCTTTAATTACAATATACAAACATTTAACACAAACTTCCGCGTACGGGCCGTCATTTTTTATAAGAAAAATAGAATGTCGGAATCATTTGCTTCGTAATTACATCCATAAACTCATCGATCTTAGTAAAGACTGTCGATATCCAAAAAGGCGAAGAGATTATATATGCATTCCTTCAACTTTGGGCCATTTCCGTAATGCAGTTGTGAAAGCGTTAGCGTACTGCAAAGTTGAAAATGGACCTTTGTTTTTTTCTTTGATAAAAAATAAATAAATAGAATAATTAATTAAAAATTATTATTATTGCGATATTGCAGACTCACATTCCATTAATATAAGTAATTTGATTGTTATCTCATTATATTTAGAATTTACATCTGTTCTACATACAACGTGATTAATCTCAAGTGTACTGTAGTGGTATGACAAAAATCCCTAGTTGTTAATATTGTTGTGTTTTGCAGTTGGCTGCTTTGGATTTTTAGTGTGGTTTTAGTCGTTTTAGTTTATGTCAGTTTATGTCATATTATACCTTCGTTTTTCACTTTTGTATTTTCTTGAGTGTGATAACTAATGTGTACCTAAGGAGTTAAAAAAAATTTGTAAAAGACATTGTCATTCCATAAACATGTACTGTAAATTTTATTTAATTATAATGAAATTATAACATTTAAATACTTAAGATTCATTATTTTGTAATGATGTAATCCAATCGTTAAATAATATTTTATTTATTTTGTTGTATTTTATACGGATGCAGTCTAATCAAATACAAAATAGTCATTATTAAAATTAAGATAATACTTTATAATATGTATAAGTTAATGACCTTCATACAGATTTGAAACTGATCGTAGTTTTTACTCGAACCATGCTCTAGAGTAGCTAAAGCAATACAGCTCCTTACCAACCTATCAGTGGTACCAACTGAAATATTTTGATCACGTGGTATACACTTGAGATTGATCACTCTGTACATAAAGACAAAATTTACAGCGACAGGGGCTTGAATCTCGATGGCGCAGTTGGTTAGCGCGGTACTCTAGCGAAGTACATGTCATAGATTCAAATCCTACTCGAGGTAAACTTTTTATTTATGTATTTAATAAAATTCATAATAATTTTTAATTACATATTTATTTACTTTTGAACTTATTCGTTCATAATAAAAACTTAGAATAATGAATTGTTTTATTTTAATTTTTACTGATACGAATACATTATAATTTAATAAGGTGTGTACATAAAGTACATACTATTTTCGTTATTTTAATTTAAATAATCGTTTGAAGGATTCAGTGTTAATCCGATTACGTTTGTGTTTCAATAGAAATAGGTACTTGCTAAGGAATACCTTGCTACCTTGCTAAGGAATATCTTTGTACCCCGGGTTATTTAATGAGCAGACCATGCTGCAATATTTTTTAATGTAATTTTTACCTTATTGACATCAGAACATTTATCGTTTTTATAATGTTTTAAATAGTAAATTATATATCTACAATTTTTTGAAAATTTTAATAGTTTGTATTTCGAAAAACCTATGTCTGAATATATGGCTTTTGTTAAAAATATTATCTTTACTTACTTACTTAATCCAATGCCTTTTTACCGTTAGGTGTAAGGTTTGTTGTTAATTTCTTCGCATCGTGTGCTGTGGATTGTTCATACGTCTGTTAGTTTCTTGTGGCAAAGTTTCCTCCATTCGTTTCGATTTTGGGCCATCCTTCTGGCTTCGTTCCAGTTAAACCTCTATCCAACACTGCTGTCTTCACTCCCTCTATCCATTTCTTTCTTGGTCTGCCTACTCTGTTCTTTCCTAGTTCTCTTGTTTCGTATACCTTTTTTGTTGTTCTGTTGTCCTCCATGCGTAGTAGATGACCCAACCAACCCAGCTGTCTCTCCTGAATTATTGTTGTCACTGCTTTTGTATTCAGTCGGTCTCTAAATGTCTCGTTTCTTATTTGGTGTCTCCTGGTTTTCCCTTCTATTTTCCTTAGGAATCCCATTTCCGCACTGGTGACTCTGGATTTGTGCTTATTTGTTGCAGTTCACGATTCACTACCGTACACTAACGTTAGCACCACTACTTTTTTAAACACTGTGATTTTAACTTCTCTTGGTATTTCGCTTTTTCCAAAGAATATGTTTTTTGTTGCCTCCCAGTGCATCCTACTTTGTCGTTGATTCCGTGGTCTAGTTTTCCATCCTCGCTAATTTGTACTCCTAGGTATTTGAATTTGGGTACCTGTTCCAATGGGATTCCTTCTAGCCTGATGCTATGATTTTTTCTTTCTGCACTTATTACCATTGTTTTTGTTTTTTCCGTATTTATTGTCATGTTTATTTTTTGTAGTTCTTGCCTGTACACTTCTAAGTTGTGTTGTAAGTTTTCTTCGGAGCTTGCTATAATTGCCATGTCATCGGCGAACGTTATTTCGGAGACTGTCGTTTGTTCTCCTTTCCAGTATCCTAAATTATTATCAGTTATAAAAATATTCCAATTTAATCACTAGTGGGAAAAAAATTCAATAAAAAATTATAGAAATGAAAATTTAAAAAAATCCTACATTCAAACATTTAGGAAGGCTTCGGGACTATTTTGACGTCTTACGTGTTTTTCTAAAGTGTCAGATAACTTCATAATAATATCAAAAGTTAGAACGTTTTTAACATTGCTCTTGTAGGAGTTTGATGTGTTGCCTAACTATCTATCGAGACCCCCCTTAAGCGCCTGGCGGGTTAAATCCAAAACAAAAATACACGAACAATATCACCATTCTAAATACAGATGTCCTCTCGAAACTTAAAATATTCCGATTTACAAAAAATCTATAATGATCTACGCACTTACTACGCGTACGGTCAAAATATCTAGTTGCCTCTGTTTATTGTTGAAACACTGTCCCTTCATCTTCCAGTAGTCGCATCTCTTTTCTGAACATTAGTAGTCGCGTGCGGACATTAAAATAATACAAAACTCACTTCCCTTATTTAGTATTTGACATTTATTAGCAAAAAATGCAAGTCTACAACAAATACTTACAATAATGTTTAAATAAAATGTTTATTTCATATAAGAGGTATAACGGTTAGTGGTAACTAAAAAATATTTGCGATATAACTTATATGTAATTGTCTATTCTGTTTTATTCCCATCTCGGCACTCTGAGCAAATGAAATTGGAACAATTAAAATTAAAACATATTATATCTGCTGCTAAATCAACGAAACAGTAGGCAATAAAAAAACTTTTATGCAGAAACGAGAGAGAACTATTTAACGTCTTTATTGGAACACAGCGAATGTTACGTGTAGAATTATTTTATGAAATAGATGAGGGACCTCTCAACTTCGGTCGAACGAAAAGTGGTAGAACAGCCTTAAGTAATAAAAGTACTAAAAAATATAAACTTAAGGAATGGACAATAGGGAACATTTGGTATAATATTGTCTCAGTTTATAATATCTCTAAAATTGTACGTTTTTAGTCGATTTTACTTACTTGTTGTATTTCTTAATCAGCGCCACTACACAAATTTCAGTAGCGTGAGTAGTCGCACGCGGACTCACACTCCGAAATGTTAATAAAAATAGTAATTATCAACCGACTCCCTCAGCAGTCCGTACGATACTAAAGCAACCTATTTTAGGAAGCTACTGAGGAGTAAGGGTTGAAGCAGGCAGAAATTTCCGAAATATTTAAAAATTTAACTCTATGCGGAGCGTCAGTCCGGGTGCGACTACTGGAAGGTTAATACAATATCCACAAGGTCATGTATGGTTATAAAAATATTTGTTTACGGCTCTATTTGACGTGTCTAGAGATTGCAAGTAAAGAATTATTAAATTTACCGCCAATCGATATACAGGATTTGAGTTATTTAATATTAGTAACAATAAGCTTAATTCTTATATCTGTGACTCAATGTAAAAAAATCGTCACATAATTCAATAGATTTTGTTCAAATGTGCAGAAAATAAAGAGGTTTTTTTAAATGAATGGAAACGTATAAAAATATAATTTTATGCCATTATTTTTCAAATATTATTTTTGGAATGTCGGCGCCGCGGGTAGCTCGAATGAAGCACCAAGTGGTGCAAAGTTTGTGGTTTATCGGCATCGAGACATCGAGTAGCGATTTAATATATGCCCACGTGTTAGTTATGACAAATAAGAAATCGGTTATCCATTTTCATTCATTGTAAGCCTCTTTTCACACGTGCCGGGTATTCGATTGCGAAGTGTATGAGCATAAATGAGCGCGGTTATACAAGTGTCCGAAGTAATGTGAAAAGAAAAATACGGTCGCATATCCGTCGGATGAAAAGAGGCTAAAGATCCATTTACGCATTTATTTTAATAACTAAATTTTCTGGTTCGGAATCGTGAAGGAAAGATTTAATCACAACTATTCAAATAGCACATAGCATTTATTTAAATATTCCTAAAATTTTGAATTGATAAAATTCAGTTCTTTTGAAGATATGAAAATGTACCTACCCTGTACTTCCAAGAAACCAATGTCGGTCAGAAGATCACCATAAAAGTTTACGAGCTATATTTTTTATAATCCTTGCTTCTATTTTTGCACGTTTGATGGTGATTAGGTATGATAGCCCGCAATGGAATGTAAATAAGTAACAATACAGAAAACATTTTTTGAAAGGGATGGGAATGGTAGCTATTGATTGGTAGTTTATTAAGTTGTGAACGACTTATTTACGGGCTATTGTTTATTATGCAATATCTCCATATTTCCGGAAAATATAGGTGTGTGTTACATCTAATATAATTCTCAACTAGAGCAAATTAAAAAACTATGTATCGCATACTTATACACATAATTTAAAGTCAAATTGCATGTCTCTAGGAGTGTTTTATAATTTCCATACGTCATAAGCAAAACGTTATTTTAGTTTCTCTTTTGATTTTGGAACGTTGGGAATTTTGAATGTATAACCAAGACGTGTGTATACATCTGTGGTGTAACTTTCATGAGTAAAATTCGCTGAACATCATACAATTTCTAATATTAGATTACTGCAATAACTGACTGTAACGTAATACGTAATGTCACAAAAATCGTAAAATATATACAGGGTGGCCCTAAATTACATAGCCAAAAGTATAAGGAAGATTACTTACGTAAAAATATGCCGATTTAACTAAACCTGCCTTAGTCCAAAAGTTGATAATAACGAAGCTACCGGGTGTCAAAATTGAAAAAATAAATCACATTTTCTTTCATATCTTTCGACTACTTTGAGTTAATTTTATAAAATTTCTTATATGCAGGTTTCTTGGGATTTAAATTTATCATCAATTTCGGTTTATTTCCTAGAGGGCGCTACAAGCGACCATTAGGACAACTTCTTTGTGCTACACTGTAGGCCCTTTTATTATGGAATAATAGTTTTCCCTAGCTTTTCCGTTTAAAAAAGGTATACCTTCTGAGAAAAACGCATCTAAAGCTCATGATGCATTTATCCAAAAGTATCAAAATAACTTATTTGACTAACCTATTTTTTTCCGCAAGAATAATTAGTTTTAATAAATTTCAATTAATTTTGAATCTTTTTTCTCATGAAATTTGGATAAGACGAACGTTTAGCCAGGAAACAATATTTTCTAATGCATTGCACATTTAAGCTTTTACTTAGGTAGAAAACTTTAGTCGCCTTTGCATTAGTTACCATATCGACAGTTGCATTGATTTATCAAACGTTAGTTTTTCCGTCGCTTTTCCGTTGATAAAGATCCATAATTATGGCTCACACTTTCACTAATTCTGAAATGGTGATAAGCTTTTAGTCTATGGACTTTGCCATTATAACGGTTGAAGAAGTGTACGAATTTATAGGGAAATATCCTTTCCGTAGAACTCCAAATCGGTACACTTTGCTAATATCGAATGACGTCTCCGCGAAAATGGCAATTTCACCAAGCCAAATTCTGGACAATGCGAACCATAAGGACTGAGAAGAGATTTTGGACGCTGTTGAAATAAATCCAAAGACCAGCACACGACGTGTAGGATTGCAATTGGGAATTTCGAAATCATCAGTTCATAGTTTTTCAAGAACAATTATTGCACCCTTTCATATTCGACATATTGCCCATGGATCCTGATCAACGTTTAGCTTTCTGTCGATTTAATATTCATAGAAGAATCGAAAATCCAAATTTTGGTAAAAAGTGCTTTTACTATATACGGTATTTTCAATGTTCACAATGAACATGTTTATGCTGTTGAAAACCCTGATGAAACGAGAGTATCTCATTATCAACATCAATTTCAAGTAAATATCTGGACTGGAATTGTAGACACTTTTATTATTGGTTTCTTTGTATTGCCAAATCGGCCGAATGGAGATACTTGAACTTTTTAATACAAAATTTACCTATTTTATTGGAAGATTCGCCCTTACTCCTTCGTCGTGACCTTTGGTATATGCATGATGGCGCACCTCCTCATTTTACTTTAAATGTAAGACAACATTTAAATGAGGTATATCCACAGCGCTGGATTGGAAGAGGAGGTGACGCACCTGTGAACTGGCCGGCTCGATCACCGGACTGGACACCCCGCGGTTTTTTTTTGGGGTGCCTTGATATCAAAAGTTTATGCATCCCCAGTTAATACGCAAGAACAATTATTGGCAAGAATAATTCATAAAGTCAATTTATTGAAGAATGGCCCTGAAGTATTGTCCAGAGT
Organism: Vesta saturnalis; assembly: GCA_036346205.1. Classification (NCBI taxonomy): domain Eukaryota; kingdom Metazoa; phylum Arthropoda; class Insecta; order Coleoptera; family Lampyridae; genus Vesta; species Vesta saturnalis. The sequence goes on along the minus strand of JARFJB010002201.1, from coordinate 495,605 downwards.
ACAATGTAATTTTTTAAAAAGAATTAACTTATGCATGCAGGAAAATGGTGAACATTTTGAACATTTGTTGAATTAGCAAGTTAAATACCTTCCAGAAAAGTCCATCAATTGCACTTGTTAAAATAAAATTTACATAACATAATTTTATTTTTTTAATTTTTATTTAGCTTTTGGTTGATAATAATGCAATTTAATTGTTCTTCATATTGTTAATTATTGTTTTGGTTTTTTCTTTAATAATTATTGTTCTTGAAAATCTTCATTCTTCTTTATTTTTGTCAATAAATCGGCTTCATGAATTATTCTTATTATTATTATGAATTATTACTATACTTTTGAATAATTTGCATGAATCATGAGCTTTAGATGCACTTTTCTTGGAAGCCGGTGCTCTTAGCGATATCAAGAAGGTATACCTTTTTTAAGCAGAAAAGGTAGGGAATACTGTTATTCCATAAAAAAGGGCCTACACTGTCGCCCAAAAAAGTTGTAGCGGTTTAAAATCTCCTAATGGTTACTTGTAGCGCCCTCTAGGAAATACACCGAAATCGATGATAAATTGGAATTTCTCATCCCAAGAAACTCCCATATAAGAAATTTGATCAAATTCGCTCAAAGCAGTCGAATGATATGAAAGAAAATGTGATTTATTTTTTCAACTTTGACACCCTGTAGCTTCGTTATTATCAACCTTTGGACTAAGGCAAGTTTAGTTAAATCGGCTTATTTTCACGTAAGTAATCTTCCTTTTGGCTATGCAATTTAGGGACACCCTGTATATACAATCATGATGTGGTAAATTTCAAGTTCAGCACCATCAGGAAAACTGTCTCTTATATCGTTTCGCTCTTAAATAAGTACAGAAACAAACCTACACCAGAGATTAGAAAATTCAACGCACTTAGCGCTAGCAACAAGAGTGAATTTTACATTGCCCAATTTCCCTATGTCAAGGCTCATGAGCTATTTGTAGTATGTATACATCTGTGATGATACATCAGGTACAAGAGAAAGAGTTTTACTTGTGTGAAAATTAATTTTTAGTTGACCGTAACCGCGGGATGGAAGTTGAGTCATCAGTAGCATGCGGCGTGGAAAATTTATCGGGCGAGTTCAAAATCCCGTCGCGGTGAAAAATCGTTCTGCACCATTTGGCACGTTTTTGTTAAAATCTGTCAAATAAATACTACATTAATAAATACGAAAGAATTAAGTAAAGTCACCAAACTATACATATACTGAATGATTTATGTACCCATCCTAATATATCGTACAGAAAGCTGGCCACTCCAAGACGGACATAATAGTGAGATAACAGCGGCGGATATGAACACTAGAAAACACTAAAAGAGATAGAATACAAAATGTAGTAACAAGAGAAGAGTTACAAAGAATGCCAAAAAGATGCATGGAAGCAAGAATAGAAGAAGGGGAAGTCTCCGATTAACATGGATGGACACGATCGTGAATATGGTACAAAAAAGAGGGAAAAGTAGATAAGTGAAAAGGTTGGCGAGAAATAGGGGAGAATACCTGAAGTGGACGGAGGACTCGATACCCTAGGGTAAAAGGGTTAGAAAAAGAAGAAGAATTTTTTACGTAAAAGAGAAGTTACAGGGTGTGTGTTAAGAAAAATATATGTCATCGACATTTTTTTTAAGTCAACCCCCATTTTTTACAGTAGAATTAGACAGGGTACATCTTTTTACGTACGGCAAGGTATATATGGATGATGTTAATACAGGGTGTCCCAAACTTGCGTCTGTGGGCGATACCTCCCTTATTTGAAGGAATAGGAAAACAAAATTTGGAAGTGTAGTAGAAAGAACTGAGGTGCATATTTTAAAATTATTTTAGGTTATACAGAGTGTTTCATTTATACAAGGTGAACCAAACAGATTTTAAAAATGGGGCACCCTGTATGTTATTTCAAATTTGGATTCAACTCACTTCGGCCATTCTTTCAATAGGTATTTGACTATGTTATACCGTGTAGTTTAGAAGATGTCATTTTGAAAAAAAAATCGTACTAAATGGATACCATGTATCATATCCAATAAGAAATATTCAAATGATTTTTTTTTATAAAATATATTTTGAAACAGACGATTTTTTGGGGTTAGGCCTAATTTAGTTGTAAAATGATTCCACTAATTTAAATTAAACGTTCGAATTGAACACCGTTAACAATCTGACAATAGCCAAGGCGATTAACAAATGATTTTTGAACGTTATCGGTGACATCTGCGGTTATTTTCTAATTTACTTTTACTCTTTAAGTATCCTCCACAAGAAGCAATCTAGAGGATTTAAACCTAGCGATCTGACTGGCCACTCAATTGCCCCTCTACTACCTATCCAACCATTTGAAAAACTTCATCCAAATAAGCGCGAACAGGTAAATCGTAGTGTGGCGTCGCTCCATCTTGTTGAAAAAAGAGATCACGGTGGTGGTTATCGGGCTCTTCTAAATCCGAATACAACGTTATTAGAGCGGAGATGAGGTCATTTTGAAGAAAGTCTAAACATCTCACACCGGTGAAAGTATCCTCGAAGAAGTAAGGACCTATAACCCTTACGCCAACTGTACCGCACCAAACGTTCCATTTTTGAGGGTTTTGGGTGTGATATTTCGTGAACCAATGAGGATATTCGGGTACCCACTAATGACAATTTTGTCTGTTCACAAGCAAACGTTGCATCGTCGGAAAAAAATATTCTTTTTACAAAATTTGCGTTACCATAACGTAATTGTTGCATTTGTTCAGAAAATTCATTTCGCCGATCAAAATCATCTTCCGACAGCTCGTGAAGTAAGCATAACTTGTTGAGATCGAATCTCTCTTTTTTCAATATTTTATGCACAGTAGATCGTGCCATACTAATATTATTAGTCGTGTCCGTAATGGTGGTATTAGAATTATCTTGCATTGCTAACACAATGTTAAACTGGTCTTCACTTATCGACTTTCGACCAGATTTTCTCATATCCCGAAATTTCGTCTCAACTCTACTTACCTAGGTTTGCCTATTAGACGGTCGATCAGGGTGAGTTGCATTTGCAAAAATAATAACAACTGGTATAGGATAAATGTACCTATTTCTGACACATTACGACACAGCGCCATTTAAAAGCTTTGTTTTTGACTGTACATTAAATTGACATAAAAATTTTATTGTAGTACACATATTTGACATCTACTTGCATATAATTTTGACACTGTACATAATTCCCACACTACTTCTGACTCTAAAATTGATACATTTCACTAGGGTATATAAAAAAAACGTAAAATGATTAAAAACTAGTTTATTATCATTAATCACATACATTTTAAATGAAAAACAAAATGTATCCGAACCCAGAATACAATAGGAAAGTATTCATTTTCAATTCCAAAGAGTTTAATAACTCGTAAACACCACCGATTCTGTTTTACTAAAACTTCCGCTAATTACTAAGTGTAATTAGAAATATATTAATCCACCGTAATTAATAACCTACTGTAAATAGACAGTTAGCTAATACAAACCCTGTAAATATTATTTAGTTTTTTAATTCACTTTCATAAAAGTTAGTATAAAAGTTCATTTAACAATTTAAACTCGATTTTTTCGTAAACGCTAAAGCGAAAATAATCTTTAAAAGTATTGATTTTCTGTTTAACTGTAAAAGCAGGTAGAAAGAGTTATCTTATCACTGAATGCGTAGCACTATTATAAACACAGTTACAATAACTGTATAAAATTTTGCTCCTATCTGCTACCTGACAGGTCGCTTTTAGAATTTTAAATCTATTTTTAAAATAAATAAAATTTCCCGTTATATCGCAATATAAATTAAGATCAGTTCTTTTGAGTGTATAAATATCTCGTTAACCGTATTTTCACAGAAAACGTAAGAGAAGCGCCTGACGACCTCCGCTCCAATCCGTATCAAAGGCGAAAAGGAGAATCCTGGACCAACGTTCGACAGTCTAAGGCTAGAAGTATCATTGGCACTTCCTGATGTTTGTGTTATTTTACCTGCAGTACTTTGTTATTTTTTCCTTATCGTTTTATGTTAGTTGTAGCAAATAAGTGTAAATATTTAGATTTTGTAAACCAAATAGGAATAATATACGTCTAAATCATAAAGTTATTTCTTCATGTGGACGAACCTGGTTATTAGTGATCAACCAGTAACAACGAACAGTTCTTTTATAGACCGATGCAAATTAAAGTAAACTATAATTAAGGTAAGCGATAGCAGATTACAGTCCTTTTTAGATGTCTCTGGTGGCTTTTCAGCTTGTTGTTCTTCACCGTTGCCACTGTTTTGTCCATTGAACAATACAGGTTCGATATCGTCCAAGTTCTTCCATAGTCTTTGCTATTCCGCCATTCAGATTATTCCTTGCTTCTTGAACTTCATGTTCTGAAAAAAAATCTTGCAAACCATTCTCTTCAATGTCGATGGCTTTAGAGATATAGTAACGTCAATTGGAGAAGTTGTATCCTTCATTTGTTTCCAAATATGGAAAAGGCTTGTATGTTCCACATTTCCCTGCCACGTCGGTTTATTTCTTTGACTTCTAAACAGTGCAAGTAACTTATTATCAATATATGATTCGAACTGCTGAGTGTTAAATGATGGTCTGAAACTTGCAGTATCTGTAACCGAATGCTCTTGCTTTGAATCCGTTTCTAAACTCAGTGAAGCAGAGTATTTTATCAAAATCTACTGTATCTACGTTGAAAGGACACATCCCGGTTATACGGAATGAATTCTTTAGTATTTTATTATATTTTTGAAATGTTTTCTATAATGTCTTACACAACAGTGGTGCAAAATCTTCTCCCTTTAAGTTTCAGGTTTTAATTTCTAACCGCCAGTTGTAAGCTTTTCCAGTGACTTTTCAGGGGATAAAACACTTCTACATCCATGGGCTGGAGTATGTGCGTGAAATTTGGCAACAAACTTATTAATATTATTCCCTTTTCCGATCAGAATTGGTTTAAACTATACGTTAGATGCGACTTGTGGCCATCTACGTATAAAATAAACGGTAGCTGAACTTTTTCTTTTAGCAACCATGTGTAGAAGTTATTGGTAATATACCCATAGAAGGACTCAGATGTCATTCATCCATTTTCTGATTTGCCCAACGCCCACGACGGATCTGGACGTTTCATAACGACAGTCTTGGGAATGCGTTCATAACTGTACGTCAAGATTGGTGGAGCCAGCTCTCCATTGGCATTACCAGAAACACGAACCCTGTCTCATTTCAGTAACATAAATGGGAAAATTATACCCGTTATTAAAGTTTTGATGCATTCCTCATCATTTGCATTTGTGTAATTATATGCAGTTTTAGATACTCTTTTAGTTAGGACTTTCTTGCCTTTTGGTGCCAAGAAAGTGTATTGAATATTCTCCTTGGATCTGTAATGTTCAAGTTGTGCTTAGAAAAATATTCTTGAACTTCAGAAAACCACTTTCTAACTGCATTTTCAGATATTTTCTATCCACTACTTGTCAAGTTTTCGATCATACTAATACCTTAATTGCGGGTATCTTTGTAAGAAACCTTCATACCAGAGGCGTCCTGGTCTGCCTTTTGTAAAGTTGTTTTTGAGATCTAATAGACATGCTATCAATCGGTGATCCTTAGTAACAGGAAAACCTGACTGCTGAACTGATCACCCACTGCACAAGAAGCTCTTCTTCAATAAAAGTTAAGATAGTGCTCACCCCACTTTTGAAATCAAGTGAAAATTCTCCCTTTACTTAATACATCAGCATAATTCTGGGAATGTTAAATTGCTTCGTAGCTATGGAGCAAGGAGTACCGTTTTTTACACATTCTACTGCTTTTTTGAGGTCCTCTTGGGAATATTTTCTGTATGATCCTTCTTTTGTCGGCATTTTGCTTCATAACTGAAAGACTATAATTAAAACTTGTAGGTAGCGGACCTCAACAATTTTATTATTGTAATAAACGTTTGTCAAATCGCCAGTGTTACCACGGTAGAAAAGACAATTAGTGGATTTTTAATGTCTTGATAATACGTCGTAATTTGCTGTTTTCGGAATATTTTATTTTAGGTATTTTTAGGTAAGAAATCTGGGAATGAATGTAAATGATATTTGGCCAAGGGTTGAAAAACACATGTTAGGGTTTAACTAGCATGTGTACGCTTAAAAACTGCTTTACTGAAGGGGCGTAACGAATCATTGGAAATTCTTATGCGCACATTCCAGATGTAAAAATGTCACTAGTTTAATAATTAATTATGTCGGTACACAGTGCAATCAAAGACGTTTTTGTTTGGTACTGCGAAATTTAAGATTAAATGTAGGGTTTGTTACGGACGAATGCATATTTTTAAAAATTAAGATTTAGTTCTGTTAGGAATGCGAAAAATGTTACCACGAAATAATTTCTTGTTTCTTTTTTTTATTATTACTGGCAATAACGGGGGTTGATTTTCGGAGGTAAATATAGTTAGTTTGAAATCGGAGGAAAAGGCAGTTGCTGTTGAAATTTTGATTAAGCCGGATTGCTTTTATAATTTTAGTTAGAAACTCCCGTTGTAAATCGTTCGGTCTATAAATATTTTGTCGTGTACCTTTTAGCAAAACTAAAGTGTAAGTTTTAAAGTAAGTTTTTCCAATAATTAATCTATAATTAATCGCCGCGGAGCCGAGATTTAAACCGCGTATCTTGACTCGTCGTGTTGGTGGTAAATTTTAGCCTATGTAACGTATTAAAAAGCAACCATTGCCGAGTGTTTACATACTCCCGGGTCCAGATGACCATTAAACAAATTGCTTTTATTGTTGTATAGATGAAAGGGTTACCTGAGAAAGGGGCGCTATATTTTTCTAACGCACTTAAACTTGTATATCGGTCACGATGTTATGATTTATTTACAACTTACCTTTGTAAGGCTTCGTTTTAATGAGTTTTTTTTGTGTCGGTTTGTTCAAGTAGAATTGTTTGCCTGAGAACTGATTTCTCTGTATTTATTGTAATTTTACATACGTATTTTGTTCTTTATTAGTCACTAAACAATCGTGTATGTGTAAATTTCTCACCTATTTGTTTGTCCTTGCCTTAACCTTATTATCACCTGTGCAATTTTACCGTTGTATTTTACATGTACCGTAACTTGCCTTATTGTTTTATTTGCTTATTTACTTAAAGACCGGCATGATTGGCTTTAGAGGGCCACATGTTTGGTATTACAATTTTTATTCTGATTTATTTATGACACAATCGTGGGCGTGGCTACATGGTTTTTTTATTGTGTTTATGTGTAGCTAAACTGCTTTTTATTTATTTTTTTTCCTAATGTTATAATTGTGTACACACTTTAATCTGATTTAATGGTGTTCTGTTATATATTTAACCCTATCTTTGTTTTTTTGTGTTATTTGATTTATTAATGTACTTGTGCAATTACTTATTTATGAATAAAGCAATTAATTTAGATAATAGTAACATTATTGCCAGTAAAGTCAAGATAAATCACTTAGCGATTCTTTTGTTCTTAGATTTGCATTCTTGCAAATAAGTTCAAATTACACTTATCAAGATAGGGTACCTGGGGGACGCTACAAATTGAATACATTTTATGTATCTAACTTTGACACTTCACGTACACAAATTTGACACAAGTGTCAGATATAGGAAACGGTACAAATAAGCCGTAAAACTTCTTTAATAAGGAATCGTTATGCATTTCAAATAGAAAACAAACCAACTTAGCATTTCTTTTTTAATTTAATACTCGTACATACAATTGACATCAGCTGTCAGATTTCTGGTTTTGCCCTAAAAGTGGTCCCTAAATTTGACACCTAATTAATTATTGCTATAACACAATTTTTTGGTTGCATTTTCTTCAAATTATGTATATCTAAGTTTAATAAATACCTACAAATTGTATTCAAAGTCGTTAAAAAAAAAAATAAGCGCGTTATCGGCAATTTCAGTATACTACAAATACGGTTTACCTTAGTGAAACTTCTTTACCGTGGTAGATGTTAACGAGACCACCTATTAATCACCATATTTGTTTTGGTTCGCATATATTGCAACACTGAATCTTTTTTCCCAACTATCTGATGGGTCAGGTAGATGGCGCCAAAACACAAATTTCAAAAGAAAACTTTAAAATATTCTTAGTGTCTCGAATTATATGCGGTTGATATCAAATATTCAGTCAGTGTAAATTTTAGGTCATTTACCCTATTAGCTTTTTGACAAAGGCAGGACTTATAAACAACATTATTACAAAAATACTTTTTTCCCGTATATTTTTAAAATTATACGTTTTTAAACAAAACTTGACCAATAAGTACTCAGTTACCATGCATATGCCATTAAATTAGTTTGTTAATATCTTACTGAGAAATATTACCCCAACAGAAATTATTTGAAATTACGTTGGTGCTCTCAGAAAAATAACGAATGGAAGTTTTAATGATCTAGGTTACCAAAATCGTAAAGTACGGCGAAGTACGTCACAAATATCCTGATCAAGAACAAACAAATCCACGATAAGCAGAACATGGCATAAATTTAATGATGTTGGCAATTTATCTTCTTTAACCTTACCTCGTGGAATTCCATACTCAATAGCACAAATGCTCCAAAAACAATACAATTTACATTTTTTTTTTGTTATTAATATGTATTTCCTAATGGGTTTCCATACAACATGTATCATTATCAAAGGAAAAAATAACAAGCAGTTATGGTAACGAATCATTAAGGTAAAAAGCAAACTCGATGACAATTACAATTCTACACTTAAAAAGTCTGCTAACGGTGAGTCCATAAGATCAATCTGTTCGTTCGTGGAGATACTTTATTTTTACGTTTAAAAATTTCCAATGATTCTAAAACATATAATTTGCCTTTTTTTTTATTATAACAATGTAAAAATTTAATGTTATTTTGTGAAGTCAAGGTAATTATTTATTAGTAAATGCTTGGCATAATTTGATGTAATATCAAAGTTTCGAAGTGTTTCCCCAATGTACACAGATTACAGGATGTGCAGTTTAATTTATAAACATCCGACTTTAAAATGTCGTTCATCGGATCTTTGGCATTACATAAACATTTAAGAACATTGATATTAGTTTTGAATGCTACTCTGTGCTTCTTGTTATTTTGGTGGTTTATTTGTGTAATTGATTAAACTATTTAATGGGCAGCTACAATTGCTGTTTCACACTACTTTCCCATTCAAAGTGTTTTTATTATTTTATTATTTATTAGTTTTTTATATTTTGTTCACATCCACACCATCACATGCTGCGTGCACATTAGGTCTATGAAAAGGTTCCATAAAGAAACTTTCAATACATTCACAAAAAGGTATTTGAGTACTCTTCTTAAAGTGGTTTCCTAGGGCTTATTTATTACTTCATTAAGAAAACTCATATAAAATTGAACTATTAAAAGTCTCCACACGTTTTGCATCATACGTGGTAGTTTTCGGTTTTATCCATAAAAGGTACTTCAGGAACAATTTTTAACATCTTCGATATATTCACAAAATGTACTTTTTCAGGGCTTATTTATTACAAAAGTCACTACACTATTTGCGTCAGTGTTGATAGTTTTCGATGTATTCACAAAAGATATTTTCGGACCTTTTTAAGATCTTTTTACTCCTTGTTTATTACCATATGATACATTTCATTACGAAAACTGGCCTAAAATTAAATTATCCTTAAAATGTCTTTACGCTTTCTGCATAAAAGTTGAAAGTTTTCGATTCTATTCGGAAAACATACTACAGAAATTCTTTCTAGATTGCCTATTTTAGGAATTATTTATTACACTATAAAAATGTTAATAAACAACGCTTATCTAAAATTGAAATACCTTAAAAAAGTTCACTTTTTGAGCCAAAGTTACTGCAGCCATTCACTTGTGAGTACCTTTGTTTTAGGAATTATCTATTACCCAATAAATAACTTTAATAAAGAAAAGTTTAAATTTGAATTGCGTTTAAAAAGTTATATACACTATTTGCTACAAAGTGAATAGTTTTTCAAACATTTACTACTTTATAGGTTATAAAGTAGCCTTTAAGGTTTATCTACTCCACTAAAAAAATTTTTGATTCAAAAAGTTTGTCTAAAATTAAATAACCTTTGAAAAGGTGTTTACACTATTTGCATCGATTTTGATAGTTTTCGATCCTCAAAAAAGGCCTCTACACTTTTTACTCAAAAATTAATAATTTTGTATATATTCAGATACATTAAGGATTAGTTTTTTAAGGCTTATTTATTATCTCATAAAGAATACTAGCCTAAAATTGTATTATCCTTGAAACATATCGACTTGCTTTACGCCAAAGTTTATAGTTGTTGGTATAATCCGGAAAGGTACTGTCAAGGCTCTTTTTGAAGGACATGTTTACAGCTTATTCAATACCTTACAAAAACGTATAAAGAAAACGTGTCTAAAATTGAGCTATATGCTCTGTAATATTTACTCGAAAGTTAATAGTTTTTAACATTTTCACCAAATTGGCTTGTTAAAGTATATTCTACACTTTTTTACACCAAATTTGATAGTTAAAAATGTGAGCAAATTCGCGACCATATTTTTGGCAATTCACGTATTTCATGGGGCGTACATGCAAGATTATGTTGATTATCTTCCATTTTTGTGTTTTTTGTGGCACAATTTGGATAAAGCAAAAGGCGACTGGATCAAATTACCAACGGCCACAAAAATCCCGAAAACAACTAAAGTAAAAATTTTTGTTTAGAAACGACAAAAACACGGGCAAATTATTCATAAGACCTTGAAGTACTCATTCTTTAAAAACTCTGATTACGCCACTCGTTTTTTAGACTTGAATTCGTGCTTCAAGACTGGTCTTATGAAACTTGTTTTTAAAGCTTATTTAAGATCTGGACTTTTTTGACGCCAAACTTTATAGTTTTGAACTACCTTTAAAAAGTCTCTTCACTGTTTGAGCCAAAATTGATGAAACTAAGCATCTTTTTTAAGGCTTATTTATTACTCTAATTAACACGCGATACTTTAGGAATTCTGTTAAGCACCTTTTTCCTGCTTATTACCACACGAGAACCTTTCCTTAAAAACACTTCTAAAATTGAATTATCCTCAAAAAAGGTTCTCAACAGATTTGCTCTGAAGTTGATAGATTTTCACATATTACTAGAACTTTTTTCCAGGTCTTATTCAATACCCTATAAAAAATATTATAAAGAAAATATAATGAGCTATCTTCAGAAAAGGTATGTTGAGGACTTTATTAGGTACCTTTTTAGGTTTACTATTACTATATTATTGTATGTAGACTTACTTCTTGCTCCAAAGTTGTTTCCGATGTGTGCATTCACAAAAGGTACTTTATGGACTCTTTTGGAAGTACCTTTGTATTACTTATTATCCTCTAAAAATTCTATAAAGGAAACTTATCTAAAACTAAAGTATCATTAAAAAAGATCTCCCGACTTTTTGCTTCAAAGCAGTTGACAATTTTTAATATATTTACAAAAGATCTGTTCTGTTGGAGTACCTTGTCGATTGGATTCGGCCGGAGTAGACCAGAAAGTTAGTTAATGGACTCCGGGAACCTTTGTCCCGGGTTCGAATCTTGGTTCGTGTATGGACCTTTTGTAAATGTATAGCGAGTTAAGTGGGAGAATTACTTTTAAGAAAACTTCGCCCATTATAAAGTAAAGGCAAAAAAATTAAAAAAAATTATCTAAGAAAAACTTGCCTTGATAAGACTCGTTCAAAATTAAATTACGCTTAAAAAAGATCTGTACACTTCTTGCGACAAAGTCGGTAAGTAGTTCCGATACATTCACAAAAGGCACTTTTGGAACACTTTATGAAGTAGTTTTTAGAAACTATTTATTAACCTATAAAACCTTTATTGAAAAAACGTCCACTTTATATATATATATATATATATATATATATATATATATATATATATATATATATATATATATATATATATATATATATATATATATATGTATAATGTGCATTGTTACGCTAGAATTATATGTAAACCCTACACTATGAGGAGAATGGCGTCATTACTGCGCTGGCGTAGTAAGGCTAAAACAGAAATTTTGGTCTTTATCGTGTTCATGATACCGGAGACAATTGAAATTGTTATGATATACTAAGTTATGTTGCTAGTTAATATTGCCGTAGTCATTGTTTTCATAACTTCCTGAAAATTTATTTTTACGGAAATATAACCTCAACCAAAATTCTAATTATTTCTAATACCAATGCAGTCACTACTGTTCTAGTAAATTGTAACTAATGTAGAAGTTATTTCAAACAAAGTAGTGCCTTTTGAAATTCTAAAAGATGTTAATAAATGCCCTTTTAGGTGAAATTTAAAATCAACAGCGTAGTAGTGACATTATACTATATATATATATATATATATATATATTATATATATATATATATATATATATATATATATATATATATATATATATATGTGTGTGTGTGTGTGTGTGTGTGTGTGTGTGTGTGTGTGTGTGTGTGTGTGTGTGTGTGTGTGTGTGTGTGTGTGTGTGTGTGTGTGTGTGTGTGTGTGTGTGTGTGTGTGTGTGTGTGTGTGTGTGTGTGTGTGTGTGGTGTGTGTGTGTGTGTGTGTGTGTGTGTGGTGTGTGTGTGTGTGTGCTGTGTGTGTGTGTGTGGTGCGTGTGTGTGTGCGTGCTGTGCGTGCGTGGTGGTGTGCGTGGTGTGTCGTGTGTGTGCGTGTGTGTGCGTGTGTGTGTGTGTGTGTCGTGTGGCGTGGTGCACGCGTGCGTGTGTGTATGTTAAATCGATGTTCCGGGTACTGGTCCACGTTGGTGTTGATGATGTAGTAGTCTCAACAAGACCGTTAGCTCGACGTTTCGGCAAGATTCCGTTTTATATCGCTGGTTACGCGCTTGAGTTCGTGTGATTGGTCCTTTTGTTGAATTTTCACTTTCACTTTCTCCACTATCCCTTCTATTGTTCTCTTTCTTTTCTGCTTTGTATGTCGTCGTATTTGCTGTGTTATTTTTATGTGTTTATTGATTATAGTTGGTTTCCACGTAGCTGGTAATCGTAATCCATCATCTCTGGTGTTCAGCGTGGCCATGTGTTTTCCTGTTGCCATTGCCTCTCCAATGATCCGAGATTTGTAGTGTTCGATTTTGGTTAGCATTCTAGTATTTTCAAAATCAATTTTGTAGCCTGACGTTTTTTCACGTTGTGCCAGCGATGAAGTAGTTTGGCCTTTCTTGACAACATGTATGTGTTCCTCTCTGATTGCATCCAATACTTTGGACAACATTAAAACAATTGATAGAGTTCCGAGCAGAAATTAACAACACTCTAACCAGACAAGGACAGAAGAAGAATTTTGAACGCTTAAATCAGAAGAAGAAGAAGGCAGTTGAGAAAATTAATCCTGTAAAAGTAGTGAGAAACATTTTCAATCACATACTCACACAGGCCGAGGAAAGCGTACTAGCGAAAGAGTTCAACTACGTAATAGTGCCATCACAGATTCCAACTGAAGATATCATTTGCGGAGTGGAAGCCGCGATTTCATAATGGATAAACTGCCACCGGAACTAATACGACAGGAGACGTGCCATGTTTTGAAAGCGCGCCTACCGAAGAAGAATCTACAACGCCACGAAGCCGTAGCTCCAAAAGGATTACAAATGAACAAAGACATTGTAATACTTCCAGCCGATAAAGGGAATACAACAGTAGTAATGGACAATGCCGATTACCACCAAAAAATGGAAAACCTCTTAGAAATTTATCAACCGATTATGTCAGATCCAACCACATATTAGTAGGAAATAACACGGAAGACAACAACTGAATCGCCTATTGACAATGAAACACGAAAAACGCAAATTGCAAGAGAGAAGTCTTCGCGATGCCCAAAAATGTATGAGCTACCAAAAGTACATCTCATACAAATATTGCAACAGCAAGCCATCGCACCATGAGATATACTGGTGAGATTTGACGTAGTGTTATTGTTCACAAACGTACCAGTAAAACAGGCACTTAACACCATATCACGGAAATACAATCCAGGAGAACATATAATAAATTTGAGCTAGCACTTCCTCAACAATACAAATTTTGTATACAACAAAATAATAAGAACATACAATTCATAATGGAGCTTGAAAAAGGATACTCAACTGTCATGTCTGGATGTGCTAGTAAAAAAGAAAAACGAACGGTTTGGCTATACCGTATCACAAATAAACCGGAAGAGGAAGAACCGACAACAAGAGCACTCTTAACATACATAAGAGGAACTACCGACAGGATCAGCAAGTTACTGCGGAAGCATAATATAAAAACTATGTTTAAACCAGCGAAAAATATCAACACAATGCTCAATGCTCCCTAAGGAGAGACGAGCTGTCAAATAACGCTAAACTACTTCATCGCTAGCACAAGATTAAAAAAGGCCAAAAAATTGATTTCGAAAATACTGCAATGCTAGTCAACATCGAACACTACAAATCTCGGAGCATTAGAGAGGCAATTGAAACAGAAAAACACATTGACATGTTGAACACCAGAGATGATGGATTACGATTACCAACAACGTGGAAACCAACTCTAATCAATAAACACTAAAATAACACAGCCAAATACGACGTCATACAAAGCAGAAAAGAAAGAAAACAGTAGAAGGGAAAGAGGAGAAAATGAAAATCATAAATTTGTTCTATCATCGGAGAGAAATGAATTATGATGAGCGCCCCACGCTTTTATTTTTAGTCGTAAAGATTTTTGATCACTTTTGGATGCAAATAAAAAAATATTTTCTCCTTTTTAGTGCACTTACTACGCGTCAATAAAATAGTGCTTTTTAAAAAAATTTCTTTTTTCATAGTATTATTTTAGATTTAAAATATTTTAAATCTGTAGTTGTCATATTTTATATGTCACACAATCCAGATGACGATACTGTTTTTCAAGCACCATTTAGGACTTAAAAGGTCTCAATACTTTTTACTCCATTGTTGATAGATTTCAGTAGATTCATGAAATAAAGAACAAGACCAAATAGAAAGCTTCCTGATTGGTGGTTACAAACAATGATGAGAGCGTTGATCGTCCTGCTGCTGTTTTAACACCTGAACTAGAAGTAGCTGTCTTAGATCAAATAAACAAAAACCCAAAAAGCACCACAAGCAAACTTGTTCAGGATGTTAGGGTTTATGGTTCAAGAAATCAGATCATCATTCTGCACCGATCGGTGATCGTTTTGTTTGGTCACATTCTCTTCAAGAGGAAATTAATGCAAGTGGAGACATCAACATCAGTTTTTGGTGAATGTTGGGATAGGTATGGTAGTGGATATACTGATTATATCTGTCAAACAGTTTCGAATAGCTCTTCAGTCATGTGTTGTAGTTGGTCTTGTTGAAAATTAGTAATCTAAACCTACCTGCCAGAGTGAAGTAATCTAACATACTTACTAAACCGTTTTGATGTAAATATAGATAAAATCCAAATGTCGATGATTTATAGTAAAACAAGCCTATTATTCTCCTGGTTAATATATCAGCTTAAGAAACTCGAAATGGCACAAACAGATTTTTTTGCTAGAAATAGTACTCACGGTATGCCAGTGAAAAGTGGTGCTGCCTTTCACCCTTTGGTTTTTGTACAATGTAAGTTTAATATTGTCAACATCCCCAACAGACAGCAATCTATAATGGTTGAATTTGTACATGGTTCTTCAAGCTGGACCTAGCAATTCCAGAAATTAAAAAGATCATTTCTGCATTCAAAACTGTACAACCGATAAATGAGAAGACCAATTTTACAATTTTTGGGGTGTTCGATTAGACGTGGAACTCCAGTTACAATTATCCCATTGCTGCTTTTAATTGTTTCCCATATGATGTTATTTACCCATTACTCTCTTGGCTATTAAATCTGTCCCTTTCCATGTCCACTCACCCTATCCTTCCAAATAATTACACGAACGCACACTAGATCCATTCTATTTCTTAATTTATTCAAACAGGTAAATATGTGTGATACACATTGTCTAATACTCCTATTATGTGTCCCTGTATATTCACGGATATTTATCCAACCATGCTACTACTCAATCAATTTTTGCTGTTATAAGTCCAGAATGTGCGTGCCTTCATACCAGCTCCGAGTTATTTGTGAACACCAGTTAAGAGGACCCTAATTTTTCTTAATGGCGAAGCTTGGGAGAGTTGACTTCCTTATAATTCTCATTTAGCATCCCTTTAAACATGTAGCAGCCCTTGATGCAATACACACTTACATCTTTCAAGATAAATACAAACGTACTGTACATTCATTACACACTCTACATTTTTCAACAGAAACCGTCCAAATTCCTCACCCCCTTCTGGGTTAAAATAAAAGAAACTCTGGGTTTTAAATAAACAATAATAGACACGAAAATTTGGAAAGTTTCGATATAGCAATTGGCGCCATCCTGTGGTGGACCGTGAAACTAACCGCCTCCAAACATTTTAAATAAGGACTTTTGCCCCAACTTACCGACCGGGGTTTTTAATTATTAATTTATATGAAATGCAAGACACTGGACATACTAATTATAATTATGTACAAATGTATGTATTATATTTGCCTTCAGTAGTTGTAACTTCCTCTTACTAATTCTAATTAGCAAAAGGAAGGTTACACAGTGTAAAATTTCTTTTTTGGTTTTAAGGTGCTCTGTTCCGTGCATAAACATTAATGATTACATTAGGCACTAAATCCTGAGTGACTGAACAAGAAATGTACTTACCGTTATAACTTTGTGTAGAATAACTGAGTGTAGAAAATATACAAGATCTTAATATTAGTTTATCTGAAAACAGTCTATGATCAAATTATAAATTTATACTAAATTTTTTAATTACAGAGTTAACATTGTTGCTTGCTACATTTCTTGGAGGATTAAAAAGTATATTTATATTAGATTAAAAGCTTGAAATTAAGGCTAAACAAAAATTACTGTAAAAACTACTAAAACTACTCGTTTTAAACCACACTTTAGACTCAACATTTTTTAATTGTGCAGATTTGAGATACACATTTTTGTACCTTTCCTAGTTTTGTATATCTACCACCCCTATATTGATGTGGGGCACTGTATATGTATATGTAATGTATGTTAAAAAAAAATACTATCCAAGCTTGAATAATTACCATACATATATAATCAGATTAATTTCTACTTATACTTGTATTCATTTATATCTTTACCCATTCCACTTACTGTTAACATTATCCAAATTCTGTACGCACCATATATGACAAACTCATCCTGATTATAATTAGAAATTTGAAATAAAACTAAAATCTAAGATGCTTTAAACATATTTCTGAAATGTCGTACTTCAACTTTTACTTTCATAGTTCAACAACATTGTATCAAACTCAATCCAGGTACTTAACAACCAATTCGATAACGACTACAACTTTTAAAATACATAACTTTAGTTTGTTTTATTTATTGGTCAAGGTATAGAAACCAAGAGGCTTTAACTTCCATCAATAACTATTTCGACTGTTACAACCTATTTGAGATTTTTCTTGGTTAGGATAAATGAATTGCCTTGACCAGATTTGAATTAGAATCATTGAAGTTAAATTTTATCACTGCCAGAAATGCATGACAATGTTTCAAAATTGTTTATTGGAATATACAGGTTTCTAATATATGAAATATTTCACTTGGTAACGGTACATAACATTTACATGTGAGGTTATGATTCGTAATTTAAAAATAAGGGTGACATAAGTACGCCACTGAATTTAAATTTGAACAAACCTAACCTAATAATGCATAAATCAATTTTAATAAACAAAATTACTTACCTGCATTATTAAGTTTCTTATTTCCTGTTAAAACAAGTAATTCTTGTTATTAGTTTTAAAATTTACAACTCGCACTAATTTACATATCACTAATTATTATACAAATGCAATACATAAATTGCAAAACATTGGAACACCTACGAACATTACATTAATAATTTTTCAAACCTACGTTTAATTTTAAACATATGAAAGTAAAAACGCTAATTAACTAATTCTAACAAAGCACGTATTCATAAAAAAACCTTCAGGGTACGAGATTATTGCTTAAATAATCAAAGCAAAACGGATAAAATTTAAATTTTGTTGATTGTTGACAGCAAATTAAAAACAATTCTTTTTAAAAATAGTTCATAATGTTATAAATGCTCTGCTTTTGTTTAATATGTGTAAGTAATGTATAACGTACGTCTGTACTACTTTCTGTTACTACCCACAATGCAATTGGCATAAGTGACGGTTGCAAGGTACAACTGAGCATTGTGTGTTGCCTATCTACCCTTTAATTATGTACAATATTTTTTAAATTGTTACATTTTTAATAATTTGGATTGCGTGTAGCGATTTATCTTATAATTATAATTTTACGAGGAATGAAAAAAATTGGGCAAATTACGAGACATAATTGGTGTTCCAGGATGTTGTTTAAAAAATAACATAGAATACCGAGAACTTATTAGCAATATAGAAAAATCTTATTTTATTTATTCAAATATAAATAGCTAATGATAGCAATTATATTATAACAATTTTTTTCTTTAAAATTTAATATTATAGATTACATGCTGTGTTAGTATATATTGATTAATTATAGATCGAATGCTCAAGTTGCGGCCAGCCACCTTAAGAGATTTGGCAATTCTAACGTAAAGTAATTTATTAACCACTTAATTAACCAAAATTAATGTTCCAACTCCATTAATGAACGTTATGCTCTTTTCCAAAATGTCACAAAATGTGACCTAAAATTAACCACGGTAGACAAATTAAACAAAATGCTAATTAATTCCATTAAAACTAGTAATGGCCTCCTTCGAACCCGCTTTGGTCATATAGTAAAGCCGTAGTAGCTGCTATGGTTTCCTAACTTAATATAATAACTTTGTTTTTTTTATTAAAAAGAACACTCAAAAATAGATGAAAAGAAATAAAAACATTTAATAGTAATGAAATCGTATTTTAAGCTACAAGTGTATGGTAAGAAAAGGGTACTAGGACAAAGGTTGATATATTTTAGACACTATAAAAAATGTGCTTTGAGATGTCACAAATAGATGAAATAGTTTAGTTAACAAATTGACTATCTAATTAAAATATTGACTAATTAGAAAAACATATGTTTTAGCACTCGCGACAGAAGAAGTCCTTTTGATGGCCTTAAAATAGGAACTCAAATAGCATACTATTTATTCAGTAGGAAAATAATAAAAATTATTTATCATTAAGTAACCCGTTAAACCCTATATAACATTACGTGTTAAGGCACCTTTAGCACACATGTACCGGGTGCATAAACAAATAATTAAACATTGCCCATTTCGCGTTTCAAATGTTTATTTATTAATATTAATATTGAATACACAATATTAATGCACAATATGATTCGAAGTAAAAATTATACGCATTTATTATTTGTTTTTCTAAATTAAAGCGTCAATGAACGATAAACTAATGAGTAATGAACGCATCTGAGTGGTGATAAGCCTTAACATTTTTCGCATAAATTACAGCGCCTACTTGGTTTTTCTGAAAAATAATGTTTACATTTATTAATGTGAACAAATAATCTAAGATATTTAAAAAAAGTTTGATTTCATTAAAACAACTCCGAAGTCTATGTAATTTTCACTACAGTCCTGAAATAAAAAATTATTGCAATTTATTCAAACATCAACTCGGAAAAGTGATTTATCTGCTCAATACAGTTCAATGCATAATCAGTATTGTTCCGAACATGTTCAATTTCTTAATTACTTTAACTCAGAGAGACGTCTAACGTAAAAGTGTACAAAAGTTTCCTTGTAAGGTAATTTCTTCCGTTTGTATTAAACGTGAATAAAATGAAACTTAAACTGTCGACTTGATGATCCAAATAATTTATGAATTTTTAGTGAAATTATCTTAGAGTCAGCAGATCAAATACCCTTAAATAAACAGACCAGTTTTCCCGTAAAAGGGAAATTTTCCAAAACTGATCTTTGCAGAATTTTAATACCCAAAACATATTACCAGAAACAAAAACTAGAGAAGTTATTTCCGCAGGATAAATCGTAAACGCCTTCTCACCCACTTCAAGTATTAGTGTTCTTAAAGATATCAACCAACTAATTTAAATTCAGAAAAATTATCAACCATGTTCAAACTTCCCATACGAATAACTCGAAGTAAGAGAAATAAGGATCATCAGTGCCCTTCAGAAATGTGTGCCAAGAAATTTTACATAAAAATAACCCTTCCCTTATTATAGCCCGATAATTTGTAAGTGCGATAATCACAAAATCATGTCTAGTTGACATCATAACAACCGGAAAAGCTTGAAACGCATTCTATTTCATACCCTAAAATAAATATATACTATATCGTCACTCAAAAGGACGTACCTCAAGAACGTAAAAATTACGAAAAACTGTTTATATGAATTAAATACTGAATCTAGAGATACACTTTAGAACATATGATTATTACAAAAAATAAAGTAACTAACACTTTAAAGTATATAATAGAAAGAAAATTAATTAGGTAATGTCGTAAAAGTTTGCAGAAATTAACTGTAAGGATTAATTTTTTCTTCTGCTGCTGAGGTCGCCGTCAATCATTATTATTTAATAGTACTTGATAAAACTCCCTAACCATAGACCACGTATGCTCAAATCGACTAAGTAGATCGTATAATAAAACTTACAACGTTTCCTACTCTGTAGTGAAACCAAAATATGGAATATAGTTACTTACTTAAATATATAAATGCAAAATATTTAGTATCTCGTACTGAGCCCTATATTAAAATTCGAAGAGGTAATCAAATGTAGAAAAATTGGGAACATGTAGCATCCGCAGTAAAATTTACGTAATCTTTAATGAAAATGTTGTTAATATTTAGGCGGGCATTAATTAGTTCCATTTAGAAATGTCGTTTAAGGTTGGATTGAAAGATCGCTAATTCTTAGGGTTAAATGATTTTAAAAAGATTGTTCGTGTATACCAATTAAAACCGCGCTAGTTTAAATTAGAGTTGTTTAGAGCTGGTATTTATTGTGATCCTGTTATATGGTTCAGTATATATTAAAATTTGCAATTTGTATTGGTATAGTGACATTTATCTCTCACATTTTGAAGAGCAATCTAGATTAAAGTTCATAGTGAAAGTAACTTGTTTATAACGTCCATTTTATATTCTTGGGCGTATACATTTAGTTCAGTTAAAACGAGATCGTATTCATTACAAACAAAATCCTTCGTTAATCATCATCATTGGTGAAAAAACCGTGTTTATAAATAAGGAAACTATGACTTTTGTTTGTATCCCAAACCACCCACCCGTTCGTAGGAACTCTAATATTAGAAGCATCTTCAACTGGCGTTCTGAATCTTGAGGTTACCTTGAGCACCCGCTTGTGTAGACCTCGAGGTATTCCGTTTCAACCCTTAGAGAAAAAAGACCGACCTCTGTATTGGTCCAAGGGGCTGAAAAATCTATTATTTGAAATAATAGTCAAAGATATGAAATAAGTTTGTAATGAATAAAATACGAATTCCATCTGTGTAAGGATGAGAGTTGACTGCAGGCGTCACTTGCATAATTTACATAACGTATTCTTTCTTTTTCATTACAAGTGTCTCTCCTTCCCATACAAACATCAATTCTAGCGCATTTATAAAAGTACTGTGCAAACCATCATACATTGATTCTGTAGCAGCAAAGAGTACTCATGAGTTTTACTTCGTTTAGATGCATCTCTCCTAGTTTTTTTTTCACCAACCTCTATTAACCTAGCTATATACTATTGTTGAAGTTACAGACTCGCTAAAATATAAAATTCGTCGAGCAACAGTTGTATGTCTTCTTTACTAAACCTATCACAAACTTTACCACTACATTTATAAGCTGGTTTTTGCATCTTGGTGTTATCGTAGGAGGGGATACGAGATTTTTCTTCCGAAATGTTATGTAACCTTTCCCGGCAACCCCAAGATCATGATCAACTGCGTTCGAATTTTCTCGTTTACCATATGAAACTCTGGGCTTGATCTTTCGAGTTTATTTAAGCTTTCATAATTATTGCTTCTGTCGACGTTTGCTACATTAGCGAACCTATTGCAATGAATCATCTAGATTTTCGAAAAGGTTTTTCTTTACAATTTAAGTACTCATAGTCTTTGATATTTATTTCTGGGTAAATAACAATTGCTTAACTTGTCATCCATTGGTTGATTTTTGAAAGTATGGGTTTCAATAGTCAGAGGTAAAGGTTGAAAAATATCTCCACTTATACGCTCACGCTTATTTTTATTTGTGTAAGGTTTTCCAATTTTTCTCTGTATAACCGGCTGAAAAACAATAAGAGAAATAAATTTTGTGGTGCTGGGGCTCACATGGGGGTCTAATCCAAACCTACTTATACCTAAGAAGTACGAATCGAACTCTGGGTAGCTGTATCTATTGTCGACCCAGGCATAGTGAACCGTGTGTATCGTTCTTTAGAAGTGTGCTGAATAATTTACGGTAATGAACGTCAGTTTTAAATTGACAGGGTGAGTCATTAATAGAAGACGTCAGTCGTAGGTCTCTCAAAACAGTTAATGGTACTGCATTAGGAAAAAACTTTTTAAGAAAAGTGACTGAGAGAAATTGTTTGAAATTATTTTCAAGTTCTTAGGTGACCGCTAGAAGGCGCAACCGAACGCAAAATCAGAGTGTTTCGCTGAAGTGTTCCAGGATATGATACATCTTAAATAACCTGTCTGAAATCTCCAAGCATTTTGCCATATTTTGTCTCCATAAATTAAGTACGGGGAGTGCAAACTTTTTCGAAAAAAAAACGATAACTTCAATTAGGCTTCAAGGATTTTAACAAACGCGGTAGCTTTGGAAAGAGCTTTTCTTTCGCTTTAACCTGCAATCCCTTTTTAGTTCTCATTATGGTTAGTATAAGGCGTTATTTAACAAATCGATGAATTTTAGTTTTCCTGAAACATTTTAAATGGAACCGTGGTATATTTGTATGATAAGCGAACAAAGAGCACAACCGTATATCCCTATATCATTTTAAACCAAACTTATTAACAATAATATTTACACAATTGTAACAAATGAGAAACAATTGAGTGTGTATCCAATGGATGACTATTATAACACGTAGAACACAAAAAAACGACACATCTAGCAGCTGTAGCTTATGTGACGGCAGTGATAAAACTTTGATGCTCTTGTCGCGGCAAAATTGTATGCATTTAGATTAGAGTGGGTACTGTGGTTGTCTAAAACTAATAGCACTGGATCTGTGATAGAAGCTTTCACGAAATGAGCAAAGTGTTTGAGCCACTCGAGGAATAGCTCCTCAGTTATCCATCGGGATGGAGAACATCTGTAAACTGAACCTGTGGCTCCCTTTCTACCCAAGCTTTCTTTTGTCCTTATTCGTTTAAAAATAATCATAGCGGGCACATACTGTCCCGCAGCACTTACAACAAACTAGGGTGGTCGTCTCACCTTGTTCGCCACTTGCTTTTGTCCTTTTAATCCGAGAACACGAGATGGTTGATGCACACACCTTATTCCCGTTTCATCCACGTTAAATACACGATGAGTACTGAAATTATGTTTCCCCATCAGTGCTTTCATGTCTGTAAAATAAATCAGCTTCTTTACGTTTGAAAGCAAATATTCTATTCAGACTAGTTGCTTCTGGTCTTCTCAGCGGCAATCTAGGATTACGTCTCATGAAACCATGAAGTCAGTCTTTGCCACACATATTTTTGTTTATTACAATTATTTTTATACTATTTTCAAACGCTAACTTTCGAACAAGTTTTGGAGTTAAACCATAAAATAGGTTAGATAATTGCAATACGTTATTTGCAAGTTCTGTTTCTTGGTCACGAGTGAAAATTAATTTTTACCCAGCTTTAGTTTCTTATTGGGAAATCGTTTGCTCAAGCGATCCCGAAGAGTACCATAAGGAATTTCGAAATGTTTTGTTCCACTTCAAATGCTGAATTCCTTCTTTGCACTGCTTTGACACCGCGTTGCATGGATTCTTCGCTCCAAGATGAGCGAGTTGTTTTTGGCATATTTTTCGGCATCTAGAATTTTCAAAACAACAATCAATGTTGATTCGGGTAAAATCGACCAGTCATGAGTAATATTGATCACTTTGGTCGGTATTACTCGTTACACTTTCTTTATCTTAGATCTATCAGAGCTACCTAATCTAGTACTTTCAAGAAATCTAACCACATAAAAAATTTGTCAGTTACAACCCTGAATAACACTAATAGAAATTATATAAAATCGCCATCCGTAAAGAACACAGTTACATTAATGAAGAAAGCAGTAAAACTGTTAAATTATACCCAAATTTATAAGGACCACCATGCCATTATGAGGTGGCAACACATGCCAGATTTTAAGTATAATCGGTGATTTTTATGAATTGTTAAAGGAAATGGGCTGGAACTTAACACCCTCAACCTCTTTGCAAATCGATGTTATTAAAAACGGATGCTTGCATTATGTTGGTAGACATTATACTAAAAGCACAGGTGACAGGATCATAACTATGCATTTATGAATTTCTAAAGGAAATGGGGTGGAATTTATCCATCTCAGCCTCTCTGCAAATCGGTGTCACGAATATGGAATGCTTGTGTTGTGTTCCTAGACATTAGTGGCGAACTTTATCTTTATGCATTTTCAAAAGAAGTCTGGTGAAATTCTATCCTAGTAGTACATTTTGATTTCGCTTCTAAGGGTGTTTGTATCGTGTCTCCTGATACAAGGAATACAATTACAAATGTGTGTAACATTGTCTGCAGCTGCAGGTCACTTGCGGCTAAATCTCGATATAAGCGGTCCAATCACTCTTTTCTTGCTTGACAACTTCTTAGTTAGGTAAAAATCTAGAATCTGCGGTATAATAGGAAAAAACATCAACAAAACTACTGTAACCTAACATAATTAGATTAGATACACAAAACTACTGTAACCTAACAGAAAAAAATTGCATGAACCTGCCTCAATCGCGTGTCAGGTGAGCAATAATACCACTATTCCGACCGTTTTTCCAGTTTGACGTTGAAACTGTTATTTAAACCAGTTAAAATTATACATTCAAAGCTATTTCCTATTGGTCCGCATATATCGAGAATTGCCGCAAATAAAGTATCAGTTAGCGGATAATAATTCTAACAAACTTGCCTACTACGGTTCTGGATGTTCGGCTGTTTTCGTCAAAATTGTGTGCCATCTATTATCTGCTGACTTCACACCGATTAATTTCAATGTAAATAAATTTAAAATTCATCCTCATAAATACAATTAAAACAAAGGAGGCTTTGTAATATAGAGAAAATTAGTGGATAATTATTTTGTTTGTTTCAATCAAAATCAATAATAATTTATACTAAAATGAATTGAAAATTAATCATTGAACCACTTAAAGACAAATCGGCATAGAAAAACAAGCACAAGAAGGAACGACGTTAAAACAAATAGTTAATATTTATTGTCAAATTCGGTTAAACTAAATCGTGTTTGATTAAAAACATTTTTTAAATGCCGATTTTAAGCTGGTTCAGACTAGACGCTCCTGTAACGCCGATGGTCACGATCAAGAATTTTGGGTATTATTCACATTGGACCCGCAACCGACATTCTGTTTGCTGCAGTAAAACGGTGAATGTGAGTGAATCGTGTACATATTAAGCAAATGTTTAAAAACTTTTCAAGAAAAGAAGGAATACAGGGTGTTTGGTACATAGATAGAAGTTTTAAGGGGATGTAGGTGAGGCCATACCGAACCTATATGACCATATTTACCCCTGTACAAGGTGTTGTGGATTTTGAGGTATGGATAAGTTTGTGTTTTTGAAGAATATACATGTTTTTTAGCATTTAAACCAAGAACCAAGGAAAATGGCATAATATTTTTTAAGAATTTAAATTTGGTTTATTGACCTACACTCAAAAAAAGGTTCTTAACCTAAAATTTTCGTACACAATTTTGCACAACAGAAATAGAGATAGATGCTCCAACTAAAACTTAGCTAAGTAATAATCAAGCCATTTCAATATTTAGAGTCATCTATTTCGAATTTTTTTTATAGAAATATCCGTTCAAACAGTTTTAAAAATATCTCTATTTTATGCTCTTTCGAGTCATCTGTCAAAAGCATAAAATAATTACAATTATTATTATGAACAAACAAAAAAATATAATATTGCATAGGAGTACAATTTAATACAAAATGATCTAGCCCTGTTAGTTAGACCTATACATACTATTATTTAAGTTAAAGTGATATCTAACATTCTCATACGTGGGTTTACGTCAGTAATACAATTAAGTTATATGCGTGCGGGCGCGTGCGTGCGTGTGTGTGTAAGTGAGTACGTGTGAGCATGCATGCGTGCATGCGTACGTTCGTGCGTGCGGGCGTGCATGTGTGCGTGCGTGCGTGTGTGTGAATGTGTGTATGTCTGGATGTATGTTATTATCCACGATAACTCCAGAACGAAAATACTTACGTTGTCAAAATTTTGAATTTAAGTTTGTTTTCATTTGGCTTAAAACTGATTAGGTGTCAAACAAACGTTTAAAACTTGATGACAGGCAGAGGTTACTATACATCTAGGTGCTAACTGAAATTAAAAGAAATTAAATCATTTTAATTTCATTGTTTTTAGGATAAATATGCAACCCCTTTTTTATACGTTCATAACGAAAACAGTCAACAATGTAAAAACAAAAACAGTAATCTGCGTCAGAACAACGTTTAAAACTTCATGTCAGATAGAGATTCATAGTCATATCGTAAAAAATAGATCGAAAGCATTTTCAATCATATTTATTTAATTTTTACATTTATTTCGCTTTGCGTTAAAAAAACTTTATTTTCTTTAAAAATACGACTATACTTTTTCTTATACTCATTTGAACTAACACTTAAATTCTACCTTTTTTGCCGCTATATTACGCGTCATATCAAAAAAAATTACATAGAACATAATTAATCGACATGTTTAAGGTCTATATCTAGGCTGCATATTTCTTTGAAACCAAAACTGCCTCTAATAACCCCCCCCTCTTCGCCGCTGGACGTCACCCAAAATCTAATCAGCTCTAAGCCAAATGAAAACAAGTTAGTATCCACGAAAACACCTACTAAAATTTTGTATTTAAGCTTTTTTTCATTTCGCTTGGAGCTGACCAGATTTTGGGAGAGATACATATTTCAAAGATATAAAAATACGTAGATATAGACCTTAAACATATCGATTAATTATGTTCTATGGAATTTTTTGATACGGCCGGCGCGGCGCGTAATTTAGCGGCATACAATTTCTAAGGTGGAATTTAAGTGTAAACATATTTTTTAAGGAAAATTTAATTTTACATAACTTTGTTTAACAAAGTTGCTTAATATAACGCAAGATCAGTCTAAAAATTAATTAAATATGAATGCAAATGCTTAAAGTGCATTATTGATACCTTATAGTAAACTTTTTTAAAAATTAATGTGTTTATGTCAATTAAATCTCTATCTGACATGAAGCTTTAAACGGCGTTCTTACATAGATTATTGTTTTTGTTTTTCCAGTGTTGACTGTTCTCGTTAATTATTTCATTTCTTCTAATTTTTTCAGTTAGCATCTAGATGTCTATTGTCTATTAACCTCCGTCTGACATGAAGTTTTACACGTTTGTTTGACATAGATTATTGTTTTTGTTTTTGCAATGTTGCCCATTTTTCGTAATGAACTTATTATAAAAGAGGTTGCATAACTATCCTTAAAAAAATGTTATTAAAATTACTTCATTTCCTTTAATTTCCATGTTGTAGGTAGGAAGGTCGTTTGGTGTTCCACACCAGATATTTTCATAAAGTATATATTTAATAATTGAAAAATTATTTACACTGAAACAGCCCAAAACTTCTAGGAAAAACAATTATTTTTTAATGAATCTTGGTGTTTCACTTTGGTGCTAAATCCAAATTTTTTGTGTAACACATTAATTATTGTTTAGATTGCTTTCAGTCATTAGAATTTCATTTATTTATTATGAAGGTATAGATGAGATGCAGGTCGATTTTCAAGAGTTCTTAGCATACACAATACTTTCAGAAGAGTTCCGATGACAAAAATAATTAGATAATTTTTTAAACAATTAGTAAAAAGTAGCCCACTTTACGGATAAATTAATTAAAAAAAAATTATATAATTAATTTTAGCATCGAAACTCTTTGAAAAGAATTGTTTATGTCTATTAAATCTCTATCTGACATGAAGTTTTAAACGGCGTTCTTACATTGATTATTGTTTTTGTTTTTCCAGTGTTGACTGTTCTCGTTAATTATTTCATTTCTTTTAATTTTTTCAGTTAGCATCTAGATGTCTATTAACCTCTGTCTGACATGAAGTTTTACACGTTTGTTTGACATAGATTATTGTTTTTGTTTTTGCAATGTTGCCTATTTTCGTAATGAACTTATTATAAAAGAGGTTGCATAATTATCCTTAAAAAAATGTTATTAAAATTACTTCATTTCCTTTAATTTCCATTTGTTGGTGTTCCACACCAGATATTTTCATGAAGTATATATTTAATAATCGAAAAATTATTTACACTGAAACAGCCCAAAACTTCCATGAAAAAAAATCATTTTTAATGAATCTTGGTGTTTTACTTTGGTGCTAAATCCAAATTTTTGTGTAACACATTAATTATTCTTTAGTTTGCTTTCAGTCATTAGAATTTCATTTATTTATTATGAAGATATAGATGTGATGCAGGTCGATTTTCAAGAGTTGTTAGCATACACAATACTTTCCGAAGAGTTCCGATGACAAAAACAATCAGATAATTTTTAAACAATTAGTAAAAGTAGCCCATTTTACGGATAAATTAATTAATAGAAAATTATATAATTAATTTTAGCATCGGAACTCTTTGAAAAGAATTGTTTATGTCTATTAAATCTCTATCTGACATGAAGTTTTAAACGGCGTTCTTACATAGATTAATGTTTTGTTTTTCCAGTGTTGACTGTTCTCGTTAATTATTTCATTTCTTTTAATTTTTTAGTTAGCATCTAGATGTCTACTAACCTCTGTCTGACATCAAGTTTTAAACGTTTGTTTGACATAGATTATTGTTTTTGTTTTTGCAATGTTGCCCATTTTCGTAATGAACTTATTATAAAATAGGTTGCATAATTATCCTTAAAAAAATGTTATTAAAATTACTTCATTTCCTTTAATTTCCATGTTGTAGGTAGGAAGGTCGTTTGGTGTTCCACACCAGATATTTTCATAAAGTATATATTTAATAATTGAAAAATTATTTACACTGAAACAGCCCAAAACTTCTAGGAAAAACAATTATTTTTTAATGAATCTTGGTGTTTCACTTTGGTGCTAAATCCAAATTTTTTGTGTAACACATTAATTATTGTTTAGATTGCTTTCAGTCATTAGAATTTCATTTATTTATTATGAAGATATAGATGAGATGCAGGTCGATTTTCAAGAGTTCTTAGCATACATAATACTTTCAGAAGAGTTCCGATGACAAAAAATTAGATAATTTTTAAACAATTAGTAAAGGTAGCTCACTTTACGGATAAATTAATTTTAAAAAATCATATAATTAATTTTAGCATCGAAACTCTTTGAAAAGAATTGTTTATGTCTATTAAATCTCTATCTGACATGAAGTTTTAAACGGCGTTCTTACATTGATTATTGTTTTTGTTTTTCCAGTGTTGACTGTTCTCGTTAATTATTTCATTTCTTTTAATTTTTTCAGTTAGCATCTAGATGTCTATTAACCTCTGTCTGACATGAAGTTTTACACGTTTGTTTGACATAGATTATTGTTTTTGTTTTTGCAATGTTGCCCATTTTCGTAATGAACTTATTATAAAAGAGGTTGCATAACTATCCTTAAAAAAATGTTATTAAAATTACTTCATTTCCTTTAATTTCCATTTGTTGGTGTTCCACACCAGATATTTTCATGAAGTATATATTTAATAATCGAAAAATTATTTACACTGAAACAGCCCAAAACTTCTAGGAAAAAAAATTATTTTTTAATGAATCTTGGTGTTTAACTTTGGTGCTAAATCCAAATTTCATTAGAATTTCATTTATTTATTATGAAGATATAGATGTGATGCAGGTCGATTTTCAAGAGTTCTTAGTATACACAATACTTTCCGAAGAGTTCCGATGACAAAAACAATCAGATAATTTTTTAAACAATTAGTAAAAGTAGCCCATTTTACGGATAAATTAATTAATAGAAAATTATATAATTAATTTTAGCATCGAAACTCTTTGAAAAGATGTTTTGCATGTCGAATAATTCTGTAAATATTAAGCGGATCGCTTGAGATCAGTAGAATTTCTTTCAGAACTATTCGAATACTATCCAAATGTGCTGCGAGAACTATTAGAACTCTTTAAAATTTTTTTTGTTAACATTTAGTATTACGATTTTCGATATAAAAATTTTTCATTTTTCAAATTAAAATTTGGAACTTTTTATGAGTGGAACTTTTNTTTTTATAAAGTGCTTCTAAACTCTTTAAAAGGAAGATAGAGCTCTAACCAGAACTATTGGAACTTTGTCGGGGTGCTAACTTCACACGCGGTATAATTCACATAAGATATAAAATTAAGTATATAATTATTTTCTAAAATACTCAGCAAAATTCTGTCATATTTTATAATAAATTACCTAAATTATGGGAAAATCAAACACCAGTAACAACGTATCAAGCACATCCTATTCGGTGTATTTTTTAAATAGTTTTAAATAGAAGATTAGACAGTGTAGTGGAATCTAAACAACATTATATATTAAATTATAATTAATAAATTAACAGAAACTCTACTAAATTCAACAATTTATTTATACTGATAAGGCTCGACCGGTTTCCATATAACACATTTTCTATTAAAATTGCAGCATTTCTGTAATGGCCAATATTGCAACAGAACAAATGTTAATATAGAACATAAAAAAATCTATGTCGGCCCGAATATGTAATGTATTCATTGATTCATTTTACTCGTTCTATGGCATAAGAATGACTCAAGGTGTACCCTGAGAAGTGTAAAACAAAAAAAAACAGTATTATATATATATATATATATATATATATATATATATATATATATATATATATATATATATATAATATATATATATATATATATATATATATATATATATATATATATATATTTCAAATATAATTCTGTGATATAAAATTTCATAAACAAATTCACATCATGTGTGTTAAGTCTTAGTTTCGTATCTACAGGAATTTGTACACAACCGCCTTAACCTCAGACAACTTAACGAAGCGAATCCTACCTATAAATTGCAAATTTGGCCACGTTATTCGTCCCACAGAAATCTTAGAATCAAGTCAGGGTCATTTTGATCCGGTTGCTTTAGATTTCGTTTTTTTTTAACTTTTATTGTTTACAGTTCTATTAATAAACCTTGTAAAAAAACGTCCTTTGAAAATATTTCTTAATTTTGTATATTCTTAAACAATTAAAGACAAGGTTGATTAGTTATCGATTTGGAATTTTGCCGTTCTGGATGCATTCGTAATAACAGTATAAAACGCATTTAATATGTGGATTAAAAGGTCAAGGATACAATTTTGAAAAAGAATTCATTTTTTAATCGCTCATTTCCTATTTATTAAAAAAATAACAAGTAGCTCGATTAATTTACATAATTTTATTCATTATTGACATTTTAATAGAAATAATCTCATGTATGAGATGAGAAATAATTAGTTAGGAAAAGTTTAATAAAGCTGTTTCTATAATTAATTAATGACACGGATGTTAAAAAATTATATATATGATTAAACGTAAGTTTCTATAAATATTATGTGGATATTACAACAACGTACCGTCTATAATTGTTGAAATTAACTTATATTAATTACGAAAAATTAGGGTGACAAACACAAATGAAGGTCTATAAATTCTACCAACACATAGAGTGCGTCACCATTTTACCCAATTCTACATCAATACGGATATGGTAACAATTAAACAGAATTTCCCACAATTGGTTTCTAAATAAACTAATTAACATACGATGCAATACATAAAGTATAAACAACATATGCATACAGGATGTTACGCAATTAAAATTAAAAGATTTAATGTTCTACGGTGACAACTAATTTTTCTGCATTTACCTAAAGTTTTATAATATTTAATCGCGCAATGGATGTAAATACTTTACAAGAAAGTATTTTTATTATAATCGCATCGTATCGTCCTTCATTCAACTATTTATTATATAATTAGCGTTTTTCGTTAATTAATTCATTTTTTTCATGTTCTTTAGATACCAAAGACTTGCTCGCGTGCGTATTATTTCTGAAGAACCCATAAAAAAATTTCTGTTTTCAAAGTCAATCTAACCTT
Source organism: Vesta saturnalis (assembly GCA_036346205.1). NCBI lineage: Eukaryota > Metazoa > Arthropoda > Insecta > Coleoptera > Lampyridae > Vesta > Vesta saturnalis. The sequence continues at coordinate 462,998 of JARFJB010002201.1, read as the reverse complement.
AATTAATAATATTGATTTATTGTTATATTATTAAAAAAAATGTTAAATACTACTGCCATATACATTTTTATAACATGGTAAATGCTGCTGTATATTGATAGAGTAATTGCAACAGTAACGTAAACATACGTAAATGTTGTAAATTTGACTAATAGATCCTGTTTTGTATATTTTTACTTCCAGTAAATTATGCAAAATACAAACAGGATTTCTTTTTAGCGTAGGATTTAACCAAATCTATAAAAGTTGAAGCCAAATTGTTATGTAAATGTATAGTTGTACCTATGGGGTGATCATAAAAAATTAGCAATCAGATTGCCGAATCTTACACAATATTTAGATATTCAAGCTGGATTTGACCATTACTTCTTTTTGCTTTCACTGCATTTTATTTTATATCAAAAACGTAAACTGATCGTGCAGTGGATTTTGTGCGTCAGCTTTGTCACTTAAGCGAACTTTCGTATCAGGCACGTCACTTATTTTCGTACAGCCATTTCTTAGTAGGGATATAAGTTGTAGGTCTTTTTGTTGATTTCAGCATACACAACATCATTGGGGACACGAAATCTTGATTATCGCATTTAGTAACTTATGTTAAGGAAAATAATCAGAAAATTAAATGGTGCATCTTATTTTTAGAAAAATAATCAGCCAGATAATTATATAACACGCTTGTTGAGAAGAACTCCGCAGCATTCACTTATTTTAGAAAAACTCCATACCTTTCATACAGGTATCCATTTATTCAGATCTACCCCATAAGAAGTAAAATTAACGCATTCTTTAGTTTTTTATTGTAATGCAATATTTTAGTTAAATAAGTAATAAGTTATTTATTACTACAATATTTACACACATATTTTCTTTATTATTGCATGGAATAGTTAAGCCTACGTTTACAGATTCTATTTGTTTTTCTAACCAGTAATTTGATAAATACAAATTGTCTATAATGCAGATTCTTTGTAGGCATCTTAACGGGCGTGGATTGTCAAATTTAGCAAGTTACTTTTCAGAAAAATACCTAATAATTAAATATGCAATTTGCAGAAATTCGGGCGCAATGACAAACGTTCATAGATACATATGCACAGGATGTTATTACCGCATTAGGCCACTTTAGGTTTAATTGCTTATTTAATGACCCTTAATTGCTTCCATCGCAGCATTCTTTTCCGCTGCAAATCCTCCCATATTCCAGTCTCTCGTTAGTAGCATCGGAAAGTGGTATAATTAGAACCAACTTCCACTTTCTGAGTTTTCCCTACATTACTCATCGACACCTTAGATAATTGTATCAAGGCTAAAACAACTTTCGTAATGTTCAACTTTCACCTTACATGTGTCTTTTTGGCTTTTCGCCATCTTGCTCGCATGTTCTGCCATCTTGTCTGCGTGGGCTTTTTTTGGTTTTCAATCGACTCCAACTTGTTCTCGTGTGCCCTTTAAGCTTATTGCCATCGTTTTTCCGTATTCCGCCATTTTGGATGCGTGTGACTATTTGCATTTCCGCAATCTTGTATCCGTGTTCCACCATCTTGCTTCAGGTGGTCGTTTTTGCTCTATTCCACATATTGGTTCAGAACCTTCAAACTTGTTTCTTCATTTAAGGTCGTCTTGCTATAATCTGTTTCAAGATCTCGAATTGGTCCTAACATCTCGATGCTAGACCAATATGCTAGTCCTTGAATAAGATCTTTTGTGTACATACCGGTGGGTTATAACTTTGTTTTAACGAATAAGAGCAACGCACCGGTGGATCAAACATCAGAGTTTAACTTCACCGATGACTCACAGTCTTCAAATAAGGTGGGCCGCTCCTGTGTTTTAACGCGACTAAAATTCTCATACTTACTATATAGCCCTAAGGAAATCTAGGAAAACAGGTAGCTAGTACTTATTATTTCACTTAAAAAAGTGCTAAGGCTTAATTGCACGTATGATTGCCGTTTTTTTATTAGCTTGTGTGCGTTTCTCCGTATTAGGTGTTTATTTGTTTGTAACTGCGTGCGTGCTTGCATGCTAACTGTAAGAATCCACATCTGTTAAGTTGCCTATAAGAATTTGCGTTACAGGCAATTTGTATTTAAATTATAAAATGAACTATATTAGATATTTTAAAAACTACTTCATTTACAAGAATAGAGAAATTATTTTATTTTATGTGTATGTATTATAATAATATAATATACCTGTGGGTAGGCCAGGGCCAGTAATATGGCCAATAATTCCAACCTCTTAAACAAATGAAACTAAATAAAAGTTTTCTGTAAATTCATTTGCCCAAACCTTCTTCTGTAATGGGAGTAAATAATTTTAACGCTAGAAGTCGCTACTTCCGTTCTGATTTTACAAATGGCTAATATTCACCAGCTGATGATAGGTGGTTTAATATCACGCTGGACAATTTTGAGTTATTTTGTGTTTTTAAAGTAAGTATTATTGCAAATTGTTATTAGGGCTTTCGATATGGCATGCTAGTGATAACGTCAGAAAAAAAATCGCTACCTACTGCTTCTAACGTATCCATGTTCTAATTTAAAGTGTATCTACACTTTATATTTATCTACACTTTATATTTATCTAAATATGGCCAATTTTGCTATCCAGTAATACGGCCATGGCCATATTTATCTACCCTTTAAATTTCATTCTGGAGTTGAACTGTCGTTATTATTAATTTGTTCTTACAGCTAAACTAAAATGGCTACGCCAAATAAAGGTGTTAGAGGCAAATGGTCACAGGAGAATATGACGAGAGCTATAGAGACTGTCCATCTCAAGCTGGTATGTCTGTTAACAGCGCCAGTCAAACATTCCACATTCCATGAAGAACTTTGAGGCGTTATTGGGAAACAAATAAAGAAAACAAATCTGTTCTGGGACGTAAACCTATTCTTACCTTCGATCAGGAATCGCAGTTGGCTTAACGAATCATACGACTCTCACAAGTGAGCTACCCCTTACTTCTAGAGTTCTTCGCTCATGTGTATACAATTACACAAAAACTAATAACATTAGGAATCCGTTTAGGGTTGACAAAGAAATGGCTGGACGATTTTGGCTGAAAGGATTTTTATCAAGAAATCCGCACATTCGTCCCCGAAAAGCGCAAAATTTAAATCTTGCCCGTGCGCAAAAATTAAATCCCTTTATAGTAAAGGATCATTTTGACAAACTGGAGGGCATTTTAAAAGATATGGTCATCACAGACAAGCAGAAGGTTGCAGGTTACGCTTACATCACCAACAAAAGTAGTGGCCCAGAAGGGCGCTAGGAGGTTCATGTAGTGGGAAATGAGCACGGTGAAAATATCAGCATTGTTTCATGCGGTAATGCGATAGGTGTGGCCATTCCTCCATAATTTTATTTAAAGGTAAACGCTTGAAACAAGAATGGAAATATAACTTACCACCAGGTTCTGACATATTAATGACGACAAAGGGAAGCATGACAGCATCTACTTTTGCAGCTGGATCGAACATTTTACCAAATATAAAGTCGCAGGTCCGTGCTTGCTTATTTTTGATGGGGCCAAATGTACAAAGCAGTGTTCAGGGCGTTCGAGTATTACTGGGACGACGAAGTCACAAAATATCTGTCTATTAATAGGAACCATTCTATTACAAAACACAGATTTGAGGCAATTTTTTCAAAAGTTTGGGACAAAGCATTAACTCCGGCACATATCAAATCAGGGTTTGCAGCGACAGGAATCTACCCTTTTAACCAGTATGCCATCCCCGAAATTGCATTTGCCCCTAACACAGCTACTAACCAAGGTAGTGATGATAATGTATCTCGTAATGAATCAAAAAGTCCAAGATTACCTTTAAGTCCAAAACCTTCTACATCAGGAGTCCAAAACAAAACGACAAAGAGACGTTGAGAGTCTTCCGATGACACAGCGACACAGGATCTGATATAACTCTAGACGACGATGATGCAAGTGATGCAAGCAGTTTTGATTCTAATGAGGATAATGAAGGACCGCCTGAGCCGGATTCTAATCAAATGTACGTGTCATTCCAGGAGTTGCTTACTACTCCACAAGTAGTGACCAAAGACTTGTTTCAAACAGAGACCAATCCAAGTACTGCCAACAAGTCTTCTTTGCAAGAAAAAAAATCAAACCTACAAAAGAATCATAGTTTTTTAAGGTATGAGGATAGAGTGGCAGATAAGAGATTGTGCTCTGCTTGCTGTAATTATGTTCATGAAGAATTGCGTCGGTTTGACATCAAAAGATAAATTAAGAACATTTCTATGTCCTGACTGTGAGGAGGCTTGATTATGTCAATTATGACAGAAAATGAAGTACCTACCTACTTTTTATTTTTGGAAAATAGTGTTATTTTATGTGGTAAATAAAGAAAATCCGTATTGTTTTAATTTTTTTGTTATTATTTTGACCCTTGTTTTGATTCTGGAATTAAAATCTTATAATATATTCATATGGCCATAGTACCCGCATACTGTTGGTAATATGGCCAATTGCAAGGTTTAAAAAAAAACTGTGCCAAAACACCAATTTTAAAGTAATGATTGAGCACCCACAATCATCAGAACTACACAAACTGAGCACAAATACAAGTAACCGCTTAAATATAACAAATAAACTGTACATTTTTTAATTGATTTTTGATTTACAATGCGATTCTGAAGTGTAATTAAAAAAAATACAAACTCTCACTTCCCTAGGGGGGAAGGAATACACAGACCCGTGGTGCTACGTTAACCAAGAGCCCTCATATAAGTAACCCCCCAAGTTTCTAATCAGCGACCGGCCACTGACAGCTCCCATAAAACCACAAAAACTAAAAGTGAAAGGTGTTATAGACCGTCCAAACTTCCAAGTACAGTATGAAGTTTATGGGAAGGCAACGCATTCTCTCCAAACTTATACAGGTATAGAAAAACATTATTGCGGGTGTGACTTATAGTAAGCTAGAAAGAAACCCAATAAGCATTATATGAGTATGAGAGAGACATAACTTTACCGATGTTGCCACTTGTACATATTTGCATGTAGGACAAAACATGAACTACTGAAATTTCCTTCAATCCAGCTTCAACATTTCTAACGAAACCAAAGCAATTAAGATGATGTTGAAAAGTCGTGTTTTCTTTGAAACTATTAAGTTATTACTTTACACTTAAACATTAAATGATAATACCTCAAACATCGAAGTTTATTGTAATTGCGAATTTATGACATCTTACTACCCGTAAGAAGAACCAAGAAGAAACTTACGAGAGCTACAAACAAGAACATTAACGTTTACATTGATAGTATAACTTAAGTTTAAGGTTTAACTTTAGCATTATAATTCTTATTGAAAAACCAACTATTTTCAAAAATGTACACAATAATACACTTTTTTTAAAACTCTACTTCATAAGATTTTCGAAAAGACCTCATCTTGCGCAAGGCAGTAACCCAATCTGTGATAAAATTCACTTCGACTATTTTCTAACATTTCTTGGGTGATGCTGTTTAAAGAGTCTGTAATTTTGAAACGAAGTTCGTCCACATTCTTAGCACGTTGATGCCTGTACTAATAAATGTGCTGGATACGTATCCCCAAACAAAAAAGTCGTTCAGGTGAGCGAGAAGGATATTTAATAGTACCTTTTCCACTAATAATACGATTAGGGAACGTAGTTTCCGAACACTGTTGAACTCTTATTGCTGTATGAGAAGGACAGCCATCTTCTTGATACCAAATGCCATCAAAATTTATATTGAGGCGTTGAACAGCTGGAACTATCTGATTTCTCAACAGTTCTAAATATTTGTCCGCATTCAAGTTTCCGTTGATAAAAAATGGACCAATTATGGAATTGCCTAAAATTCCTGCCCACACATTAAATTTTTCGGGGTATTGTGTCCGGTAAGGAATACTAATATGTTTGTTTTCCCGAGAGTAACCAACAGCGACAGACGGATAGTGATGGCCATGTAAGTTAAAAGAACACTCGTCGGTAAACAAAATATTTTCTATAGATCTTTCGTTTTCATTAACCCGATTCATCATATCTTCACAACATTCCATACGCTTTTGATGATCTTCTGGAAAAATTTCTTGTGTAGTTTGCAACTTATAGCAACGGTATTTATTCCGCTTCGGGATATTGTTAACTATTCTTGGTTCAAGATTCATTTCTTCAGCAATTTTTGTACTATTGCACGGGGAATTAGTTTCTGCTAAACTACACACTGCATTTTATTGGAGTTCGCACTCTTCGCTTAAGTTACGACCAGGATGCTCACCATCATTACCATCATTACCATCAATGCTTCTGCATTTTCTCCTTCAAATTTACAAACAGTACGCATAATGGTACTTTCTGATGGCTTGTTTTCAAAGGAAAAAGCAAACCTGCCCATTATTTCTTGTACAGTGCTTCCTGAATTATGCCATTTAATAATCTGTATTTTTCTTCAGGGGAATACATGAGTATTGTGTCGGAGTTGCAAAAATACTGATTTTCAATTCTCGTTGACAGTAGCAACTAAATGTGTCATTGATACTAGCCTACTCAAAGACGTATGACATCAGCGCTTTTAGTTTGTTGTGTATTCTATCTCACTTAGCACGCGAAATAATTGTACTGTCTTTGTTTTACTTATTACAAGTCAGACCCGCGATAATATTTTTCCATGTCTGTAGATTACTTACACCGTTTTATAATAACGGGTCCGGTAGCTACGGTGTAAGAGACACAGTTTTTAACCTAAAATGTACTTGTTTAATTTGAAAAATAACGTAGTTCAAACGAACAATAATATGAAAGTATAAAGAGGTTATGTGTTCCTAAATTAAGCATCTGAATGTGAGTCTTGAATTTCGCATGGAGTACAAAAAAACATGAGGCGGTAAATAAAGGAACAGAGGATGAGCATAGGATGAAGATGGTGCCGATGTATGACGTCATCATAGCTCATATAAGCAGGTATGGTTTAAATATCGCTTTCAATGTCGAACTGCTAAAGCGCTGGTGGTATAGCGGTAGTAGACGTCTTCTACGTTTGTGGTGCGGGTTCGATTCCTGGCTCGTACACTGTTTTTTCTCTCAGGTTACAGTAATTTTTGTTTATATAATCTACTTTTGTTAGGTTATTGTAGTTTTGTTTATCTAATCTAATTATGTTAAGTTACAATAGTTTTGTTTTTCTTATCTAAAATAAAGCGCTGGTGGTGTAGCGGTAGCAGACGTTTTCTACGTTTGTGGTGCGGGTTCCATTCCTGGCTCGTACACTGTTTTTTCTCTCAGGTTACAGTAATTTTTGTTTATCTAATCTACTTTTGTTAGGTTATAGTAGTTTTGTTTATCTAATCTAATTATGTTAAGTTGCAGTAGTTTTGTTTTTCTTATCTAAAATAGATGACGTCACACATCGGCACCATCCTCATCCTTCATTCTATGTTCCTTTGTTTACCGTCTCCGCAAAGAAACGGCAAACATAACCTAAAATAGCAAGTTAACAACCGTTTATATAAAACGGTATAGTGCTTTTTAATACTCATGACGGATAAGTACAGTGATTATTATAAGACATTAGATTTGATGTATATAAACAAGCAAACACAGTTCATACAATTCTCTATCGCATTCTAGTAATACTAAATCTGAACTTTCCATAGTGGTGGTTCGATTTGTTCATCCTGTATTTCTACTGCTGGTGTTGGTATGTTAGTATGATCAAGTTGCTACAAAAATCTTCGCCCCCAAATTAAATAGGTTTATTTGTAGGTATTACATTTCATTAAGTATTATATTACACCTTCTAAGCTATCATACTCAATAAACATTAATTTGGGCCTTAATTTAAAAGAGTATAAGTATGAAAACATAATTTCATCATTTTAAATCATATTTATAAGCATAATCTTTTTCACAGTTACTTGAAAGGTTGATTAGACTAAGAAATGGATTTTTAGTAATCTTTTAATTTTTTGTTAAATCGACTGCCACCAGGCCAAAACTGTTAGTCATAAGAGTTTGAACATTTAATTACAAGAAGCTTACTTACAAAATTTAAATGATTTTTGAAGGTAAATTTGTAAAACTTCCTCTTCCTTCTTCATTTTTAATTATAAACTGGAAAAGTTCAATTCTTTAAGTGTAGGTTTGAACAAAATTCATTAAACTTGAAACCAAATTTTTATGTAAATTAAGGCTATCTTTTATGTCTATGATGATTGCATATAAAAGAGAAATACATTTAACTAGAGCCATTAATCGTGTGAGTGTAAGAAAGTGGTCAATGCATATAAATTCAATAAATCAATCTAGATCGATTGACTATCGATAGCTTTATTACATCCTTTGTGCATATTGATATTTAAGGCTGCTTATGTAAAAAATTTCACCACGAGTGTGCCAGACGAATAACGCATATTAGGAAGTAATTTTAAGCCAAAATGTTTATATAAACTTTATATTATTACCTATTGAAAATAATGCATCATTCATAAAATAATTTAGCAAATGCATTAATCGTATCCATTTACGATCTTTTTGGAATGCAGTAGACTACCTTAGGGTGTTCTGAATTGTAATTTTCAAGGAGATTTAAAAATATTTAATTTATTGAAGATCTACCTAATCTTTACGCAGACGCACACGCACACGAACACGTCCACGCACACGCACACGCACACGCACACGCACACGCACACGCACACGCACACACGCGCGCGCACACACACACACACACACACACACACACACACACACACACACACACACACACACACACACACTTTGTCAAACGTTGTAAAATGAGGTAACAAGTCGATTTAGCGTTGGTGAAAAAAAGTGGATTACATAACCTTCTATACCTACATGTGTATATGTAGGCTGGAAGATAAAAATGTCAGCTTGTTTTTGCTCTAATTTATAAAAAAAGTTTTTCGTTAGAATGAAGCTAACAGTAATGTGATAACGTAGTTTTCCTTCGTTTAGATTATTTTTTTTTTTATAATTGTGGTTCTGAACAGGCCAAGTTTAACCTAATGCGCTAAAGCGTTCAGGATGAATAGGGGGACATGTAGAAAATGTGGATTGCACTCGTTTGGTACGAGAAGTGGAAACTTGTAAAAACTTTCACCGAAAGAAAATGCAATTTATAATTATGTAACACTATCTGTCAATTTCATTTTATAATAAAAACATTATTAATTCTAAGTATAAAATCAACAGCCCTGTCAAGTATTTTTGAAATTTATTTTTAAACGTACCCTATTTTTCTATAAAAGTCGCGCATATTTACTAGATCGTTTTAATTCAACCTGCATTCTAATTTATAAATTAATAGTTATTTATGTATTAAGGGAGTTGTGAGGATGTTAATTACAGATGGCAACATATTGCTATTGATAAGTTGCCCGATGTTATTAACATACATAACTCGCGCGATAGATACATAATTTTATTTCATAGAAAATTTAACATTGTTTAAAAATTAAGTAGACATGGTTACCATAGATATATCAACTAACAAATTTGTAAATATTTGGCAAATCTTTTAATTTGTGAAAATGAATGAAAACCTGGAGAGAATTGAGATTTCAGGCGATTTGTTCCAAAATGGCGAGAAAGCTCGTGTCGCACTACTACCGACAAAATCCTTGCAATTCGGGAAATAATTTCAGTGAAAATTCGACAATTGTCGGTTTATTTTTGTAAATACATTAGAGGCAGTTAAAGATTTAATAACTCCCAAGGGAGTTATGAACATGGCTATAGCTACGGTAACTAATGGTTTGTTTATAATGTATTAGTATGAAATAAAATATATAAATCGGCACCAGTTGTGATATTATCACATATATTCATTTATTTGTGTTTAATTAAAGCTCACCCTGTGTATAAAATTATATAAAACTTAATATAGTTTGGCAATAGATGTTTTTGTAACTGATACTAGTGGCGACATTGTTTATTCTATCGGTTTTATATCCGTAATGAAATTAAAATTTGTTTTTTGTTTTAAACTGCCTTGTTTTGATCTGCCTTATATTTTGTTTGTGGTATCATCGTTAAGAATGCATTTATAGAAAACTTTTACCATGTACATTATTGTAACGGCACAGTACTTTATTTTTTACCAACTGGGATCTTCGTTTATGTAAGGGTAGCTAACATGGATAACTTTCTGACAGTGTAAAAACATCGATAATGTACTCTGTTCCATTTTATTTTGCATTAGAGCAAGCTTTGACAAGGAAATAGAGGACACTCGTAACATACATTTCAGACCAGCGTAAAAAAATTGCGACCAAATATCAAACGGTCGCGATTTGTTTGATGCCCGACAAACTTTAGCGTCGTGCGTGCATCTTGAGTTTTTGTTTATAAAAAGTGAATTAAACACAATTTTGTTTTTATATTGTTACAATGGTAACAATGGTCGCCCCTGAAATATATGCAATTTTATAGAATCCCAATACTGTTCTTCGTTTTTCTTCATTGGCTTCGGGTGATTTTATAAATTCAGAACGTAGGGTAGCAATTTGTCTAGGGACATTTCGAACAATGCGGGATGCAGTTGATTGGGATACATTGAAATGGCCACCGACGTTAATTTCAAACGTTTCAGTAGCATAAAATGCAGCAATACATATTACCCAGCAGATCCTGGAAAAAGTGAGAGAACACAAGATAAGCTTATGCCTACCATCTATAGATTTTTAGTGCGCCTTTTGAAGGATCTTGAGGGAAAATGATAGACGGGCTGACAAATCTAGAGATACTAGAAAACGTAAGATTAATAAAAATGACACTCGAAAATACAGAAGTTGAGGTAGAAATAAAAGGAATACGAACACAGGAGTTTAAAATCAACAAAGGAATGAAGCAGGGAGATGCTCTATCAGCCACATTATTCAACCTAGGATTGTAAGCGATTATACGAGACGCGAATCCAAAATGCACAATAATCAGAGAAGAATGCCAAGTATTAGTATATGCAGACTATCTGGCAATCATAGCAAATCACTAAGAAGGACTAAGAATAAATTAAAACAAAACAAAATACATGAGATGCAGAAGACTTAGAATATAATCAGAGATATTTGCAAGTGAGGAATTATAAATTTGAAAATGTGAATAAAATTGACTATCTTGGATTGACAATCATGAGAAACAGAATTGAGGAGTAAAGGAAAAAAATACATAAGGGAAATAGGGCGTTTTTTTGCAAATAAGGCAATATTAAAATATAAAATAATAATAAAAACAACAAAAATAAAAATATACAAGACACTAATTAGGGCGGTTGTGACTTATATACCAGAAGCAGTAACCTTCACAAATAGGGAAGAAGAAGAACTACGGAGGCTTTAAAGGAAAATACTAAGACTAAAATTAGGGCTAATCAAAGAAGAAGATGAGTATAGGACAGAACAAAACTAGGCAAATCCAGGATAAGATGGCGGGACACTATTATGGCACGCTTAAGAACCATGAGTATACAAGACTGGACAAGACAATTTCGAGACAAGAAGAAGTGGAAGAAAATAGAAAACGAAGCCAAGGCAAATCACAAATTGTATAGACAATTCAAGAATAGAGAATTGAAACCTTCTCTGCAGAAGGGGTCATAACCCTCAAGATTTGGAATGGCCAAAAGAAGAAGCATAAAATCGTAGGCAAATTAATATTTGGTTTAACTTAGACATTGGGTTATTTAATCTGTCGACAGGTTCTAACAACCCTTGCAGCATAGTAGACAACTTGTAATTATATCTACTTTTACGCAAACGAGATTGTTTTTGAAAATCTAGATTATCCAATTCTTCCAATAAATTATTTGGTTATTTGTGATATGCTGGGACACAGGGTTTCAGGTGATAACTACTTTAAGTTGACGTGAATAGTTACAGATTCGAATTGGGACACATATTTATTGTGAGTACATGATGTGAGTATTCTTACATATTCTAACCCTACACTTCACTCGTACTCTAACACTACGAGTATTATAATAACTATTGATTGGTAAACTGATGAACTGCTGAACTGGTAAACTGATGAACTGATGAACTGATGAACTGATGAACTTATTTATTACTGTATGGAGCTATATTTATAACCTGTTATCTATGTCATGTTACAATTTAAAAGAGCTGGCTTTTCTTGCAATAATAACTTATTCTATTCAGCATGATTGCAATTTGTAATATTGACCTAGTTGTACATAAATATGCTTTAGAAATAATACATAATTAATTATTTGAAAAATAGATAAATGTTTCTTAATACTAGATATACACTATTAACTATTTTGAACGTCTGATTGGATCTTCACTATTGGAAAATGAATTTAATAAATAGTGAAAGTCCATTCTGTCCATTTCGCATTTCACTACTCACAATTTTTTATAATACAATATGTTTTAAGTCTTAATAATCATTTATTATAACCATCAATTTTGACACAATACCTAAGTATTTACCAGTCTGTTACCAATGTTAACAGATCAATATTGTTCTGTTAACTTAGACCACTTGACAGATTGTTAACTGCCAATAGTCATTGGTGAATACAAAAGTGTCCCATTAACAAACTGTTATTGACTTAACTCACTGACAGTAACTTAACACGAGCTTGGTGAATACGGTTATTAGTATGTGTCATTCTTCTCTCTGGTATCATTAGAGAAATGTCTAATAGTGAGGCAGATTTAGAAGGTCAAAAGGTAAATATGATGCGGTATACAAAAGTCTTTTTCAAAACTATCTACAACTTGTACAGTGAATTATCGGTAATTTGGTAACTTTTTTACATAATTTATATAAAATTTACAAAATTTTAGATATGCTACGTAATAAGCACCTTAAATCTCAAGATCAGCCCGTAGTTATGAACGTGCTTAATTATTTTGAACGGGAACGTGACAATCAAGGGGCACTCGTTCCATTTGAATCTGTTATGCAGGTATGTAATCATTATTGTGTAAAATATGATACTTGGAAGGACTACCTTTAGCGCACGTCTGAAGAATGTAGGGTTAGTATAAATACAGTTAGTGCTACAAAAAAAGGGTTCGAGAAGCCCAAAAAAATAAACCCCCAAAAGTCAGCAGCTAACCAGAGAAAACGTTCGAAATCTAAGTCCACCAAAGATGATGACTATGTGAAGGATGCTGTAAAGAGAAAAATTTATGAAATGCATTCAAAATGTAAATACTAACATGCAAGACATGTTTAGTGCTATACCAGTTTTTGTAATTATACATAGTACGCTGGCATCATTACAGAAAGAATTAAGCAATAGTCATGTTTTCGATTTCAGTACATCAAGTTGAAGACGTCTCTTACATTCCACTGGCTTTTCATCTAAAGTAGATGATGGTAGGAGAGGTTTACTGGAACAATCACATATTGGTGTCGATCGTGTACGATTCTTAAGAAAATATCACAAAAATAAAGAAGAAAAATTATGCAATCCTGGATCCTTAGATGAAGCTTGGATTTTCAGTCGAGGATCGCACAAAAGAAGCTCTCATGATAAATCTAAGGAAAGCGTGAAGAAGAAGCCAATGGGTGAAGGGAAAAGGTTTGTTGTAATTTAGTTATTATATTATAATTGCTAATAAAATAACTATATTTTTCATGCAGGTAATGAAGATGGATTTATTTCCGATTACTTCACTTTCGTTTTCTACAAAGTTGCAAAGTACTGACTATCATGGAGATGTGTGTGCGAAGTTGTTTACCAAATGGTTTGAAAATAATTTCATTGCAAACTTAAAAGAACCACCTTTAATTGTAATGGACAATGCTACTTATCATTCCAAATTCCAAATAACTCATCTAAGAAGGAAGAAAATGTAATTTTTTATTAAGGCACAAATAGCTTATGAACCTAGCATGTTGAAAAAAATTACTGAAATTAGTTGCAGATAATGTGATACCAAATGTATGATTTCATAAATAAATAGCTAAAACACTAAAAACATAAAATTCAGTAACAATTATGTATTGGTATTCTTATTTCGTTTCCGATTATATTTTTTAAACAAGGTGATTAAAATGAATAGTTTTCAAAATTATGAAAAACTAAATATGCTTGAGTGCTACATTGAGAGTAATAAAAATAAAGACGCAGCTCTAGACTTATATTTTGAGCGTTATCCGGAACGACGACAGCCAGAACAACAAATAGTTGAAAGATTATATCATAATTTAAGTGAGTATGGAGTATGGATCATTTGGAAAACCAAGAAGTAAGATTTACAATAAGGCAAATAGAGAAAGAGATGAAATAAATACATTAGCTTGTGTTGCTGCTGATCCGACGATATCTAGCCGTAATATTGAGAAAGATATTGGCACAAGTAAATCTAAAGTTTTAAAAACGTTAAGAAAGCATAAGTATAAATCATATAAAATAAGAAAGGTTCATAACTTACATCCTGGAGATGAAGAGCGGCGTTTAACATTTTGTCATTGGTATTCGCAGCAGATTAATCGGAATCCCAATTTTTTTCAAAATATAATATGGATCGACGAGGCTTTTATATCTAGCGAAGGAATTTTTAATCGACATAATAATCGATATTGGTCAAATATAAATCCTCATCAGACGGTCGCCAGGATACAACAAGGACGGTTTGGGTTCCATGTATGGGTGGCGCTATATCAAAACAGAGTCCTTAACTACAGAATTTTTAATGAAAATTTGAATGCTCAAGGATACATCCAAATTTTGGAAGAATGTGTAATAATAGAATTGGATAACATGCCATTAGCTGCAAGAAATAATGTTTATTTACAACAAGACGGTGCTCCAGCACATAATAGCCACATGGTAAGGGACTTACTAAATGTCAATTTTGGCGAAAATTGGCTTGGTACATATGGACCAAACAAATGGCCTCCGCGTTCCCCCGACCTGACGCCACTCGACTTTTATTTTGGGGATCTATCAAAATGAAGTCTATAAAACCCAAGTAATACTGTTGAAGAACTCAGAGCAAATTTTATTAATTGCATTGGAAGAGTGCCAAATATTCAAATCTATAACGCCACTCGTTCAGTTACAAACAGAGCCCAAAAATGCATCGAGCAGAATGGAAGACAATTTGAGCACCTTTTGTGATTAACCACTGTGATTAATTAATGTTGAGTTGTTATAAATCTTTTCTTGTTTTTGTAGTTGTTGTTTTAGTTAATTAATGTTTTATTATTGTTATTATCTGCAATTTTATTATGCCTATTATAAAATAAAGAATTGATTAAATCCATGACCAACTAAAAAAATGTTTTTTAGTATTTTAGCTATTTAAGACAATGCAAAATATTAAGTGTTATATATTGTTGCAATCTCAAGAAAAATGCAATTTTTGAGATTATCAGATACAGGGTGTCCCATTTAAGAAAATGCTACTTTTGATAATATCTCAAAAATCAAACATCTATATTTTTTAAGAACGCCACTGGATTCAACATAAAAATCATAAAACTTTCGTATCCAAAGCTTTTTTACCTCCATACATAACCGAGTCATAAGAGATAATAAAACCGGCAGATTTTGAGAATCACTCTGTATCTTTGAAACCAATTTAGTTAGCGTAGATCCGATTGCGCCATTATACTAAACACTAAAAAGAGAACGGGACACGTATCTTAGTTTTTTCTATCTCTTACCATTTAGCCTATACCCTGTAATATTAACGAAAAAACCACCCTGTACATACTTTCTTCTACAATAATGAAATAATCACAAGTGTATCGATATTTATATTATCGTAAAGTATCTACAAGACTTATGTCGATTAAAACGCAATAATTATGCTCCTAGAAGGGTTGTTATAAATCTTGGAATAACAAAGTAATTGTACTTTCATCAATTTTTCCACCTGAAATGATTTAATTTATAATAAACAAAAAACGTATTCGTTTACTTACAAATATATAGGTTATGTATTATGATGGTATGTAATTATAATCAAACCATGTCCTAAATTATAACAATTCGCTGTCGCAGCAAAATATATTTCACTCTGTCAATAAAATAAGTGGATATAATGAATAATTTTTCTAGCTTAAAATATAAAAAACATTTAATAATTTTCAACTTTCTTTGGCATTTTGTGGAAATTTATCTGGAGACATCTACCGATAAAAATATTAACTAAAAGATACTTTGCTGATTTAATGCAGACTTACGTCGCGTAAATCTTAGTTCGTGTAATTTTAAGAATGAGTCATCCCAACTTTATTTGGATCAAACTATTTACTAAATTTCTAAATTTCAGTTGTACCTTTGGTCACTATGAAGCTTGCACCTGCCTTAACTGATTGATTTACTTGCGTTTGATAGTAAACTATACATTGTGTAATGTGTATCTATTATTGTTAAACAATAAAAAATGTTAATGTTTCCTTCAAAATAAACGAAGGTTACTATACAAACATATCAGAAAAATTCTAATAATAATCATATAATATCATACGAGAACGTATAACCATTTTATTTTAGTTAATTACTAAAGAATAATAATGTCTTTGTGCTTTATGTTTTAAAGCGTTTTATAAAGTTACATTATTGTTTCGTTATTAATGTTAAAATGTCATTACTTAATCATTAGAATTGTAAATAATAGCTCCTACGCATTTTAAACTATTTTGTTCTTTATCCGTAAATGTACGAAATGGTAGCTAAAGAGATCAAACAACCCAAACCATCTCCGCAATGGAGCAAAAATCTGTGCAAATTAAACTAATTAAATAAAGTATATAAGTAAACGTAAAC
This sequence comes from Vesta saturnalis, assembly GCA_036346205.1. Lineage (NCBI taxonomy): Eukaryota > Metazoa > Arthropoda > Insecta > Coleoptera > Lampyridae > Vesta > Vesta saturnalis. The sequence goes on along the minus strand of JARFJB010002201.1, from coordinate 446,224 downwards.
CAATACTGGACCAGTATTAAGTCACAGTACTTACTAGTTAAATTTTGAGGTATTAAACAAAGTTTAACTTAAATCTACGCTTTTCAAAATTACAACTGCACTTTCATTTTGATGCACAAACTAAGAATAAAATATAATGAACACGTTTTTGGGCCATCGACTTTTGTAACACAATGGTCAAATTAGTCTTTATAACACACATTGATATTGATGAGTCGCAACGTTGGTAACGTCAACAGTTCAATTACGTGGCAACGTAATTATACTATGTTGTTTTAAAAGCAATTTATTCATCTTTTATATTTGTAAATATAGCTCTTTGGTTTTGCATTAGGCCTACATACTGTTGTTATTTTTTACGTCTTCTTGCGCAAACCTCAAAACATAAACAAAAACAACAATAATGTGAACTAGGAACGTAAAATTCCGATTTTTTACAAAAGAAAACAAATCAATAACTAAACTGTTAATATGCAAGAAGTATAATCATAAAATCAAAATGTTAATCTCAATAAATCATCAGAATTTGACCGGAAGCAAACAAACAAAACAAGGTAATTAAAAAGGTCACAGCGTCCTTACGGAAAATTTCCGTTAATAAAGTGCCACAAATGGTGCTGATTATGACACTTCAACAAATACTAGCTGGCACTTTTACCGACGCACACACTTGTAATTATATATCTTCTTTGAATGAACTTTAAATAAAAAAGTACTTTACAAAGGATGTGGTTATAAATCTGACGCCAGACTCCGAACACCCTATCTAATTTACCTTGCAGATAACGATATTAACGTGTATGTACTTTATAAAGCCTGGCGCACATAATAATGATAGTATCTCAACTGCTAATAATTTGACACAGTCTACCTCAATTATTGAAAACTTCCAAATTTTTTTGGACGGTAACTAAATTCTCACGGTTTCCCCTTTATTAGATACTTTTGACTGTATGTCGCTTCGATTTTATTAAGCCAGATAAACTTTTAACTATAATTTAAAAGAACTTCAACAGTCAAACTGATCATACTCTAAATGATAAGCTTGCTAATAACAAAGCAAGTCGCGAACGCTGTCGGAAATGCTGAACAGCAAAACAATATTAATATATAATTATGATAATTAAGGTGTAATTACTTTAACAAAATTACTCAGGGTGTTTTCAAAACTTCTGCAACATAATAAATCTCAACGAAAAAAAAACAAGATTTCAATAAATATGAAACGTAATTGTTATCTCGATGTTACAAATCACATGCACGTGACAAAGGTAAACTAATCGATTTATACGGATTTTATAATAGATTAAGGGATTTAGGAGTAGCAGGCAGTAGAACACTACTGCTTACTAAGATCAATCCACCAGAATGAATAATAAAGTCCTCTGCTTAGGAAATGATAGGTGATATTTTTACGGCTTCGGGATTTAAAGCGCAATAAAGGGTTAGATGTTGATGTGTCATATCAACTACCAATTTTCAAAATTGTCTGGCAACATTGTAAACGCAAAAATAATAATCTATGTCAAAGTGACGTTTAATACTTCATGACAGACAGGTTGATAGACATCTAGATGCCAACTTACTTAAATTAAAAAAATGAAATAAATTTATTTTTTTTTCTTTTGTTAGGATAACTATGCAATCTTTTTTTTATACGTGCATAACGAAAACATGCAACATTGTAAAAACAAAAACAATAATCTGTGTCAGAATGACGTTTAAAACTTCATGTCAGATAGAGATTAATAGACATAAATACATGTTAACGTAACATTTATTTCGCTTTACACTGAAAAAACTTTATAAAGAAAATTTATATGAAATAAAATTTTCTTTAAAAAATACCTCTACACTTTTTCTTATAAAATTAATCGCTATTCAGATAATGAACAAATTTACACTTAAATTCTACCTGCCGCTTAATTACGTGTCATATTAAAAAATTGCATTAATCGATATGTTCAAGGTCTATATCTAGGTATTTTTATATCTTTGAAATAAGGAGCTGTTTTAGAAATATTTGATAAAAACAAAAAACTGCCTCTCTAATAAACCTCTCCGCCGCTGGATTTCTCCCAAAATCTAGTCAGCTCTAAGCCAAATGAAAAACTTAAATACAAAATTTTAAGTGCATAGGTAGTTTCCTTCTGGAGTTATCGTGGAACATACGTGCACACAGACATCCAGACATGATGGCCGATCTTGGCGAAACTTTTCCAAAAGTTGTAAAGTGAGCTAATAAGTCGATTTAGCGATAGTGAAAAAAAAGTCGATTGCATAACCTTCTATACCTACATATGTATGTGAAGATTGGAAGGTAAAGATTTCTGTATTATAACATTGTAAATTCCAAAATAATCCTGCACTTTTTTAATGGTAAATGCAGTATTATTGCCAAACACAAATAATGTTAAAATACGTTCACGTTTGGTTATTTTTGCATACCTAATTATCATGTGTATCAAAATATTTGATCGTGTTAATCGTTTTTATAACTAACAAAAGAAATTAGCTTTGTAACAACAGGAAACAGTAACATAAAATGTGACATAAACTAAAGAATTTATGAATATTTAATTTTTAATAGTAAGCATATTTTAAGCCCAACCTTTAAAGGAAACAATTTGTCTTTTTACAATAATATATGATGTTAATTGACTCATTTAATTAGTCAATAAATTACAATTCTACATCCATTCTGCTTTTGATAGTATAGCCTTGCAATATTTTCTAAACTTAATTTGTAACGTTCTATATTTGAGTTTTTAGAGCCATGTACTCTATGCCGAATTCAAAAGCTCCAGTTATCATTTTACGATCCTTACCGTTGTTCTCCTGTAATGAATAATTTCAAAGTAATTTCCGATAGTTCCCCACAAAGTTATTTTCTCAGCAAATGTCCGCTCATTTGCGCAAGTTATCGCCCTTAAAAAAATCTTCTTTTCACGTTTACTCTTTTTCAATTAAGCATGAGGGCGCTAACGTACCGTTTCTACTCTGCTTCGATATTGACTCTGTTTTTTGTGTAGCTGTGTTCACTGACCATTTGTTATCTATATGTTAACCTTCTGTCCAAATTCGCAATTATCTGCACCTTAGACCTCATGCCTTTCGATGTAGCTTCCCAGATACTAAGATATTGCTTTGTGGACTATGTTTTTTGGTAGCGCGACCTCGGTTAATACACTACCTCTGCCAGTGTCGTGTGCTCCCCTTAATGTGCGTACAGCTTCCTTTCTACACTAAAATGTGTGGACCCTGTTATTTTAGTTTCTAAGAATTATGCATAACGGTTGGATGAAAACATTAATTTCGAATAATTATCTCTTGATAAAGTATGTTTTGGTTTAAAACCCAAACATTTCTAGATTTCACGTTTTTTCGTTACACCTTTAGTTACCAACACTCTGTAGAATTAACTGTCACTATGTTTGTTCTTCTTGGTCACCCAGCTCTGTCATCTTTCAATTATTACCACATTCAAAGAATTATCCTCACCTTGATCATTGTCTACAAATATATAACCATTTTGTACTTACCCTGTATAATCCTCACTTATTGCATACTCCTTCCTTTTCTCAGTAAGTCAATTTTACTTATATAATTTAACACAATGTATATTGTACATCTTGTATTTGGTACATTCATTGATCGAGAATTAATCACTTAATACGTAACTTATATGTATAGTTGGCCATAACTAAAATTTTGTCAACCGTGCTTTTAAGAAAGAAATTTGAAAGCGAAACTACAAGAAAACCCGTGTTTCCTCTTGATCAAACTGGGAATTATTTTTTTTTCAAATTGGTCAGAGGAAATGTCGAATAAAGTACTTTTTGTCTCAGCTAGTGCCGAGATTCTACTAAATACTATATTATGTATAATTGTAAGTTGGTATGAATACATACATAAATATAAATTTGGTTATTTCGTTAATTGTAAACCTTGTAAACCTCATTCCATTAGCTACAAATCCAGAGCGGGAGGTTTACAATAATTTTAATTTAATTGCCGTCCATGGCATAATTTAATTATGGAGGAATTTGTATGTAAAATAATAGATTCTTTAAATTAAATGACCGTTTAACAGTCATTCAAGTAGAACGGAAATTATATCATGTATCATAATTTTGTTTCTAAAATCCGGCCACCTGCTTACATAAACTTTTTTTAAACATTAAACTTGATACCCAATTTTAAACACGTTGTATACGTAATCTATGGCTGTAGACAATTCTATTCTAACTCTGTATACTATTATTATAAGTTTTGTTATGAACGAATAAGTTCAAAAGTAAACATCTAATTAAAAATTATTATTAATTTTATTAAATACATAAATAAAAGTTTACCTCGAGTCGATTTGAACCTACGATATGTACTTTACTAAAATTTTTTATTTGTCAACCACTCCTTATTAGCACTTTTTTGCATGCAGTGTTTTCTCCAATAACATGCTGTGATAAGATTCATTACGCTGTATAATCAGAGAAGGATTCTGTAGGTCTTGCAACAACTGATATTCGCATCAATTCAAGAAGTTTTCCTGGTTAATTTCCCTACGATAATCGCAAAGTTTACTTTTTGAACAAAATATTGCTTCACAACCTATAATATAGTTGGTGTAAATGGTAATCGTATAAAATATATAAAATGTTTTAAATAATATAATAATGAAATATGAGTAAAAAGTTCTCCAAAACAAATCAAACTAACTGGAGATACTAACCATTCACCACAAATAATGCCTTCGACTCAAATCGGTAGATTAACGTAGGGTGGCTCATTTTTTTGATTTGCTTAATTACCTCAATTTCTGCTTGATTACTTCCACTGAACATAAATAATAAAAATGAAATGTAACACTAATAAAAATGATCTCGGACGCCAAGTTATTTTTAATAATGCTCGGAATAACTAAACCGAGTTTTACAATAAAAATTTTATCAAAATGTAAAAATAAAAAAATATACAGACTATGTTTATTAACATTTAAATTAGGGTTATATAAAATATATCTTAAACTTCTAGTCTTATACTAATAATCATTAAAAATAAATACCTGTACAATATATAATACTTCTTGAGAATTATAAAAAATAATGCAGAAATGCAAACCAAGATGACGTAATCCTTGTGTCAATGTTGCGCAATATATTGCAATAACAATGCTTTTATGTCGTTAACCACACCCAAACTGGAATTTTATTTCTTATAAATTTGTCTTCTTGAAATTGAATAATCCGTTTAATGCATTTAATTGCAATCATAAAATGAAAGCGTACGCAACAGTAAAATTAAATGCGTACTTAAATTGTAATAAAAGTGTAAATCAAAGTAAAAGTGAAAGTGCCATCAAATCAGTGGCACTTTTCACTAAATTTAGGGGTAAACCCAAAAAATGCTTCCTAATCAACACAACCTTCATCAGGAAGTAAAAAAATGGACGCTTTGAATTTAGACGATGTAGTCGTGCACGAAAGGATTTGCGCAAAGAATTAAGTCAACGATGACGCGTTGCGCGAACGTATTGAGCAGAAAAATAATTTAAAGTGGGAGTATAAATCTTTAAGAAGTATATACCCTTAAGAAGGGTACTTAAGGGGCACTTAAGTTACACCAAAATGCAAATTAAGTTAAGCCTACCTCATAGCTATAATGCAAAAATAATTAAAATTTTTCTTATATTTACAACTGAGTGAACGAAAGACCCAAATTACGGTATATTTTAATACAACTCAAAATGCGTTGTTACAAACCCTCAATCAATCCATTTTCGCTCCCTGCATGAAGTATAATATATCTGTATGGGGATTTTGTCTAAATTTTAGTTTAAAAACTTATTAATATTGTAGTGCAACCTTTTGCCATCTGTTTTAGTAGTTTTAACACTTGTTAGATTTTCATTTTGCCAAGAATGACCGATACTTCCATTTTGAAATATCCAGGTCTCATCAAGGAATACAAACTGGTAGAGAGCATCATCCTTAGCTTGTTTATATGATTTCAGAAATTCCACTCTTTTCAAAGCAACATTAGGTAGTACCATGAGTCCACGTCGTGGATTATCCTTTATCCATTTAAATCCAAGTTCTTTGAGCAATCTTCCCAAAGAAGTGGTACTGTCATTGAATAATTCCTTATCATTTAGTTGGGATCACAGGGATTGAATGGTTATGTGTTGTTGTAAAACCATACAGGATCCGTAACTCAAAATGTCAATGAATCGATGAATAAAAGACGGCAACACAGCATCATCTCTGACAGTGACTAGGTTTACGTCGTTACTTGTTGGCCTGTTGATTAAAATTTTATCACATAATTTTACACTGAGAGGCGTCTAAACCCAGCAAAAACAAGCTTGTGCACATGCATTATTTTATCTCAAAAGTATTATAGTAATTGCATTACCTTTAGAGTTGTTTTTTTTTTACAAATTTTATTATACAATTTGCGACGGAAACGTAGCCACATAAGACATGGAAATGCTTTAACTATATTAATTACTATTATATGTATAGTAACAATAAAATATGTCGTATAATATTAAAAAAATATCTGGTGTGGAACACCACACGACCTCCCAACCTACAAAATGGAAATTAAAAGAAATGAAATAATTTTAATAACATTTTTTAGGATAATTATAATTATATAAGAAGTTCATTACGAAAATAGGCAACATTGTAAACGGAAAAACCACAATCTATGTCAAACAAACGTTTACAACTTTATGACAGATAGAGGTTAAGAGAAATCTAGATGCTAACAAATTAAAAGAAAAGAAATAATTTTAATTTTAATTTTTTTTAGGATAACTATACTTTTTTACACGTTCATAACGAAAACAGGCAATATTGTAAAAACAAAAACAATAATCTATGTCAGAATGACGTTTAAAACTTCATGTTAGATAGATTAATAGACATAAATACATGTTAAGGTAAACAAAATTCCAAAGCCGCCCACTTCTATAGAAATATCGATAATACCGCTTCAGCATTTTCAATCATATTTATTTAATTTTTATATTTATTACGCTTTACATTAAAACACTTTGTGAAGAAAAGTTATGTAAAATTAAATTTTCTTTAAAAAATATATATCTAGTAGATTTACTGATAGTGAAAAAAAGTCGGTTGCATAACCCTTTAAAATGCATAAAATAATTTAATATATACAGGCTGACCGCGAGGGAACTACGAAGAATTCGTATACGTATGCATTGAACTCTTTTAAACAAAAATGATTATGTGCAATTTTTCCCAATTCCTAACCCCTAAGGAGAAATGGGTGCTTGAAGAAAAATGTAAAAGTAAGTAAAAAGAATGCTCTTAACAGCTGCTTAAGTATTAAAATTATCATAAAACATAACTTTTAATAACAATTTTCATTAACAAATTAACAAGAACACAATATAGCACAAAAATGCACATAAAATAACTAGGTGACAAACAAAAATGGTAACAGTTGTTCAAAATGAGATCCACCAACCATCACACATAATGCCACACGCCTTCGTAGCTCTTTTCCATTCGCTATTTGCGAAATTGTGGCGAATGTTGGTAAATGCATCATAAAATTCGTTCAATCAATTCTTCTCTTGAAGATGGTTTACTCCGCCCGTACACTAACGACTTAACATGGCCCCACAGATAAAAGTCTAAAGGTGTGAGATCTGGTAATCTGGGCGGCCAGTGTGCTGGTCAGTTTCTAACAATCCATCGGTTGGGAAATTTTTTGTGCAAAAACTCCGTTACAACACTCCCATAGTGTGCAGGAGACCCATCTTGCAAATACCACATGTTTTGACATACAATTAAGGGAACACCTTCAGGCAGTGTTGGTAAATCTTCTTCCAAGAATTGTCTGTACATTTAAGTTCATAGTTTAAGTGCCCATTAAAATGTGGGGTCCAATGAAACTGTCTCAAATATTTACCGTGAAGCCATGTTGAAATCCGGTAATAGTAATTTCATGAGGATTTTCATCTGACCAAAGGTGCTCATTGTGACTATTGTTTACTCCATCCCCAGAAAGCTTCATCACAAAGAGTGTAACAGCAATGTTATCATCATGTGTGATCATCCATTCACAAAACCGAACTCTTGGCGCCAAATCGCCGGGTAGAAGGTGCTGAACAGGTTGAAGATTATACGGATGCATTCCATTTTCGGGAAGAATTTGCTAAATCGTGGTCCTGCTTCTACCAGTGGCTGCTTTTATTCGTCTAATGCTCTTTCGGCTATCGATTTCAACCTCCTCAGCACCTCTTCTGCAAACGCATGTCGTGGAGACTCTCCATCAGTTCGATGTGCAAGAAAACTTCCTGTTTCTCGAAGGCAGTGAAAATTCCGGGCTATAGTTTTGTCAGTAGAAGCACGACGATTTGGAAAACGATTTTTGTACTCTGTTACTGCTGGATAACAATTACCGTTAAACAAACCGTACAAGAATACCATATCACTGTATTCCTCATTTGAAAATTGATAAGGCATGATTTAATTGTAATAAAATTAATTCTAATTGTTACATTTACATTCAAATAATATTTGATAGAAATGACATCTTCTCAGTTTATTGTGGTAATATTTCCTAGGCAACCAAAATTGCTCTTACGATTTTTACAGTATGGATCTCATTTTGAACAACTGTAACCATTCTTGTTTGTCACCTCCTTATTCTATCTGCAGTTTTATGCTATGTTGTGTTCTTGTTAATTTGTTAATGAAAATTGTTATTAAAAGTTTTGTTTTACGATAATTTTAAGACTTAAGCAGCTGTTAAGAGTATTCGCTTTACATACTTTTACATTTTTCTTCAACCTCCCATATCTCCTTAGTTAGGATTTGGAAAAAATGCACATAATCATTTTTGTTTAAAATTCTTTAAAGAATATTTATACGAATTTTTCGTAGTTCCCGCACGCCCTGTATATGCTTCAGTCAAGAATCAATCGAATATTTTTAGATTGAAAGCTGAATATGGATATATAAATGTAACAATCGCACCGGCACATTCTTGCCTAGCAATTAACGAATGTTGACGCATAAACAATGCCATTATATTTATTTTATATTTGTTATTGCAATATGACATTATATTACAAAGTATACCACGAAAGCTATGACAATATTATTAAATAGACACTAAAAAGCTAGTGAAATTATAACAAGAAGTATTATGAATAGGTTAGTGAATCAACTATTTATAGATGTAACAAAAAATTAAAACCATTTTCTATAATGTTCAAGAAAACAAAAGAAAAGCACGTTTAACTTAATTTTTGTTTTGAATAGTGCAGTTCATCTCAAAGAAATCCCTTTATAAATGTATTTAATAAATTTATCGATTAACGGAAGTTCTATTTTTAACGTGAAATGTTCGACAGCAATTCACGTGTCACTCGGAGGCAGGTATTACGGCCTTCCACAGCAAACTGCAGTAGATATTGTGTATGTTCATTAAGTATGCGGATGACCGACTGAACTCATCGAACAAGGGTTAGTCCTCAGAAAGAGGCAAAGTAAACCTCAAAACCTTATATGAAAAGGTAAACTTTCACCATTATTATATATAATTAAAATACTTAGCTTTCAGGTTTTTAATATATATATATATATATATATATATATATATATATATATATATATATATATATATACACAGTGCTAGTCAAAAGTCCCTCCCCTTGTATCTTTTGAACGGTTTTACTTATACTAATGAAATTTGGAGGGTGAATATAAACGGATATAAGCTTCTCAACTAGTTATGACAAGTGACGTAATAGTCATATATGACGTCACAGGGCCACAGTGACCAATAATTTTAAATAGTATTTTATGACAAGTGACATCTCGTTTGAAAGGTATTAAAATTACCTATTCAGTCATACTAATTTTGTTAGGGTTTAGGTTGATTTTGATAGAAAAATTAAATAAATACTAAAATTATAGTTTTCTCGAAAAGTATTGAAGTAAGGTATAGGAACCCTAATACATTTCGAACTATTGTCAAAAGACTATTCCATTTCGATAAAAATTTCTTGGGCGTTGTATTTAAAATAACAAAGATATTTAACTTTGAAGTTTGTTAACTTTACGAGTTATTCTTTGTATTTTATAAATTATGATTTGAAACAATAAACAACAGAATGTATACTTCTAAATATCCTTATTACGATGACCTAGATTAGATTGTCTCATCTTTTCTGAATCGAAAAATACTTTAATTTTTTGACAACCCAGCATTTTCAAAAAATGTTAAATATTTCGAAAACTGTAAGGTTTAGGTATAGGGAACTCTAATGAAAGTCTATCTTATTTTACACCTTATTTAAAAAAAATTAAAAGGAGGGTATTCCATTTAAAATAATATAACTTTGATAAGTAACAAGTTTGTAGATCACCCTGTATAAATCAAACTAATTTTAGATTGTAGTCCTAGAAGGCTTACATATTCTCCTTAAACAGATTTTGAAAAAATTCAGTCGTTTGGGTGTTAGAGACGACGCGTTGGTGGTGGCCCATAAAACATAAAACTGTCCAAAATTTATGAATTTGTTAAAAAAAATTGCGAAAAGGTCGTACAAAATTTTTAGGGGCTTGATACCCTTTCCATCTCCCTGAAAAGGACGCTTATGATTAGAATAACGAAAATGGCCTAGCTCATGTTACTCGGCGTGAAAAGTTATGTATGTTCCTTAATTTCATCTCTTTATCTTTTATCGTTTTGAAATAATTGAATAAAATCAGTTTCATTCGAACCCTTTCAAATGCCTGTAACTTTTTAAGAGTGCGTTTTAAGACACATATTTATATGAACATTTTGTCTTATTTTAATGAGTACTACATGCAGTAGAAATTCGGAACCCTATTTCAGAAACACCCTGTATATATATATATATATATATATATATATATATATATATATAATATAAATATTATATATATATATATATATATATATATATATATATATATATATATATATATATATATATATATATATGACACTAATCCTTTACAAAAGTAATAATAATCAATTAACTATTTACAATACCTACATTAATTGCTAATAAAAAATGGAAATATTATTTTTGATAAAAACTAAAGGCAACACGAATCCTATATTTACAGTACTATGCTTTTATTGCTTAGAATTCCATTCCGGACAGACTTTTTTTTTAATTTCATCATTAAATGCAACAAAAACCATGTCCTAAAAAACAAATGTACCAATTTATTTAGTGTGTTATGACAAATAGAAATAGTTGCAGAATTTTCAGCTAAAAATATATCTGCAATCCTGTCATAGGACATTTCATTATTAAAAAATTGTATTATATATTCTCTAAATACCATTTCCGACTGTAAAATATAACACAGGTCCTATTTTGGATATATCAGGACATCTTCTTTAAAACTTTTAAAGTGATTAAATTAGACATTTCACTTAAATTATCGTAAGGATACATCATTGCGGCTATGCAATTTTGTTTGCAAAGAATGCACAAGACTTTCAAATAGTGTGACATTACGTTTGCCAAAATCCACGTCGTCGTCATACAGATGCCCCATTTCACTGTGTATAGAAGTATTTACACGAATTTTTGCCTCATGAATTCGACAATACTCGATTAAATGAGTCCTTGTGTCATGAAACAAGGTCCCACAACAATCTGACACTCACATTAGAAGGCGGTAAATAAAGGAACATAGGATTTGCTTCCGATGACAAATTGTGCATGCCTTATCTACATAAATAGGTATTTTTATAAATGGCTTAAATATCACATTCAATGTCAAACTGCTAGAGCGCTGGTGGTGTAATGGTAGGAGTCGTCTTCCACGCTGTTGGTGCGGCTTCGAATCCGGACATGCAATTTTTTTTAGGTTACTGTAGTTTTGTTAATCTAATCTACTTTTGTTAGGTTACAGTAGTTATGTTTATCTAATCTAATTATGTTAGGTTACAGTAATTTTGTTTATCTTATCTAATTAAGTTAGGTTACAGTTGTGGCGGCACCTTCCTATATTCTTTTGTTTACCGCTTACTGTCATATTGTGATAACATGATTAATCGCAAAATCACTTTAAAATCCTTTGGCCTTGGAATTAGGGGCATACTCCGTACCACAGAAAATAAATAGTGTCCTGGGTTAGATGTCCACGCAAAAAAAAACTTGAATTTATGTTTTTTCAGATATTCTTCGTGTAAATCTAATGCAGTTTGAGTGGCAAGTAAAATTCCCATTCGGCATGGGTTTCATTCTCCATTGATTCCAATGTTCAAATGGCAAATAATGTCCAAAAAGTTTCTTAAGAAACTTATAGTGCTTTCATACATTTCTAAATTGTCGTTAGATAAGCGTAGTTTAATGCTTCTGGAGGTCATTATACTGAACCTTTATATATATTCTCATAGAACCACGTCGTCGTTTAAGAATCTTGGTTAATTTTGTCAAGTCTTATAAAATGTCGTACATGGGCTGCTGTATCATTGTGCAGTATACAATGTGCAGTATTGACATCCATTTTTTTAACCATGCCCCGGCGCCAACTTTTTTAAACGTCCTCACAATTAAGTTTAAAAACTTCTTCGGTGACGTTAAAACTAACGAAATTGGATTTTGGATGTATTTCCTGACAATAATTTCGTCGGTTGTAAATTTTCTATGATTTATAAAACTAATGGCAACATTTTTATACACGTGTACCGGATCAGGTATTACATATATAATTTTTTGTGTTCATTTATAGGGCCAGGATAATAATTTTGTACTTTACCATGCTGTAGAGCAGAAATATGAAGCAATCTCCAAATACTGCGGTTTTCAGGTCCTATATCCGTTATAATGGTCTTCACTAAAACTCCTACATTATTACACCTTTGGACAATATCTAGAAGTTTTACTAAAACTTCATTTCAACTCGTAGCCCACTATTTGCTTCCATCGGCTGCTAGCATGACAACTAATCCATGCGTGGCTAGTTTTTCAGAGCTGTCCTTATTCCCAGACAACATAATGGTGGTCTGTTGAATGGTCATATTGAAAACCAGGTTTTATGGTCATCTCATCCAGCAGCAATGCAGCATGTCTTTCTTGTTCATTAAATGTTGCTGCCTAAAAGAGAGGGTAAATATAACACCATTCTAACAATTTAATGACTAGGGCACAGACTAAAATGTCCCTCGACCAGTCAAATAATCGAACTCCGCTTGATTTCATGTGGTGTACACGCCATAAATTATGTCTCAATGGATACTTAAATAGAGTCCCTGGGAGGTCGATTATTTGACTGGTCGAGGGACATTTTAGTTCCGGCTCTAACAATGACTCACTTTTAACTTTAACAAATTCAGTGATCAGAGATACCTGACTGAAATTTAAAATTTTCTATTCGCTTCTGCAATGTGCGTATGCTGGGGAAAGGAAACTGTAAGTTACGAAGTTCATTATATAACCTTTAGCCCCACATGCTGTATAAAGCTTCAAACCTTTCTTGACAGTTTCAGAAGACCACTGCACTCCCCTATTATGTTCATATTTAAGGAAGTGTATTTGATCTTCACCAAATATATTTTTATAACGTTCTTCCAAGTTCTTCAATTTGCTTACTTAACCTGTTGATTTTCGCGTTAGTTTTTCGCAAATTGTCTTTTAATTTCTTATACACATATCACTAATATGTGTTGAATCACTTATTTCGAAGGACCCTGTGTACAGAAAATAATTCTAAATCTCCATATAGTAACAGGCGCCATTTACAAACCTTGATCGTTGTCAATAATATCCTCAACACTAACATCTGCGATAAACGCCGTTTTTGTAGGTGATTCACCTAAATTAGAGCGATTGCCGTCCTCTACGATAAAATGCTATTGTATTTGAAAATTTAAAAAATATTTTACCAAACCTAAATGCTTTCTCTTAGGGCACTCTTTTGTATAGATCGCGGATCTGCTGAACCTTTTAGCAACTTCCTTTTATCAGCTCTATTTAATTCAAACTGATTTTTATCAAAGTGTACCTATAATTTAAAGTAAATAATAAAGATTTTTAATAATTTAACTAACTGTAACTTACTTCACAAATCCACGCCCTCTCTGGTATATTGTCCCAATTAATCAACTGCAGCCAAGTTTGTCTTCGAGCTTCATCTGGTTGACCTGTGGGTTCGGAATATAATCATGCATTTTTCGATTATCTTTTTTTTAATTGTTTGCTTCTTCTTCGGGATCTTCGTTTCTTCTGGGTTCCATAAGGTCTTCTTTCTTCGGCAGTTTTAGGGATCTTCTCCCTCTTCAGCCCTGGGTTTTGAGTGTTTCTGGGTGTTGTGTTGTGATGTGTATTGCAAGTGGTAACAATATATGTTGTGATATTTGTGTGGAAACAAAAAGAAAATTGAATATTGAAATTGAAAATATTTATATGTGCTAGTGTTTGAGTGTTTTGGGTTTGTGTGTTGGGTTTGGGTTGGATGGAAGGTCCGTTTTCATAGCGGTGGTCGTCGTCTCGTTTTCTTTGAGGATTGGATTGGGTTTCTTTATCTTAGGATGTAGAGATGTTGTCGAGGAGCTCTTCGAACTCCTCAGGTTGGTTTGGGTTTGTTGTAGTATGAGTGTTGGGAGGTGTTTAAATTTTGTTTTGGTTTCTAGGTAGTCGGGGTTTGTTAGAAAAGGATTTGTAAGTTCCTTAGTTGGGATTATGTCTCCGTGTATCCTGCAGTTGTGTATTTTGCTTGTAGTGTTTTTAGTCTGTCTATTATTGGTTGAATGTTTGCGTGTTGTGTTGTTAGGTCGTTTGGGTACCTGTAGTGAAGTTTGTGTGTTGTGCGTTGAATTCTTCTTTCGCAGGAGGCCAAGATTGGAGGAGGTGAGGTTGAGCTTGCGTACAATGGAGTGCTAGTCTGGTAGCGGTCTAATGTAAGTTTTGTATGTATGTTGTAGGGTTTTAGGGTGGCAACCTCTGACGTTTCCTCAATAGTTTCAATAACGATACGCGGTTGCGTACCTTACTGAGAACTTTGCTCACGTCAGGTTGCCCGTGGAGTTCTTGAGAAGGTGATACCGAGGTATGTTGCAGTGTCTTGTGGTTGAGTCGTTTTCCCCGTAGAGTCAGGTTTATGTTTTCGGTAGTTTGTTTGGTAAAGTCGGATCTTGTCGGTGTCTGAAGAGTGTTGTTTGTGTTTTGTCGGGTTGACTGTTAGTCTCCACCGGTTGGCCCAGTTGGAGAAGTTGGTTTTGTCGTGTCATGAGTCTGTTTGCCCTTCACTGCCCTTACTGGTTACCCATAGAGCAGTGTCGTCGGCAAACTGTGTCACTGCAATTTTGGGTTTGTGCTTTGAGGAATGTCGTGGGCGTATATTGTGAATAGGAGGTGCCAGTGCTGACCCTTGCGGAACACCGGCGGTCGGGTGGAATGTTGGAAGTCGAAGGACCTACTCGTACCTTTACACATCTGTCTGTCAGATATGAAAGGAGAGTCGGACGAACGGGTAGGGAAGCTTAACTGTCTTAGTTTATGTATAAGTCCTGCGTGCCATAATTTGTCGAAGGCTTGTCGGATGTCTAGGAAAACTGCGAGGCAAGTCTCCGTGGTTTAGGGCTTTTGAGGATTCTGTATAGAGTTTAACAAGGGGTCTTGGCATACGCGGTTGGGTCTGAAGCCGAATTGGCTGTTTGGGATGATGTCGTTGGCTTCGAGATGATCCCTTAGCCTTTGGGATAGGATTGATTCTAGACCTTTGCCCATGCAACTTAGGAAAATGGGTCTATAGGATGTAGGTTGAGAGGTCATTGGGTTTGGGAATCATGACGGTTGAAGCGGTCTTCCAATCTGTCAAGTAGGATAGCTAGGCATCGGTTGTATATTTGGGCTAATTGTCTAAGGGCGTTTGGAGGTAGGTTCCTAAGTATTAGTCTGTTGAGTCCGTCTTGTCCTGGGGTGGAATTTCTTCCTTTTGAGTGTTTGTAGTACTAGGTTAGGTGAGATAGGGCTAAGGAAGTCGTTGTCTTGGGGTTCCTGTGGTCGTTCGTTTAGGTTTGTAATTTGAACACCTCCAGGTTTTCTTCAAGCCGAGCTTTGAGATCGTTGTCAAACGATGGATCGTCAGTAGAGTATGGATTGCAGGTGAAGACCAAACAAGTCGACTTTCTCCTGATCAGAAACTGTGAGTTTACCTTGAGGGTTGATTAGGTCGCTTCTGGGTTTGGTTTTTGTCGTGTCAGGACTTTGAATTTATGCCAAAATTTCGCCGTTTCGGTAGTCAAGTTTTTCGGTTTCTTTCATCCAGCTTTCTTGGGTGAATCTGTTTGGCTCTAGCCGAATCGTCGCGTTTAGTCTGTTAAATTCAGTTTTAAGTGCAAGGTCTTTGGTTTTAAGGAATCGACGGTATATCCGTCGTTTTTCTTTAATCAGTAGGACTATTCGTGGCAGAGTGGTTTACGGTTAATGTTGATTGTTTTTGTTGGGATTGCTGTGTTGGCGGCGTCGTTGATGAGGTGAGTTAGGTGGTGTATGGTTCTGTCTATGTTCTCTGTGGTGTCTATGGAAAGTCAGGAAGGTTATTGGAGATGTGTTCCCGGAACACATTCCAGTCTGCGTTATGAAGTTTCGTCTTGCAATGGTGGTTTGTGTTTGAATTGGGTAGCCTAAGGATGTATTGACTAATAGGAGGTGGTCGGATGTAATTGTCGTTCCTATGTGGCAGTTGTCGTCAAAGTATTGAGCAATTCGTTCTGTACATATGATGTGGTCGGATATGGAGCGACCTGCGTGTCCAATGAACGTGAGTTGAATGTTTCGTATTCGTATTAATGGTAGTGTTAGTAATTCGTTTATTAGTTTTCGTCCGTTGGGGTTATCAGTTGTGTCTCCAATTGCGTATGTCTTGCGTTGAGGTCTCGAGGAGCACTGCGTTGGGAAGCTGGCTATGTATTGTAGTAGAGGCGAGGAGAGAATATTGCTTGGAGGTTGTAATAGCAAAATACTATTATAGGTGCTGAAGGCAGGTGGACCTTCGCTACACACTCAGTGTTGTAGGTATGGCGGCAAGGTCTGGGAAGGATGGATATTTGGATGGATCAAGTGCTGTGCCACGTTTGCCTCTGTCGAGGTTGTTGTGAAGGTAGGTATTGTAGTGTGATATAATTAGGTGCCTCTGTTGGTCAGTTTTGTTTCCGTTATCGCTAGCACTTGTATTCTGTCTGTTTGCAGTCGATTATTATCAAAAAATATACTTCACTCACAGCAACAGGTCATATAATAGACACGGAACACGTTGTTGAAACTGAACAACAAAACAGCTTATATTTCAACGCGTCAGCTCAACTGTCAATAACGCAAGCTGACAACCTCATAATTTCAAATACAAAACGTAACTAGTGACCCGCCATATTGTATCCGATTTATATGGACATATCCACCGCGTTACTTTGCCATATGCAGGGACTCTAACTAATCTGTACACGACCGAACCGACTAACACGTACTTTATAAACGCTGTTAGAAAATATATTAAGACCTATGATATTAAGAACTATGAATAAGCTTTTCAACGATGTATACATTTGTACATATAAAATGCAATGTTGCCAAGTTGTTTAACAAAAATGTATTTTTTCCCGAATGCAAGGTTAGCAATAAAATTAATTCTTGGTTTATTATCTAAGTTGAGACAAATTAGTTCAGGGATATAATTAAGCTAGGCTTTGAAACGTTTTATTGATATATTAAATAGGGGAGAGAAGGCTTCGTGTGAAACTTTAGCATGTTCACCGTACATCAATTTTCTTATTTCAAATAGAACACCCTGTATATTTTGATATGGGCGAATAGTACTCTTAAAGACCTAACTTTTATCTAAATACATTGATACCTCTAAAATTTATAGTTTTAAAGTAATTCCATTTTCTTTATCTTTCTATAATTATTTTATAACGTAACCATTTAATAGATTGCCATGATTTCAAGTCACAATACCAGATTAGTAACAGTAATAATTAGTTTTATTAAATATTTTTAACAATAAACTAAACAATGTAATATCGGAATAATAAACAAACAATTAACAAGAACAAGAAGTAGGTAAGTCAAACATATGCAAATGCGCAAAAATTATAAATAAGGTGCAAACAATGCACTGATTTAGTCGTTGTCTGTAGGAACGTTGTAAATTATGCAACATTTGTTGGGTTACATTACGAAACGCTTGTTGAATTCTTTCCCTCATATTTTCTGCAGTAGTCGACCATGTTCTGTAAACCTCATTTTTAATGTAGCCTCATAAAGAATAGTCCATGAAAGTCAGATCGGGTGATCTAGCTGGCCACCTGATAGGCTCATAACGACCTATCTAGCGATCAAGAAATTGCTGATTTAAAAACACATCACGAGCTGAATGTGCAGGAGCTCCATCTTGTTGGAACCATATTTCCTCATTAGCGAATGGGATGTTCTCTTCAATCCATGGTAGCACGTTGGTTCGCAATAAATTTAAATAATTTAGTGCATTTAAATTGTTTTCAAAAATAGGGTCCTAATAATCTGTTACCAATAATACCAGGCCAAACATTGAGACTCCATCGATGCTGATTGTTTCTGTATCTAATTATATGTGGATTTTCCATGGCGTAATAATGACAATTATGTTTATTTACAAAATAATTGTTATGAAAAGTAGATCCGTCTGTCATCATAACTGTATTAAAAAATTATGTGGTTGTTGCAATCCCCAACGATTACAGTAATTTAAACTATTTTCAAAATAATTTTCATCCAATGGCTGGTGGAGTTGGATTTTGTATGGATGGTATTTATTACATTCAGGAAAAATATATTTTTAACCATAACATTAGTATGATAACAGTTTAAAATGACTGCAGACCAATGTAAGATTTTTCATCCAGGCTAAATTTAATAATTTCCATTAACGCGAACTAGCCTACTAGACGTTGGAAGAACAATTCCCGCCATTTATCTGTTTCTTACGATATCTCAGGATAGGAAAAAGATATCGACTTGCAGTTTTCACTGTTTTATTACTAATTTAGTCTACTTTTAAAGACCTACTTAAATTTTTATGCTTCCATTTAAAATTGTAAAGATAAAACACAATATTAAAAAATTAAACAGCGCCCTCTAGCATTTATGTTATTAATCAGATTGCTTCAAATTTACAAATTTTCTATTGTTTAACAAAGCTCTTTCAAACAACATCAAGTTTATTAAAATCGGTCAAGCAGAACCTGAACTAAAGGCGGTTTTTCGTAACAAGGTTCCTCTCCCCACCCCTTATTTGAAGAGATAGGCTAAAACTTGTCAAATAAAAATATGCAGAATTTGTCGAGGAATCTGACTATAATATTTAATATGCTTAATTGAGTAAATTTTGAAAAATTTTGCTTTTAAAATTTTAATTGTCAAATACGCCCTCTAGCGGTGGACCTACAATTCTGAAAATAATTTCCAGGCGTTTCTCGAGGCGACTTTTGTTATAAAATTTTTTTTCCCGAACCTGTGCTATAATCCATTCCTGAGATATGGCCGACGGACGTTTTTAGGTGGCCACCGGTACGTATTGAAACCATATAACCTTTGTATAAATGATTTTAATGAAAAATCAACAGCGAAACCACAATCTTCCGTCGCGTGACGCTTTGGACACCCGGTATATGCAAGTCACCTTACAGTGCCAGCCTAGGCACGTATACTTCGGAGAGCAGGAAGATTTGTAGGGTTCCTGGTAGAAAATTCGATTATAAACGTGACGCGAGTAAGGTACTGTGTGAATAACAGGATTTGAATGAAATTATTGTAAAAAATGGTGGATGACAGGAGAAACTGAGAGCAGGTTAAATATCGGAATAATAGATCACAAAATCACATTAAGAGCGTGATCCTAATAGCAGCTACAAGAATAACGGTTTTATAAGGGACTGGAAACGATGTACGAAATGTATGTGAGCGGAAGAGCGATGCGCAAATATATGACAACATGAAAGGAATATCATTTGGGAAGAAAATATCAATATCAATATCAAAATATCAATTATCACAGTCAAAACACCTAAGGATACCTAAGGATTTTCCAAGAGACCTTAGGATTGAATTCGAAATACATACTTTTACTTTATTGCTTAGTTTGTTTGGAGTTGACCAGACTTCCATTAAGTAAAAAATTAACATAATTATCTGTATTATAATAAACAACTAATTTAATTACTTTTCAAGTCAACTTAAAGTGTTTTCATTAGTATTACTCAGTATGATCAGGAGAATTTGTCATTGCTTTAAATTTCTTTTAAATAAAGTACGATTTGCCTGAACGCCATAGCTTTCTGGTTAGTGCACCGTTCCCAATTTTACAATTGAAATTGTTTAAAATGTTTAGCACAGAGTTCGATAAACTAAGACATAAAACTTGTTTATTAAAATTCATCTAAATTAATTGAAATCAAATAAAAAAATTAAAATTCTAAAAGCTTTCGGTAATAAATTCATAAATTATATTTAATGGTGTTGATACATTAGACTTCGTCTTGGTCAATGAATAAAAAAAGAGGAAGGAACAAAATGTGCTTAACCTTGAGATCATAATGCTGTCACAATGATTTCCACACACTTCCTCTGATATAGAGCCATGCATTTTTTTTACATAGGAAATGTTATCTCATTTTTATTATTTACTTGCAAATGCATATGCGCGCTTCTAATAAAAAGGTACAATTTGTGCAACCTGGATTTCGGAACAACTGTTTGTAGAATACTATACTGTTTTAACCCATAACTGCATAAATACTTACTATATAAGAACAATTTTAAGAAGTAATTAAAATGTTTATCTTTTGGGTAGTTAAATCGTGTATTATCTTTATCTATCTTTCATATAAATTTAAACGCTTCGATAACAATTGCAGTTATCGTCCTCAGTAAATGATAATATCTGTAATAACTACTGAAGACGTTAAACAAATTTATGATTTATGACTTTATAACTGTTATATTAATTGCAGGTTTACATTTACGTTGTCATATTTTTCATATTTCATAAATTTGTTTTAACATCTCAAGTAGGTAATGTTTAGTTATTACTGAGGACGATTTCAAAACGTCTGAACGTATGAAATATAAGTAATGAAAATACACGATTTAATTACCCAAAAGATAAGTATTTTAATTAAGTGTGATAATCGTGAATGTTTACATTTCGATATTTTAAGTTACTTATTTAACTTATGCAGGATGGGTGTCTACTGCGTGGACGGAGGATTTCTCCTTAACTATTAGAGATATCAAAACCAATTTTGGTGTGGTAATACACGATCATTGGACCTACATTCTAAAAATAGTTAGGTATATACAGGGTGATTGGTAAAAATATGCCAACCCAAACCTGTGTTTTTTTTTAATGGAACACCCTGTATATTTTTGGTTTTTTGGATTCACTGTTACATTTAGAATAAAAGTATAGAAATTTGTATCTGTATCACCAACTGTTCTGCAGATATCGTCACTTTAGTACCAAAATACAGTTAACTTTGGAACCACGATGCGAGCGTAGTGATCTTGTAAATCTGTTTTACCACCGACCATTAATAACAGTCTACTAACAAACAAATTGGAAAATGTTTGGAAACCATGCAAAACTATACCGAATGATTAACTTACGCGAAATGTAATTTTTCTCAATTTTTTCAAATGTAACACCCTGTATATTTTTTCACATTTCGATTTCCCGTGAAAAGTAGATACTAATTGATAATAGGTTTCATAGCCTTAAGACGGACCCTTCTTGAGATATTGATGCTTTATTTGAAAATATTGACGTACAGAAGAACAAATAAAACAAAATCCAGAGCAAATAAGAAAATACGAATGGCAAATAAATGCTTTAACTGATAGGAAAACTTAAATAATAACTAAACAATAAAATAATTCTCTACACCTAAAAATAAGTTGAACAAGTAAACATAAACGAATAAAACCATAAATTCAAATCAAATGTTCAAAATGCTGACGACGACTAGCTAAACACTTTGCAATTCACTCGGTAAACGAAAGATTCACTCGCAACAACATTAGAGGCAAAATGGATTGAAACGTAGCTCTAATTCTATTTTTCATATCTTCGCTGGTGGTGGGAGGATGTTGGTAAACTTTTTCTTTAACGTAGCCCCAAAGGAAGAAATCAAGGGGCGTAAGATCCGGTAATCTGGCTAGCCAGTTTTGAACACCACCTCGTCATATCGACCTCATCGGATAATTTCTATCGCGATATTGCCTAACGTTGATTGCATAGTGTGGAGGGGCGCCATCCAGTTGAAACCACATCGTACGAATATTATCTACCTCGATATTTTCCAAAAGCTCGGGTAAATTATTTTCCAAACACTGTAAATATCTGTCTCTAGTAAGACTCCCATCAAAGAAAAATAGACCAACCACATTAAAATTGATTATACCACCCCACACATTAACTGACCATCTATGCTGGTGTTCAACAACTCTTAAGTTGTATGGATTAGTATCTGAATAGTGGTGATAGCTATGTGTATTAATATTGCCATTACTGTGAAAAGTTGCCTCATCCGTAAATAGAATGTTATCAACAAAATTGGATTCTTCATTTACTTTAGTAGTTATCCAGGAAGATTCACGATTTTGAAAATCCATTTCACTTAAAGCTTGATGTTGCTCGATATGATAAGGATGCAATTTGTTTTTTTTTAATAAAGCTGCGAACTGTATTTCTATTTAGGTCTAAGTGTTAGTACTTAGCTCTCTGGTACTAATTTGTGGATATTCAATTGAAAAATTGAAACTCAATTTCTTCATTTGGGCTTGTTTTTGCGCGCTTGGGATAACACACACTTCCTCTTCCAGAATTTATAAATCTCTCAGCTACATTCATAAACGATTCTTTCCGCGACTGTCTTCTCTCTGGGTATCGTTCACAGTACAAACGGATAGCCAGCAAAGCATTTCTTTGAACTTCGTCGTAAATAAGGATTATGTCGACCACTTCTTCTTTGGATAAATTCATTTTATACAAAACTTGACAAAACGGCAATCCAAAAACACACAAACTAATGGAACAATATTTTAATGATTATACAAACGTCAAAACAATAGATGCAATTACAAGCGGCTAGCCTACCTGGTTCGTTTTGTTGAATTCTATTGTCATAGTAAATTGTATTTTAGAATATTTTACGTAAAACCGTCAATATCTCAAGAAGGGTCTGTCTTATGGTTATGAAACCCGTTATCAATTATTATCTACTTTTTACGGGGAATCGAAATGTGAAAAAATATACAGGGTGTTCCATTTGACAAAAATTACATTTCGCATAAGTTAATCCTTCTGTATAGTTTTTACATGTTTTCGAAAAATATCCCAGTTTGTTTGTTAGTATACTGTTGTTAATAGTCGGTGGTATAGACAGATTTACAAAATTGGGGTGACAACACTCGTATCGTGGTTCCAAAGTTAACTTTATTTTGGTACTAAAGTGACGGTGTCTGCAAAACGGTTGGTAATCCAGATACAAATTTTTATACCTTTATTCTAAATGTAACAGTGAATTCAAAAATGCAAAAATATACAGGGTCTTCCATTTAAAAAAAACATAGGTTTGGGTTCCCGTATTTTTATCAATCACCGTGTATATACCTAAATATTTTTAGAATACAGGTCCAATGATCGTGCATTACCACACCATAATTGGTTTTGATATGTATAAACAGCTTGCAGGGCCGTACGATGCATTCTTTCAGTATGATGCAAGTTTTAGCAATCCCGCCCCTTACAAAATTAAAATAATTAACCTTAAATTATTTGTATTAAAAACACATTACAAAATGATGGAGAATTTTTATTTTATAAATAATACTTTTAAAATAATCTGGCATTATCAACAATTTTAAACATATGTATTACTAAGAATATAACTACTACCTACAATTAACAGTTCACAGTTTCACTGTTCTAACTTTAAGTTTGGAAAATTCGTCAACTAATGCTGTGTAATCTGAACTGACTTTCAATTGAAATTATAGCCAACTTTGTAAGCTTTATCTGATACAATGAATTTCTAAGATAATTTTTAATAAGTTTTAATTTTGGAAAGCTTCGTTCCCCTCTGGCCACAGATCCAGCATATAAAGTTGTTAAGCTATTTTTAGCTAAATAATTTAAAACTTTGATGGGTTGCACATATGAGGGTGGTATTCGGCATACATCCTGTAGTTCTTTCTGAAGATTTAAACCTGAAACGTTTTGGACTGAAGGTGTTGACTGCAAATTCATACAGTAGTTTTGTAACGTTTTGTCGTTAATATTCCTGATTTCTACAATGTCATACAAGAACTGGGTGTTGTTACTATGGCTTTCTAGAAGTGAAAATCGTTCACCCAAAAAATTAAAAGTAATGTCAAGAACCTTATTAAAGAGTTTATTTTATATAACTTCGAATAATGCGTCATAAATTTCATAAAGCTGAAAGCGTAAAGATTTCAAGGCGTATATCCTACTCGACCACCTAGTAGCACTCAGTGATTTCCAAGTTAACTGTGAAAGATGTTTGGTCAACACCACCCAACGCTTTGTAGAACCAGAAAAAAATGTGTAAAGCTCCTGTACAATGGAAAAAATGACAGGCACATAAAACGCCCTTGGATATTTTTCAAGTATTCCGTTTGTACGCTGTTTCTTACTCCCTTCATATTGGGTCCGTTGTCATATCCTTGTCCTCTAAGCCACTTCAAGTCAAAACCCAACTTTTCCATATGTGCCAGATTGAGCTGTGCCAGTTCCTCTGTTGTTGACAGAGTTGTAAGCAACTACTCTTATTGTTAATGAGAGCTGCTCAATATGACTTATGTTTGGTGTACAATCAGCGATTGTGGAAAAGTATTTATTAGTTTTCACGATTTCCAAAATATCTTTCAGAATTTTTTTCCCATCAGGTGCATATTATTGCTTAGGTAAGTCACAGACCTTTTATCAGATTCGCGTTGAATCCTTCTAACATGTTCTTCCATAACTGGAAGTAGTTCCACCAATTTTAAGAAATTTCCATTATTTGGCCGAAACAAATGTGCGGTTGTTCCACGGAAAGCCAAACATTGTGACGCCAGTAGTCTAATTATGAATTTCTATATCCAAAATTCGTTGGTATTCTGCGCCTATAATGTTTTGTTGTGCTTTAGACACATGTCTAATTCTTTCCAGGCTTTAAAATCATTTCTGTGTTTACAGATCTTTCATGCATTGTCAGAGCTCTTGAAACATTTCCCCAGTCAGAGTATCCTTTTTTAGGCCAGTCGCTAATAGAGGAATAATGCGCAACAGAAACAAAAAGATGAATCTTTTTACTGAGTACGGCAACCAGTTTCTCTCAACTACTTCGCCGTTGCTCAATGCTTTTAAATAATGTGTGGGTGAAAATCTACGCCTTCCTTTATTACAAGGACACTCGAATTTTTTAATTTGATATGGGCCCTTCTCAATCAATATTTGACGAATTTTAGGTGTCATGTAAGCAGCATTCCACAACGCAGGATCGACTGGAACTTCGTTTATAACGTCGTCTTCAGTACCCCTAGCACTACCACTGCTTCCCTGTTCAGGTTCCGGTTCGGGGTGAATTTCTGATGGTGTTTCCCCGTTTTGACAACAATTGGAAGCGACTGAGAGTCCATTGAGTTTTCAACTACCAAATCGTCCACATTCGACAAGTCTGTTGAGCAAGCCGGGGGTTCACTTCCACTAAATTCCTGATAATTTTTCACATTCCTTATCCATAACGCTAATATCTGAATGTAAAAAAGCGTCAGTAAACCTCATGCCTACAGGTGTTCCAACGAAAATTTGACCCCTTCGTAATATTGCACAATAAAAGTTTTGACTGAAAACATAATTTATACAGGGCTTTTCACGATGAGCGTTAACTAGACGTTTCTGGCAAACCAGACAACGGATCAACCTGAAAATTTGACAGTATGCATAAATTAATATGATCTACACGCCTAAAATATTTTAGATGTTGCGGCGTTGCCGCTTCTACTATAAAGTAGCGACTACTTTGATTTTTCAAATGAAACACCCTGCATATAGTATCATATTATGATTTCCTGTTACGTTGTCAACACATGTACTATTTCCTATACCTATCTATTACCGTTTAAGAGATTTTTCGATTTTTTTACAAAACATGTACTTTTATAAACGCTGATAATCTTGGACTCTATTGTACTAAGACGATCAACTTCGAAATGGAGTGGAGTGATACCATGAAGATCTTCACTTCGAGTCATATTTTATTTGCCTCATACAGGGTCTTTAAAAATGCAGATACTTTGATCACATGAAAAAGGAGTGGAAGTCAATTTTTCAAATGGAACACCCTGTATATTTACACATTTTTGAGTTCTACATCCAATTTTAGATTGACTTTAACCAGATAATGCTATTTCGATTTCGAACCGTTTTCGAGATAAACTGTTTCAAACAGAAACTGACGTGGTTTCCTTGTATTCATCACTTATTTTTGAAATTTAACAGATTTCGTTCGATGTTCCTTCATCAGTAACAGATAATACAATGAATAAATAATTATTAAAATACTCTTTAACCATAAAATGAAACTTCTCTTCAAACAATAGTTTTATTAACGCTGACACACGAACTGAAAATAATTTCATGGATTAGTAAGTTAATTCAATTATCAGTGTATTTCAGAATATGTTCGAACACATCTCCACCTCTACTTAAGCAAACACGTAATCTCTTCAAAAGATTTTCATGTGTAGCGCTTCTGATTAAGTTTGGAGTTAAACTATTGAAAGCAGTTCTAACTCTCGATTTCATATCTTCCATTGTTGTTACTGGGTTGGAGTAAACCATATTTTAATGAAACCCACACAAAATAATCTATTGGATTGCCATCTGGTTTCTAAGAGGCCAACGAAAATGTCCATTATTACCAATCCATCTGTCTTCGAAGATTTCAGTTAAAGCTTCGCCTACTGAACGGAATTATGGGGTGGAGCACCGTCCATTTGGTACCATACACGTTCTCTTCCTGGCCTATTATTTAAAATCATTTGAATTACATTTCTCAGTAAATCTTCATATTTTGTTGCATTCAAATTATCATCATAAAACTCGATATAAAAATTGACTCATTCTTTATGGCACAAATTAAATTGCCATCTTTCTTGAAAACCCATTTGGCGAACGACATGAGGATTTTCTGGCGTCCAATAATGACTGTTGTGTCTGTTGAAAATTCCATTTTTGTAAACTTGGCCCCATCTGTCCATACGATATTGTCAACGGAATGTCCATCCTCTTGAGTCTTGACAAGTAACAAATCAAAGAATTCCACTCTACGAGGCAAATCAGTCTCTTTCAAATGTTGGACACAGTAGAATTTATAGGGATGCCATTTGTGCTTATTAAGAATGCGATAAATTGTCACGTAGGGTATACCTATCTCCCTTTCAGCCTCGTGCAGAGAAGCATATGGAAATGCATTAAAAATCCCAAAACTGTTACGCCATTGTCATCATCATCCACTTCAGGCTTTCTACGAATGATTTTTGGACGAAAGGTTCCATTCAACCTACAGTTTTGTAGTAGTCTATTTATCACACTATTATTCGGCTTTGGAAGTTGTGGATATCTTTCATGAAATACTCGGCATGTTCTACTTGCAATTCTATTGCACTCACAATGAATAACTTATAAATTCAAGAAATCTTCATTAATGTAACCTAGTCTTGACATTTTCTATTATAATTAGTATCACAATCAGTCAAAACCACCAACGAAAGTTTGACGTTTCAAAATTGGATCATTTATTTTTCCAAAGCACACTATTAAAAAATATTAGTTTGCAATGTCGTATGGTAGAGACACTCAATACCTCAATGCATACAAATTGTAACTTTTCTAAGGTACATATCAATTTCGAATTGACTGATTTGAGACTGTTGAAAAACTAAATCGAGAAGAAATTGTTTTACGTAGTATAAAATAGATGTTAAATCTCAAAAATAAGTGATGAATACAAGGCTTGAAACAGTTTATCTCGAAAACGGTTCGAAATCGAAATAGCGTTATCTGATTAAAGTCAATCTAAAACTGGATATAGAGCTCAAAAATGTGTAAATATACAGGGTGTTTCATTTGAAAAACTGACTTCCATTCCTTTTTCATATGAACAAAGTATCTGCATTTTTAAAGGCCCTGTATGAGGCAAATAAAAATATGGCTCGAAGTGAAGATCCTCATGGTATCACTCCACTCCATTTCGAATTTGATCGTCTTAGTACCAGAGAGTTCAAGATTATCAGCGTTTATAAAAGTACACGTTTTGTAACAAAAATCGAAATTAATTTATATTTCTTAAACAGTAATAGATAGGTATGGGAAATAGTACATGAAGTTGTTGATAAAGTAATAGGAAATTATAATATGATATTATATACAGGGTGTTCCATTTGAAAAATCAAAGTAGTCGCTACTTTATAGTAGAAGTGGCAACGCCGCAACGTCTAAAATATTTTAGGCCTGTAGATTATATTAATTTATGCATACTGTCAAATTTTCAGGTTGATCCGTTGTCTGGTTTGCCAGAAACGTCTAATTAAGCTCATCGTGAAAAGCCCTGTATTGCTTTACCCTGTGCTAAGGGTAGCAACCTTCTCAATAAATTTCAATAGCACAAAGGGTACAGTAACATTTGAAACAGCTATTCATTTATAACACAATCACAAATCGACTGATTTGTTATAGAAACTTCTTAAATTTAGATAAAACTAACTCCCGTTGCGAAGGTGGGAACGAAAGTGCGAGTGAGGTAGGTGTAAGTAACACTGACAATAACATTGTTAACAATCCCCACGGAAGGCAGCCGCCAGCATATAGCCGCCATCTTGACCTACTTAATGAAGTTTTGCTACTCATTTTAAGGATCACGAGTGAATCAATTTCCGTCAGAACAATTACTCTCAATACTCTTACCTAATCACTTATTTCAGTAAACGCACAAATATTATTTCCGAAGTGAAAAAAAAGCTATAGCACAACAACCTTAAACTATGTTCAAACTTGCAAACAAAAGATTGCGTCATCTTCACACACTTATATACGAGCTCGCACAGTCTAGGCGAGTAATACGCTGTCTCGACGGTATTTCTTCGACGGCGTACGGATTTCGCTCAGGAACCCGCCATGTTCGCGGATTCCTTCTATCTCCCCATACCACAATTCATTTGAATGTGCGCCCAGGTGCGGATTCAGTAATTTTGTAACGATCAGTTTAAACCTTTAAATGTCGCCCCTTGATGGTGCCGCCTGATGTGGTCGCCTCTCTGCATCATAGCACGACACGGTCCTGCCAGTTTGTTTTGGAATTTATGGCCTTTCAGTAGCCATTACAGCTATTTAACACAGACGTATAATCATGCAAAACATATTCTAAATATAAGCAGAGGGGGGTTGGGCCACAATAAAGCAAAATTTACATTTTATTTTTTGCTGCCTAACTAAAACTACTCCGTTCCGCCTAACTACGAACACAAGAATCTCCATATTTTTCCTCATTCATTTATGTAATGAACACTAAGTTTACAATCTCTATTATAAGAAATATTTAGTATTAATAAAATTTGTGATAGTGTTTCATTGTGACCCACTAGGAAACAGCATGTGGGATACAATGATGCAGATCGGAAGGTTTGAATCAAAATGTATTTGATGTTTTTTACTGATTCAGGGAATATGTATACTTCCAAATTCGATTTCAAACCTATATGATTGCTGTAATCTCTTTGTATTTTCCTCAAAACATGGTTTGGTGTTGTGCGACTGACGCACCATCATCTAGGCCAAGAAAAATGAAGTGGTTCGCACTTTTAACGCTCCTCTTAAAAGAAATTTCTAAATCGCCAACTTCTTCTTGCTTGATCACTTCTCCGATATAATATATTTTCACTTTGTTGACATTGCCTTTGAAGTCGACAAGTTTTACATTGGGCTCACGTCCAAGCTCCTCGAAGGCAGTCGCGTCAACTCAATCAAATTCCACCGTTGTCATCGGAATCGTCGTCCACTGGAAGGTCTTCAATTTCATTTTCAGATGAAGATGAATCATCACAAATCTTCCTCTTCCTCGACGTAATTTCGTAAATTGTCATTGGTTGGTCAGGATTACGCATCAACTATGGATCAGTAGCGTAACTGTAGAATGCTTTGAATGGGCCGAACACAGATACATCCAAGAGTTGCAGCTTATGGATGCAGTGTGGTGGTAGTGTCAACATTATCATGGCATGGGCTTTTGCCATGTTCAATGTTTCGATTGTCAAATGCAATTCATGATTATCCAGGATTAACATACTAGAATTTTCTCTTGTATAATTCGTTAATATTATAAAGTGGTTCATCGCTTGGATAAAGAGATCGCCACTCACCCATCCGCTTGAATTGGCCTGACCCAGTGTTGCAGATGGAGCTCTATGAGGAGAAGCCATTGCAGGTGGTAAGAAATTTCTACTTGCGCTTATTATACAACACGTGGTGACCAACGCACCCCCCATAGCCGCTGAAACACTTATTTACTTTTTTCTCCCAGATTATAGTTTGTGCTTTCGGCACCGAAATGAGTTGAGCGACTGTACACTAAAGCTGCAAGCTTCGGGCTGACGAATTCTGAGTGTAGGAGGTCTCTTCATAAACCATTGCATCTAAATACCTAATATAAAGAGTACAATCAATATCCTTCAGTGTATTCTTGTGACGTATAAATGCATTACCTGCTTTACGGTTATTTTCCCAGGAAAGGGGTGTTTGTATTTCATTAACTATCACCATCTCAAACGCCAATTCTCCGAAATCTTTCGTACTGTAGCCATAACACATTTTGGCGCATGTAATCATGTAATTAGCGAGACTCAGTTCTTGCTCTTTCGTGAACATCATACGATTGGCGTAATTTGGCGTCATTCAAATATTTGCATTGTCACCTTCTGCATTCAAAATTCTGCAAGAAATAGAAAATCCAATTTTTCGGCAAGGGTTGCAATGGAGTTTCTAAATACTGTTATAATTGATTTGCTTTCATGGCCTTCTCGTTCGCCAGACTTATTACCAATCGAACATTTGTGGAATATGACAGGACGGAGAATCAATTATCTACAGGCACTCCCAAACAATGTAGATGGATTCCTTCAACAACGGATTTTAGAGGCGTGGGATAGTGTACCTCACGTTAGCATAGACTCACTCATTTCAACTATGTGGAAACAGAGGAGGTCGACGCATTATTATTAACAATATTTGTATCATGCTAAAATCTTCATCGTTTATTAATAAGAATAAATTACACATTTTCTGAAAATTTCATTAAATTGGTCAGTGAACACAGTAGTCAAGTTATTGTTATTTATGCCTTTAATTAGCTCTGCTAAGCCTGTTATCAATGTAGAACCTCATTCTGTGTGTTTCACGTTGCGGTGACACGGTGGCCAAGCGTGTTAAAAAACTTCAGAAAAGTGTTTCTCTTGGATTATTTTATTCGGTTGTCAGTGCACCACTAATAGCATTAGCGATCTATTGCTGATTCTTTGTTTCTTTGTTCTTCTCAGTATAGAAAGTTTTTTTATTTTATTAA
The DNA here is from genome assembly GCA_036346205.1 of Vesta saturnalis. Taxonomy (NCBI): domain Eukaryota; kingdom Metazoa; phylum Arthropoda; class Insecta; order Coleoptera; family Lampyridae; genus Vesta; species Vesta saturnalis. Next base: position 414,535 of record JARFJB010002201.1, on the reverse strand, counting down.
GCAGCAATCAAAAGTATACAGTACATCTTTAAGCTATTTAACAACTTAGGAACTGGATAGGGCAGTTTCTTGTGTCGTTGATGAGCGAGAACCACTCTTGCACCTTATTTAAGGTCCATTGGTCTCTTCCTTTTCAGTCTTCTTTGGCCACCATCTTGTAAGAGAGGTTGGAGAAGGGTGTTTGTATGAGGTTCTAGTCTTTGGTGGTGTTTCTTACTTCGATCTTTAATCAGTTCTTGGACAGTTTGTACACTGAGATCCTGGTGAAGCATCTGGTTTGATATATACCACGAGGTATCAGTCATTGCGCGAAGAGTTTTGGATTGAGCGCGCTGGATAATGGCAGTGTTCGATTTGCTAGCGCATCACCATAACTCAATGCCGTAGGTCCAGATTGGCACGATTATAGTTTTATACAGAAGTATTTTATTTGCTAGTGACATTCGGGAGTAGCTGCCAATAGATTTCTCCCAATTTTATATCAATTTGTTTTCTCTTTTTGTTAATATGCTCTCTCCAGATCAGCTTACTATCGAGGTGTAGTACTAAGTATTTTGCGCATGAGGTTCTTAGTATTTCTATATTGTTGATGTATACTGGGGGCATAGTTCTTTTCTTGTCGTAAACGTTGTGTACTGAGATTTCGTTTCGTTAACTTTTATTTTCCATTTCTGGAGCCACTCTTCCAGGAGGAATATATGTTCTTGGAGGTTGGAGGATGCTACTAGGTGGCTTTCATGTGTTGCCAGAAGTGTCGTTCATCCGCGAAGGTTCCTGTTATGCTGTAGTCAGTTGTGGGAAGGTCAGATGTATATGAGGTATAATACTGGTCCCAGTACGCTGCCCTGCAGGACTCCTGGTTTAATAGGCTGGAATTCGGAAGTTTCACCATGTACCCTCGTTCGAAAACATCTGTCTTGTAGGTAAGATTTGATGAGATAGAAGTATGCAATAGGTAAGCATTGTTTGATTTTATAGAGCAAACCTTCTTGCCAGATCTTATCAAATGCCTGGCTGACATCCAGGAAGACCGCTGCTGTGTATTTCTTTGCGTCTAACGCTTCGTTAATTGCATGTACCACGCGATGACACTGTTGAATTGTAGAGTGCTCGGTGCGGAAGCCAAATTGATGATCGGGGATTACTTGGGTAGGTCTTTTATACGATGTAACAGCAGTTTTCTAAAGTTTGGAGATTGTTGATAACAGGCTTATTGGTCTGTAGGATGCTACGTTGGTGATCGGTTTTCAGGTTTAGGAATAAGAATAATTTCGGACTTTCTTAATTCTTTAGGCCAGTATTGCATCCTGAAGGTAGCGTATGTCAACATAACTAAGCCCTTTCTTGGTAACTTTTTAGCATTATTGTGGTTATCTGATCTATGCCTGGTGCTTTTTAGTATTTAAAATTGAGATGATATGTTTGATTTCTTTTGGAGTTATTAGTGGGATATTTGTAATGGAGGTGTTGCCTGGGTGATTATTGTTTAAACAGTCGGATATGTGTTGATCAGGAATATCATTGTTAGGTGTAAATACTGTAGCTAGGTGTGAAGCAAAGAGATCTGCCTTTTCTTGGTTACTTTTAGCCCAGTGACCTATGTTTGGTGATTCTACTCTACCGGGTAGTATGTTACTGTTGGTTTTCTTGCGATTTAATTAGTCGCCATATTGAATTGTCGTAACGATTTAGATTAGTTATGTAGTCTGTTAGATTCGCTTCTCTCATTTGCCTTGATTTTTGTTTTAGTTGATTGGTTAGTTGATTGTATGTTCTTCTTTCATCAGGAGCGTGAGTTTGCTGTCATTTCTTTCTGGTTCCTTTTCTTTGCTATAAGTTGTTTAATTTCCATGGAATGTTAATATTCTGTTTGTGAGTTTCCATTTTAGGTGTTGATTTTAGCGCAGTATGTTGCAAAGTATCTAAACCGTTTGGTTGCTTTATCTAGTTCTTCGATTTTAAACTTATTTTTAGATTAATGTTGGATGCAATTTCACTTCTAAATATATCCCAGTCTGTTTTCGATTATGCAATCTTTGCGGTTTTAACTGTAATTCGTGATGTAGAAGTCAAGAAGGTCTGGTATGTTACTGTTGTCACTTGGCCAATATGATGGGCTGCCGGTCGAGTGGGATAAATAGTTTTTTCTTGTATGGCTTTCAACAGCTCTCGTCCTTTGGTCGTAGTTAGTCTTCAACCCTCATTATGTTTTTGCTGTTGTAGTCGCCTTCTGCGATGAATTTTGGACCAAGTGTTTGGAAGAAGCCTAGATAGTTTCCTTTCTTGAGGTTGTGCCAGGTGGACAATACACTATGATATAGTGTGTAGTAGACTTTAGATAAGATTTGTCAGTGAAGTGGGTTTCGCTTACTAATAGGATGTCTATCAGGTGATGTTGAAGAAAGAGGTTAATTTCATCTATGAGTTGTAATAGTCCATTGGCGTTCCATTCTGCAATCCTAAGAAATTTAGCCATTAGTTTGTCCTGCTCAATAATGTCGTGAGAAGGTTCAAGACCATGCTATTCTGTTGCATCATTTGACTGAACATATTCTTAAATTCCTCTAAGAATTTATTTAAGATAATGCCTTTGTTATCGTCATGTTGTGTTGTGGTGATATTTCTGTTGCTTGTAGCATCCGAATAACTGCGATTTTGCTCTGTATGTTTTTGGAGTGTCTTGGTGGTATTTATTTGGTGCCTGGTTTTATATTGATTAATGTTTGCAGCATTATTGGTGTTTTTAAGTGAATTGTTATAAAACTCACAACCCCTGTAGTTGGCCGGGTGAGGCCCTCCACACAGTGAGCAGGTTGCTGGGTTTTTTTTATTTTTGTTGCAGTTTGTAGTGTTGTGTGATCCCCCGCATTTGACACAAAGGAAGGGTCTATAGCAGTACGTTTTTGTGTGGCCGTAGAGTTGGCACCGTGTACACTGTACTATACTATTGTTCGTTCGGGGGAGTTCAATTTGAACTATTTTATTTTGCAAGGCGTTGATTTTATAGGCATCTTTGTTGGTTGCTGCCGGCTCTAAATCCACAAAAAACATGTTTAATGATTGCTTCGTTGTCCTATTCTTCGCGTTAAGTATATTGCGAACTTTGTGTTCCATGTTTTCGAGTTCCTCTTTAATATCTGCTGGATCTACTGTGTGATGAAGATATTTTATTACAATTCTGCAAGCTCTCTCTTCTTTTGGCTGGTACGTATGATGAATGATATTATTTTCTTTCATATATTTTGTAAGTTTTCGGTAGGATTCTGGTGTATTGGTATTGATTTTAATAGTGTTGTCTGCCATAGTCTTAGTGAGGAACTGCTCCTCTTCTAAATTTCTGTGAATTTTTGTCATGCTTATACTCCATAAACATATATTGGCGGAGGTTTAGGAACTTTTCAGTTGGTTTGGTATTACTTTCTGTGGTTTTAACATCCTCCGTTGAAAGTGCATCATATCTGTTGCTCACACTGGTTTCGTCTCTCGTATTTGTGTCATAATTTGTTTTTTTTCTTTTAACGCTCTTTACAATCTGCCATGGATTTTCTTTGTTAATGTCTTCTGTTTTTCGTCACTAGTTGAGATCATTCTTACAAGCTGTTTGTGACTGCTATGTTGTGCAAAAGGCAGATGATTTTGCTGTAGGAATTGTTGTTGGTTGGGTGGAAATATATATTGCGAATGGCTTGAAGTCAAGGGCATTTGCGAGCTAGAAGGACGCATTGGAGATAATTGAGATAATGGTACTTCCATTTGAGGTGTTTGGTGAAGCATTGCTGGTTGACTCTGCGTGATGTTTGGTTGATGCACATTTATTTGAGGATTGTTTATTACATCGTTATTAAAAGCCCCAAGGGAACATATTTATCGCTTTTACACTATCACTAAACGCGTATTTTATTTGTAGGACTGGCAATAAAATATAAATAACCTAAGATTAACTTATCTGTAGATTTCCGCAGCGCTTTGAATGTGTTATCAGAACATGCCTTAACGCTACGAATTTCAAACCGATACTGTATAGGAAGTGAACAATATTTCTTGGATTGAATTTACAATAACACAAATCTTTTAAGCAAGGACGATTTACTGGTTTTTCTCATAGTGTTTTCATAGTAAAAGAGTTTTTGATAGGATCAGTTGGTGCATACAAAGTACAAGGAACAGCAGGTGAATTGATTCTCACAGGTATCAAGTGCAACCTTTCAAAACGTTTCTTTCAAACGCGTAGAGTTAAACTACTAACTACCAGCTTTCATGCGTGAACATTTTCCCAAATTTCAATTAATAGTTATTTGTATTGTTAGGCCAGAAAATGGGTGTTTGCGAGTATGCACTCGCGAGTACTCACAAACCATTATATGGTAGAGTGATACACAAGATTTTTGAGCCGACGTCATCAATTGTTATTAAAACCAATAAACAAAATTCTTGTACTTTTTAAAATGTCATACCTGTTGAAATTAAGTTGGTAATACTGACAATTGATAGTAACCAATATAACCTAAAAAATACAACTGCGAATTTATTTGTTACTCGAATTTTGTTGGTAACTTACCAATTTATTGACTTTATAATAATTTATAGATGTAATTTGTAGTTTATAAGGAACTAATACGGATAATAACGGGTGCATACACGTATACGGTAACGCGATTAGGCTTTGTGTTATGTCAAGTGTCGATTATATCGAATACTCTATCAGCTCTATCACTACAACGACTACAACTGTAGTTTAGTTTTATTTTTGCCGGCCTAGACCGGAAAACGCATAGTTTCCGGACGCATTTGCGGTCTGCATATGCCCTATTCCAGAACGAAGGCACAAAAAAGGTTCTTTAGTGTATAAATATGTGTAGAAACGTCTTTAGCAGATGTCCAGCTAAATTTAAAAAATGAACAAATTTTTAAGAGTTGCGCCTATAAAGGTGCCTTGACCGTTTACCTAAAGCTACCTGCCATTTTTTGATCAACTACTTTTTGTTGGTTTTCTCTGTCAAAGTACGTGTTATTGTTATGGTTAAAGTCACATTTTTTTCTGTTTTATCAACATTCAGCTTTATCATTTTATTCAAACACACTAAAACGCTAAACTCAACAAGCAGACGGGGTCCGTAACCTATCGAACCGTCTTTAGAGAGTTGAATTGGAACAAAATAGACCTTTGTAACAAAATACGAAAAACTTCATTATTTTCAATTCAGTTATGCGTTACATTTCCAAAAGATAATAGTACATTCAAAATTTTGCATAGGGTTTACTTACATAAATATGACTTTCATGAATTCATTTTAAGCTTTCATAATTACTGGGCTCACGCCTCGATGCGTAATTAGAAAGCGATTCTTATCTATGAACAGCATATTAGAGCTAATATGATTCTGATACTTTTTCATAACCAACTGCTCAATAATAGAATTATCTACAAAATTTCCATTAATATAAACAATTGCAAATTAAAAATTATTACTAATTTTACTAAATACATAAATAAACATTATTATTAATTTTATTAAATACATAAATAAAAAGTTCACCTCGAGTAGGATTTGAACCTACGACCTGTACTTTGCTAGAGTTCATAACAAAACTTATAATAACAATTGCAAAGCTTATTTAACAGCAATTATAAGTTCTCGAAATATAGTCTGAAGCTCAAACCAATAATTACGAAAGATGACCTTAAAATTCGAGTTTAAGGTCTTCTCAACATTCTAATTGATCTAAAAATCGAGCTTTACTATCCAAAAAAATAGATTATACCTAACCGAAGTTTGCTTGGGGTACACTATTACACATTAAAAGTTTAGCTAACCTCAAAATTATTTACAAGGATAGTAAGGTTATGTAACGATATCTTTAGCGAAATATATAATTACGTTAGTTGTAATTCGAATTCTTTTGTGATAAGAGAGGACATAAATAATGACATTTAATAAGTTAAATTCTATTCAAGTATTTGCTATACGTAATTCAAGAGGTCAAAAGTTAAGTAAAGGCGCGTGCTGATTTGTCACGTATTTTTTGACGTACTTATTTAAACTGTCAATTGTCAAAGATTGCATGTTCGTGATTTATCACGTCAGTAGAACATGCATGCGCCTAATGGCAGATCGTGCTTCTTGATCGAAATTTTATAGTATAATTATGATCTTGTCCCGGATCTTCTCTTTAAAATTCTTTTTATTTTTGCAACAGTCCTCTTCATCTGGAAGTGGCAATGCCCTCCAGATTTTACTTTCACAGAGTTCATTTCAAGGTCATACCAATGTTTTAATGTCTAATTTCACTTTAAATCAATCGGTTCTGTTTCTCAAAGGTTCATCAGCCTTTGCTACAATTTGTTTATACCTATACTTATCCAGAAAACACATATAATCATACCTGACAAAATTTTGAGCTAATCTTATATCATTTGCATTTACAGTAATGATAGCTTCGAATATTACTGTTTCTGTAAGGTTAGCTGACGACGTAATTTATCCCCCTGAAAAATTCCATGTAAGTATACGGCCTCAATCCAGATTATATAGATAAAATTCACCATTAATTAACCTTTTAAAGAAAATCTGACGCGTAACATTCTATTCTGTGTATTATATAAAAGCAAATTTAGCAATACTCTATCTATTTTTTTCTCAACTGTCTTTTCTATAAAAGAAAGAGGTCGCGTAGTCAAATTTATTTATGTTTATATCATTGTAAAAGTTATCATTAAGCATTCTGATGCGAGTATAAATTAGAATTTTAAATTATTTTGTAAATACAACTTTTATGAAATATCCTTAATCTCATTTCGATATTTATTAAAATCAATCATTTGCATTTACCTTTCAATTAGACCTCTTCTGTAATGGCAACATCGCAAATTGTTTAAGTACAGCGTAGGGAATCAATCAAACAAGGTATCATCAACAGTTCGTGTAAACACGTGAAAGGAATATTTTAAATAATTTGTTATTAACCGGAGTTTTACTGTTGGAATTCTGATCCTAAACATATCATTCTAATATAGTAAAAACAGAGAAAAAAATACTTTATGATAGTAATTAAAAAATTGACATATTTAATAATCACATCTTTATTGTCAACTTGTTTACATTATATTTACATCTTGTTTTCCATAAATAATTTTTTTTTGAGGAAAATCATTTTTTATATTTCTCAATGACAGAATAGATTATTGAAAATGATTTCAATTTCTCTTTTTAATTTGTGAGGTAACTTGTAATTAGTAATGTGTAATTGGCAACAATGTATTTTATCACTTCTACATCCGCATGTCAAAGGTTATAAAGTAGATTTTCCCAGCTTACTCCAAACTAGCTACGACCAGGTGTTCAAAAAGTTAAAAGGAATGAATTACAGTCAAATATTAGAATGATGACTAATATAGTTTAAAGTTAGATGTTTCCGTTTACGGTGTATATGTTTAATTAAAGGTCAGAGGAACTCGTTCCTTATGGTAAAATATACGTGGACGTCATACTGTGTTAATACTAAAAAAAGGATTACCAATTTTCGGATATAGATACGTAGTGTTATGTGGTCACGACCTTGCTTAGGGAAAAAAGTCTGAGGTTACAGTTTTTTTTATAAATGTCAAAAAATGATGGTATGATCAGTGTAAGGTCTGCTGCAAAAAATTTAAAAAAATTCTGCGTTGTGTTACCTGCGGAGGTGGTCCAAATGTCTGGACAAAAATTTTGTTATCTGATTAAACGAACATTAGTCAACTAGAATCATAAACTCAAGGTTAACCAACAAGGCCGGGGTGTTACACATGCCAATCAATTATAACTTAATGATCATTTTAAGCCCACAAAGTCTTTAAAGTACTGTAGTTTTCTTATCTATGTACACCAAGATAAAATCAAAACCATTCAAATTACACTAATGGATCAGAAATATTTGTAGTGTATAACTCAAGATTTATATTAAAACTTCTATAAAATGTGGTCGCAGTTGCATCCAATTCAACGATAAACCATTAAATTTGTAATCTACAAAAATTATAGGTTCTGAATTTATTTGCATAATGTTAATGACATACAAAGTCACCGAACTGTAAAATCTAGATCAAATTTATTCAAACTGTCCATTTCAATACGTAAACCATAACTAAATAACATAAGGTACCAGAAAAATGCAGGATTCCACCCTCTGTGAAACCCTAATCCTCTTTCCAATAAAAAATTATTTATAGTTTTTCATTTTCTGTGATGGGTGTACACTAAGATTTTATATTCTAAGGGTTTACATAGCATGAAATAACTTATCAACGAACAGCGACGTAGATAAGGGTGGAGCTGAGGGGGGTCAAACCTTCTCCATTGAAAATGAATTTGCGCTATATAGTATATGGAATACAAATACACTCTGGACCGCTTAAACACTGTTATAAATAAGGCGAGATTATGGGTAACTGCAAATACGTAAAATAAAAGACTGATTTTAAGCGCTTTTTTAAGGTACCGTAAAATATAGTGACAAATTATGGAAATAAAATATTAACGTGCCGCCGACGTCTTCTGGGACCTCTGAGTGGGTAGATGATCTGCAGTTTAAGATTATAAACGTCAAAAATTATTAATGACGTGAACATAAGCATTGATGTAATAAAATAGTTCCTAGAATTTTTTTTAAATAAAGTCAAAACCCGTGCTGTTTTTAAGTGCCTTCTTCTGTATTGTATGTTGTGATAGGGAGAGTGATGAACAATCTTGTTTTCGTTTTTATAAAGTAAAATTATCCAAACCTCATAATTTTGCGAATAAATGTGGTTAGATAGTGTCATACAGTTGTATTTTTTAATAACATTTAAGGGGTGACTTGAAAAAGTATTGTACGGAGAAAAATGGGGTTGGAGCTGTGACAAGGTTTAAAAAGGGAGAGAGGCCTCTTACAACTGTTGCGGGGGGGGGGCATGCGGAATTCCAGTAGAGACCTCATCGTATCGCAAAATCATGCGCTTAAGAACATCCTTGTGTAGCCTTGAAGAAAATGCGACTGTCAATTGTAGTGGTATCGCATCCAACTGGGGATTCCGCTTAGAATGTGATGATATTAGAGACTTGGTGAAAAATTATTTAAATAGGAGCAATATCATTTGTGAATACACGCATTGACGATTTAGTTCAAGCCAAGAATGAAAACCGTGCTAAAATTAATTCAGAAAAGGTAATCCGTTATTTCGACGGTTTAACCATTGCGATGGGAAACATGAAAGCGTAAATCTAGAAGGTACCGCAAACTCAAACTACAATGAAAACGTCGCAACATTTAGAACATGAATTTCTGAATTTCTTCCAAAATACAATTAGTTCTAGGAGAAAGGAAAACAAGCTTATATACAAAACCTTAAATACGTAAGTGTTCTCATTCTGGAGTTATCGTGGGTATTAATAAACATTAAACCATCCCTCCCAGCACACGCACATGAACACGCAAATCCACACCCAGTCCGCACACAACACAAACGCACAATGCAGACACTCGCTCACGCAACATTACCGCACCACATGAATATCTACGCAATTCTCCAAACCAACACACATTATCTAGAACACAGACACACACACACTAAACACACACACCTGAGACACACGCACGCACTGGCACTATACTTGCACTCGATCACTGACTCATAAACATTAAACCATCCCTCCCAGCACACGCACATGAACACGCACATCCACACCCATCCGCACACGTACACAAACGCGCACGCACTCGCAGACACTCGCTCACGCACACAAACCCGCACTCCCACACTCAAGCGTATGCGTACACGCACTCACACGCAACCGCGGCACACGCACACGCACATGAGGACTCACACGCACACTTACTAGGACAGTCGCACTCGCACTCCCACACTCACATCCACACGCAGACTCACACGCACACGCACAAGCACTACACTCGACCTGTCAATCACACGCATACGCACGCGTACACGCATCCACTCACGCACACACATATACACGTACACGCACATGCACACGCATACGCAGCACCTACATCGTGAAACACTCACTCACAACACACCAATACTGAACTCGGTCGCACACATACACACAACACGACACACACGTATTCGTACAACCATCGCGATGTGACACACGCACGCTACACGCAAACTCACTCGCACACGTAGACTAACACGACATACACGTCGCACATTGCACATCGCATTTGCAACTGCTCTCTCACACGCACACGCAGTACAAACACGCCTCTACGAGCACGCACACGTACAGCACAGCATATACAACACACGCACGATACGACAGCTCTCATTCTGCGCACATGCACGGGGACACATACGCACCCACATGAATACCATCTCCCAGCACACGCACACGACACACACATCGCATTTACCATTCGCACTCGTACTCCCACACGCAGTCACACGCACCGCTTGTACACCGCCTCATGCACACAAACACGCACACGCTCAACGCACGTACGTACACGCACACACACGCATATGCGCACCACACTCACACACACCACACACACACCACACTCACACACCACACTCACACTCACAGTCACACTCACACACCACACACACACTCACACGCACACACATACTCACGTACACCACGCACGCACACATACACGCACTCGCACTCACACTGCACATTACACGTAAAAAAAAAAAAAAAAAAAAAAAAAAAAAAAAAAAAAAAAAAAAAAAAAAAAAAAAAAAAAAAAAAAAAAAAAAAAAAAAAAAAAAAAAAAAAAAAAAAAAAAAAAAAAAAAAAAAAAAAAAAAAAAAAAAAAAAAAAAAAAAAAAAAAAAAAAAAAAAAAAAAAAAAAAAAAAAAAAAAAAAAAAAAAAAAAAAAAAAAAAAAAAAAAAAAAAAAAAAAAAAAAAAAAAAAAAAAAAAAAAAAAAAAAAAAAAAAAAAAAAAAAAAAAAAAAAAAAAAAAAAAAAAAAAAAAAAAAAAAAAAAAAAAAAAAAAAAAAAAAAAAAAAAAAAAAAAAAAAAAAAAAAAAAAAAAAAACCCCCCCCCCCCCCCCCCCCCCCCCCCCCCCCCCCCCCCCCCCCCCCCCCCCCCCCCCCCCCCCCCCCCCCCCCCCCCCCCCCCCCCCCCCCCCCCCCCCCCCCCCCCCCCCCCCCCCCCCCCCCCCCCCCCCCCCCCCCCCCCCCCCCCCCCCCCCCCCCCCCCCCCCCCCCCCCCCCCCCCCCCCCCCCCCCCCCCCCCCCCCCCCCCCCCCCCCCCCCCCCCCCCCCCCCCCCCCCCCCCCCCCCCCCCCCCCCCCCCCCCCCCCCCCCCCCCCCCCCCCCCCCCCCCCCCCCCCCCCCCCCCCCCCCCCCCCCCCCCCCCCCCCCCCCCCCCCCCCCCCCCCCCCCCCCCCCCCCCCCCCCCCCCCCCCCCCCCCCCCCCCCCCCCCCCCCCCCCCCCCCCCCCCCCCCCCCCCCCCCCCCCCCCCCCCCCCCCCCCCCCCCCCCCCCCCCCCCCCCCCCCCCCCCCCCCCCCCCCCGACGCGCACACTATCACACTCACTAAACACACACACACACACGCACACACGCACACATGCACGCACGCACGCACGCACGCACGCACAGCAGACGATGCACGCACACACACACACACATACACACACACACATTGCACACCACACACACCACTAGTTCCTACACGCACATTTTTTACAACGCACACGCAACACCACACGTGCTTTTAAGTGCCTCTTCTGTATTGTATGTTGTGCACTAGGGACGCATGATGCACACACATCTTGTTTTCGTTTATACACACGTAAAATTATCCAAACACTCACATAATTTTGCGAATACAGTGGTTCACGCATAGTGTCATACAGTTGTATTTTTACATACACATAGCATTTACAGGGTTGACTGCGAACACGAACGCACACGGAATTCCAGTAGCACGACCTCATCGTATCGCAAAATCGCATGCGCTTACACGAACATGACCTTACGTGACGCCATTGAAGAAAATGCGACTGTCAATTGTAGTGGTATCGCACTCCACACTGGCGGATCTCACCGCACTTAGACATGTGATGATATTAGAGACTTGGTGAAACTTATTTAAATCAGGACGCAATACGCATTTGTGAATACACGCATTGACGATTTAGTTCACAGCACAGATATGAACACACCGTGCTAAAATTAATTCACGCAAACGCGTACATCCGTTATTTCGACGGTTTAACCATTGCGATGGGAAACATGAAACGTACCAATCTAGAACGGTCGACCGCAACACTCACACTACCACATGCAACACGTCGCAACATTTAGACACATGAATTTCTGAATTTCTTCCAAAATACGAATTAGGTTCTAGGAGCACACGACACACACAGCTACACTATATACACAGCACACCTTAAATACGTACAGTGTTCACTCATTCTGGAGTTATCGTGGGTCTTAATACAACATGTCACACACCATCACACTCACACAGCACACGCACATCTGTACACACGCACATCCACACCACACTCACTGCACACGTACACAACGCGCACGCACGCATACTCACTCGCTCACAGCACACAAACGCATTTGCACTCGCACTTCACAGCGTATGCGTACGCACTCTCACCGCAAACGCGCACCACACACGCACACTACACTAGCACACACACTCACACACACACACAACGTACAACACACACAACTCACACGCACGGCACTGGCACACTACTGCACTCGCACATCACACTACTCACCGACACGTACACACACTAGCATTCCACTTCACCACACGAATACGCGCCCGCACACGCACACGTACACGCACATGCACACGCACACGCATACGCACACCCACATGCACATCCACACGCCCACTCACGCACACGAACTCGGACGCGGGCACACACACACACACACACACATGCACGCGCACACGCACACGCAACCTCACTCGAACACGTAGACTAACACGCATACTCACTAGCACAGGCGCACTCATACTTGCATGCACTCCCTCACGCACACGCACACAGCGCACGTGCACCCACACGAGGGCAAACACGCACCCACACACACACGCACATGCTCCCGCACACGGTCACGCACACGCACACACACGCACTCGCACTCGCATTTGCACACGCAATACCTCACGCACACTCACACGCATACACACTCCATCACACACATGCACACGATCACGCACTTGCACACGCCCAGGAAGAAGCACGCGCACACACGCACTTGCACACGCCCAGGAACAAGCACACGCACACGCACACGTACACGCACTCGCACTCACAATCACACGCGCCGCATACGCACTCCCTCATTCTCACACACGCGCACACACTCTCACTTGCACATCCACACACACAAACACACACACACACACACACACACACACACACACACACACACACACAAGCACACTACCACGTATACGAACAGACACACGCACGAACGCGTACACGCACACGCTTACGCACACACAGGCACACGCACAGACACTACATCACCGACACGTCCACACGCACTACGCATTTGCACTGCACTCACACCCACTCACACGCAATCACCACTCACACGCACTACACATCCACACGCACACACACACACGACACACACACAGCACACACACAGCACACACACACTACACACACACACACACACACACACCACACACACACATGTACACACACACACGCACACTCACACGTAAACACGCTCATACTCGCACTCGCACACATACTCGCATACGCACACGCACATGCACCCGTATACGCACACGAACACGCACACACCTACGTGCGCGCACACCCACACGCACACGCCCACACAACACACGTGCACGCACACGCACATGCCCCCGCACACGGACACGCACACACACCCACAAGCACACGCACACGTAAACGCACTCGCATTTGCACACGCACCCCCACCCCGGACCCCCCACCCCTCCCCCTCCCCCCCACCCTCCCCCCCCCCCCCCCCCCCATACCACTAATACTCGCCCACCCCACGGCTAGCCACCCACCCAACAAGATCCAAACCATTAACTCCCGGGCCATCCTTCTCCCCCCCCAACCCCCCCCCCCCTCCCCCTCCCAAATCCGACACCAAGCCAACCCCCCATCCTCCCAATCCCCCGCATCCATCGCACAATTCTCACACGCAAAGCGCACCACATCGACCACGTCACTCGCTCCACACGACACGACAGCACACGACGCACACGCACACACAGTCACACACACGCACTACGCCACACACATCACTCGCACTACATACGCACCACACCGCACAGACCACACGCACACACTCGCACGCTCACGCACACGCACGAACACCACACGCACACGCAACGCACTGCAACTCATCCACACACACACACCACGACCCACTCCACACGCACACACAGCACCACTGCCACTCACTCGGCACACATCGACACGCACACGCACGCAACCACACACACGTACTCACACACACCCACACCACTGCACAACACGCCTCACACAACACAGCACTGCACTCACGCACAACACGCACCACACACGCACACGCACTCGCAGACGCACGCACGAACATCACACTCACACCACACGCACAGAACCCACAGCACACGAACGCACACCCATCGCACACTACGCACCCTGTACGCACACCCATACGCAACAACAACCACAACACACGCAAACAACACACACACACCACACGCACACACCACTACGACGCCACACCAACCACGCACAACACAACAACGACCGCAAACGCACCACACACACGCACGCACACACGCAATGACACACCTCAACGCAACGACACTACACACACACACAACGACACACACGCACACCACACGACAGCGCACGCACCACACGAACCGCGACACACTACACCCAACGCACACCGACCACGACACTCGGACATCGCACTCACTCCCCCACATCCACACAGACCACGCACACGCACAGCACACACCCTTCAATCACCACGCACCGTACACGCACCACTCACCACACACTATCACGTACACGCACATGCACCGCATACGCACACCACTCGACACTCACCAAACACACCAATACGAACTCGGTCACACACACACACATCAGCGCACACTAGCTACCACACATCACACGCACATACGCACGTCGCCACAACTACACCATACCACTGCACACCGCATTGCACACCTCACACACGCAACAACCGGTCACACACACACACCACACGTACACTACACACACACGCACACGACTCACACCGGCACCACTGTACACAGCGCACTCCATTGACTCACCCCACGCGACAACACCACACCGCACTCACACACCCACACGCAGCACACACTCACACTGCACGCGACACACACACGCAATATCGCACGCACACGCACCACACATTCCATTCGCACTCCACACACGTCACACGCACACACACCATCACACACACCACCCCACACGCACACCACACAGCACCTCAACACACCACATCACCAGTCGCACACCACACACACACACCACCCACACCACACACACCACACCACACACACTCACACACAATCACACCACTACGACCGTACACCCACACACATCACTACACCACACACACACACGCACACACCACACCACACTCCACTCGACACCACTACAAACACCAAACGCATACACACTCCTCTCGTGCACACGCACACACACCCACACGCACACACACACCTCACGCTAGCAACGACACCACACGCAACACCCACCGCACACGCTAACACACACGCACCGTCACGCACACCACCGCACTTGCACACGAACATCTCACCACACTCCACACGCACACGCTACACACCCACACACGCCACCACACGCCACACCACCCACCGACACACACACACACCCTCCCACGCACGCATACACGGCACCACAGACACGCACCCACAGACACTACTGCACCGCACACTCGACACACACGCAATCCACGCACACGCACTCACCCACACCTGCATCACACGCACACGCTCACACCCCTACATCACACAACACGCACACACGCACCACCGCACACGCACCACACGCACGCACACCACCACCACACACACTCACACCACCACACACACCACACCCCACACCACCCACACACACCAGCACACGTCACACCACACCCACACGCACACCACTCACATCTCACGTACACCACACGCACACACACACGCACCCTACACCGCACATTCACACAAACGCACCGCACACGCACGCACGCACCCACCCACTCGCACTTGCACCACGCACACCACACCCACACAACACACGCAAACGTATAAACACCCTCACGACATGCACGCACACGACACACGACAACACACACGCAGCACACGCACACCCACCCACCACACGCGCACACGCATCGCACCCACACGACGCTACGACACACGCAAACCGGCAAGCACACGACCACACGCACACGCACTACACACGTACACGCACATGCACACACGCTCACGCCACCACACCACACGCACACACGCACACCACATCCACACGCACACTTCCACACGCATACCACCACACGCACCACACGCACAACGCACACGCACACACCACCGACACACACGCACTCCACACCACGCGCCACACGCACACACTCACACCAGCCACACACACCACACACGCCACGCACCACGCCATGCACACGACACGCACACCAACCGCTCGCCACGCACGCAAACGCGCACACACATGCAGACTCAACCACACCCACGCACTCACCCCACACAACACGAACACACACACAGGAACTGGCACACGCACAAATAGCTCACATCGTTACACGCTAATACGTGCTAACCAACACCACATGCAGGACACACCAGCTACTTCAACTGCTCAACGTAACGCAACTACACATAACGGACACCACGATTGAAAACTGACACGCACTAACTCTCATCACTGAACACGCTCACTCACCGTACCTATCCATAACTTTGCAACCACTGACATTATTGAACAAACCACGTCACTCAAACACTGCACAACACTACGCGGCTTTGGAAATCAACGACACCAACAACACCGCACAGTTTACATGACCGAACATTTAAAGCGGCACACAGTCCACTGACAATTCATAATCGCACTTCATTTACTACATTTTCAACCACAATTCACGTATTAACATTTTCCTGACCTACGAACATCTGATCTTCAATTGGAATAACTGTACCCATCCGCACACAAAATTAGCACAATCAGACATCTACAATCACAATCACACTAAACTACTAAGCCAGAATTCTTAAAGTACATTCTGCACAACTCACACCACCTATACACTCACAGCAGCATCACCTTCAACACTACCATTGGGACACCCAAAAACCGTAGTAATTAGACACAACGAACGCACATTCACGAAACTTTTAACGCACACATATGCACATATATACAATTTAAAAAAATCGTTACAACCAATAGTCACATTTAAAGCATATTAACCGCCATATGTACAACATATTTGAAATTTGAAACGCAAACCGTACACTACATTTTACTCCTCCCACAACACTTTACATACCATCCAAAAATCATAGACATACAAAACACGGACATAACACAGCACACACTAAATCTACTAACACAGATGGCACTCAATTACACACACTATTTACAACAACTACACTAACGCAATTACACCACATTGAATAATTAAGGCAAATTCACACAACACCCATTAAATATGCAGCACTACACGTAACCACAGTCAGCACTCATGTGCACGACTACGCACGATTACCGTTCCAACGACTCGTTCAGCCAATTGACTACAACACATACGGCGTAAATCATACTCACAACACGACAGCGTATCAGTAACAAACCAACTTCCAGTCATCACATAGAAAGTATTTCACACCTAATGAAGCAACACAACGTTGTCGAACAACTGCACACGGAAAATTAATAATGCACTTTCTCACAACCACACTGACACAACACACCTACACGCCACTAACAACGCACAAACATCAAATCACCAAGGCATCTTGGCACATTCGTTTAATATGAAACCGCATCGATCTCTAACATGTACCATTTTCATAGCACAATCGCAACACAGCACACCATCAGGTTTCCATAGTTTTGGCACATAGCACAAGCCGTATCAGAAACTGCTCGCACACGCAGCATAACAGACATTTACACGACTGTACTTCAACGTAACACTTACACACACACGCATCAAAAGCACGATCGGCAACGAACGCACATTCACGCGATCGAAGTCTCTATACCACTTCGATTTTGACAATTCAATACCAGACATACTGCACGATTGCACATATCGCAAGCCACACACAGCCTATCACTGGGAACCTAACACTCTAACAGAAGGTTTAGTCCAATGTAAACTGATATACGTTTAATAGTCACTAACCTCAACATGCAATTAGACTCTGTAATCAAACATCGATGGTGCCATTCACGCATGGCAGACTCTATTCACATGATTCACAGGACTGTGCAGAATTTATCGCAGGACGACACTCATTTTTGGACTGCTTCCTTGTCCTATTACAACACCATTCAGACGCTCCGAGTTCGATACACACACACATAGAAACACGAACGGAGAACTACGCTGCACAAAGAGGGTGCAATCACCACATGTATCACCGCATTGCACTCGTAAACGCATCATTGACACACCAACCAACGACACAACCTCATGCACAAACCACTACGCTCACACACCATCACACATTTGCTATAGTGACACGACCACACATCAACACTAACAACGAAACACACACCGAGCCTTGTAATACGAGATTAAATCAATTAATTCAATAATTTTTTAGTCAATAAATACACTTAATTTTTAGTCAAAACACATAAATGCACTTGGCACAATCTAATACTCATTTTTGATTTCAAAACGAACTTCACCGGCTACCAAACTATTTTCTCCTCGTCATCACTGTCAACAACAACACACGACAACCCACCTCGCA
Organism: Vesta saturnalis; assembly: GCA_036346205.1. Classification (NCBI taxonomy): domain Eukaryota; kingdom Metazoa; phylum Arthropoda; class Insecta; order Coleoptera; family Lampyridae; genus Vesta; species Vesta saturnalis. The sequence continues at coordinate 395,547 of JARFJB010002201.1, read as the reverse complement.
ATTACCCTCCTGAGCAAACCCCCAATACTTACTTCGAAAATGTCGATTTCCTTTTCATCTTGATAGTTCTTTACAGCATTACTGACCTTTCTCAAACGTCTCAGAACCGACTTCGTACATAGAGACCGTGTACGCAAAGCTCCTATTCAATCATCAAGTTTACACGACAAGGCCGAAAACGCTAAAGCCACGTTATTAGATAGCAAAAGTTCAATACCAATCCAAATCCGGATTTCGACTTTCGCACCAACCCAACCAATTGTCCAAAATTGTCGACTTAGAAATCGCACCATTCCAGTTGCCTTAGCACTTTCAATTTTCTGGCCGTTCTTGTTGAACGCCATCAGTAAAACCAAAAGTTAGTATACAATTGTAAGTACAACACCACTCTCCACACTTACCGCACCCACGAACCTAGCACACGCACTAGCAAACGCGGCCACCACCCGAGGACTCACACGCACACACACACGCACCGCACCCACACTCACATCCACACGCAGACTCACACGCACACGCACAAGCACTAACACACTCCTTCAATCAC